>CM029014.1:119815672-120415672 GCA_016801055.1 Panax notoginseng | reverse complement strand
TTGGAATCCATGCTTGCTGGATTGAAGGATTTAGAATCCAGGCTTGCTGGATTGGAAGTTTGTTGAATCCTGTTTGCTGGATTAGCCAATCCAGGTGGTTGGATTACATGTTTGAATAATCTAGACTATGATGTTAGTATTCAACTTACTAGATTATAAGGAGGAGCTAATAAAAGAAAAAGATTAAGTGTTAAATCATAAGGAATATGATAAAGTAATTAAATTATTATCAAAGAATGATAATAATAAAGATGTTTTCAGGTAATTGAATATGTGGTTATGTGTTAACTAAATTGCTGATAGAGTAATTGTATTATGATATAAAGTATGATATGCTGATTGTAAGATCAATCTTAATAATGATAGGTCTTTAGAATAAAGAGATTAAATTAAATTGTGTAGCAGTAGATCGTAGTCGAGGCAATTTCTCTAACTCAAGCTTGAGTTATTCTTTTCAAAGCATGTTAGTGAATAATTATTGTTTATTATTCACATCTATATTGATTATTGATACTCGCACTCGGTGCAATTAAATTCCTGTTCTATTATTATTGAACTGTGAATTAGTTAAAGTTCCTTTATTCGTGAACTGTTTAAGATATGGATCTATGCTCATTGTATCCGCTAGATCAAGTATGTTTAAATTTGTTAAATCAAATATGTTGTTTAAAGCTGTTCTTCACCAATTGATTTGGTAAGGACTCAAGACTGAGAAAAAGAACAAGTTGATTAAAGCATTATTGAAAAACAATTATTGCTCGTATATTAAGTGTTTATGCATAATACACCGGGTATGAAAGGCTGATCCCCTTGATTACCAAAACTTATTAAAAGGACCAGTTTAAATACTGACAACCTTAGCATATGTTCATGGTCATTATGACCACTCAGTATCTATTATTGAATTGTTCGAATATTCAGTTATCAAGACTTAATTCATATTCTTTCACAATTAATTTCTATTGTTGAACATTGAACGATAAATTTCTTGCTAATCATGATATATCTTCTTTGTACTTAAACTTGTTAAGAAAATTAGTTGCTTACTCTTGCTATATCATGACATTTATTTCAACTAAGCCAGAGAGTTCAAGTAAGAAGGACAAGGGCAAGGGAAAGGTCCAAGAATAGTTTTTATAAATGTTTAAGTATCATGAAATACAACGTTTGATGTTTATGTAAACCTTTTGTGTTACTTTATGTAACTTAAGTAAGGTATGTTTATGTTAAGGTAATAGACCTTGGGATATTGCATAAGACTTTATTATAATGAACAACGTATGTTTATTATTTCGCAATAGTATATAGAATGCTTATGTTGATGATGGTTAGTGAGCACCAAACCAGGGTTTATGAACTCGGATTTGGGGCCGTCACACCGTTGGGATGTTAGAATTGTGTTAGGTTCAACTCAGACTGCAATAGTTTGACTTGATACCGAGTCTTAGGTGTATTGTAGACTGATAGGGTTATGTGTTATGTGTTATGTGTTTAGGTTATTCTATGTATATATATATATATATATATATATATATATATATATATATATATATATAATAGTATTATATTGTGATGATATTATTCTAATATTGGAGATCTATATTACTAATATTATGTCTTCGGATAAAGCGTTATAAATTACGTAGCGGTAATCAACGGTTTAGGCAAGTTTTACTTAACTTTACTAAGAGTTATTTCATTCAGATATGCTTATGGTTAATCATTGCTGATTGCTATTATAGAATTGTACTCTGTACATATTGCATGTATAAGTTAGGTATGAAAGGTTGATCACCTTCATTACCAGTTAGTCCAGATATATTTGTTCATGTTTAATACTTGTTCAGTCAAAAGTTTGTTTCTGCTAGTTCACAATTATATTGTTGAATTATAGCCAGCTTATTATTCATATTCTTTCAATCATGATATATCGTTAAATTATTGAACTTAAACTTGTTGGGAAATCCTTATGAGCACCCTTGCTATATCATGATAAACATTACAGATTAAGGCGAATGCTTCGGACACAAGGAAAGGTTAAAGATCAGTTCCAACTTAAAGTTAATGTGTGCGATTAGATTTGTAATAGTATAGTTTGATAATAATGTTATATGCTAGATAGTTTATGAATTGTGTATAAGTTAATGTTACTCGATTTTGAGGAAATGTGTGTAAAGTGTATTGTATAAACAATTTATGTTTATATCTTCCGTAAATAGTATTAGTTATAGAATGATTGTACCAGATCCGTGATGATTTGGAACCCGGATTTGGGGCTGTCACATTTGGTATCAGATCTATAGGTTATGAACCTTAGGTAGGAATACCTGAGACCAATAACCGCAGTGATTAGGGTAAGATCTAACTCAGATAGAGTTAGTCAGTCGGTAAGATTCAAAAATGAATCGCGATGGGGTATAAGATACAAAATTCCCTAACTCTGATAATAAAGTTGAACAGTAGTGGTGAATAGATAGAGTCTAAAAGACTGAAGGTGCAGGAATAGGAGATCATAAAATCAAGCGATCAAGAAATAGAAATGAATCGTAATATATACGATGTGATCACCCCGTGATCAAAAAATGTTATAGTATGGAGATCGAAGAATCAATCG
Organism: Panax notoginseng; assembly: GCA_016801055.1. Classification (NCBI taxonomy): domain Eukaryota; kingdom Viridiplantae; phylum Streptophyta; class Magnoliopsida; order Apiales; family Araliaceae; genus Panax; species Panax notoginseng. The sequence continues at coordinate 120,413,058 of CM029014.1, read as the reverse complement.
AATGATTGAAAAGTTTACAACAAGATTGCTAGGTGTCAGTTGTACTATGAATTAGTACAGATTCAGGAAAGGATTATGAATATGAGTTGAATGAAATTCGTATTGAGAATGGAGTTAAGATTAGGTGGGGATTTCAATTTAGGACTCATGTCGGCAGCTGAGTTGTATGATTCCTTGTATGGGCGGGGAATTGTACTTGGTGTAAAAACTACTTAGTTTCTAGCACTGATAATCAGTGAAATGTTTGTGTCGCGCTATTTTCTATATGCGTGTTAAGAGGGTGACTCCTTTCACATGTGTATAACAGATAGATAGGTCATAGGTAGAGAATATAAGGTTAAGTACGAGTTCTTAAAACTCATACTTATATGACATTCTTGACTCATAGTTATATGAAATGTTTATCAACCCCTCAGCGAATTGACGCCAAAGGTCTGTCTAGGAAAGTTCTTCAACTCATATGATTGTGGCAATTTATGGAATCATAAGTGTAGTTTGACGAACTGGGCATAGTTATGTGTGAATGAAGAATTGAGGATTATAGGAATAGATAGATTGTTAAGCAACTGATCATTAGCGGAGACATAAGTTTTCCAAAACTCCTAGCTATGCTAGACTTCGAAATTTTGACATCAAGCTAAATACGCACTTTGTGTTTTAAAAAAAATGTAGACTCGTAATCATTTTTGAAACGGTTTAAAGTATAGTCTATGCTACTTGTTTCAGCTAGACGAAGATGATTTGAAATATCAAAATATATTTTATTTATCACTCATGTACCATGTAACCTGGTGCAGAGATGATAAAAGGTGATGGAGTTGTAAATACAGGAATACTTAGTGTGAATTTGATCTAAAATCGTTATTCCACTATTGTATGATGTTTATGACAAAGTCATGCGATTACGGCATCCTCAAACGGACTGTTAATACAGTACGACATCATGACGTCATTCTCGAAAATGTTTTCAAAATTTTAATTTGCCAACGGGGTTTGGCTACACTTAAATAATTCGATTGAATTGAATTATTGATATGAGTCTACGCTATTCGATTCATCTAGACTAATGTTATGAAAACTCTAAGTGTTAATTGAAAGAAATTTCCCGAACCAAATTGTTTTGGTGCGGAATCTAGTAAGACTGAGGTAAAATTTTGTGCCTATGGTAGTGGCGAGAAACAGATAAAACCAGTACTTGGCCGGTACATGGCAAATCGGGCTAATCACCCTTTGTGTCCGTAAGTAATGACAGTTTGAGGATGAATTTCCATAAAACCTTTGCGAAAATGACAAACAAATAGTCTATATGACTCTTCAGCACAATTTCAAAATTTTTACTCTTATGAGTGGTGTATTGGGTAGCATGTAATGATGTGTATAAATGGTGAATGGTGTTTGGTGTAAGGTAAATTTCGGAGACGAAATTTTTAGAAGAAGAGGTGAATGTGACAACCCGAGAATTTAGAAAATTTTTAAAAATTTTAATTAATTGATTTAAGGTTCAATATTAGAACCTAGACATAAAATAAGTGTATGCGTTTGACATTTTTGAGATGGAATTTTGAGTATTTCAAAATTCTGTGAAGGATTTAGGTGAATTGTTCAAGATTAAGGATATACGTGAATATGTTCTGTGTATATGGTCATTTATGGGTACCGAATGTGGTTAAGGGTCAAGGGTTGACCAAATAAATTTTATCAGTGTTAAATCCTAATATTGTCTAATATCGACGTTTTGTTAGAAAACCCTAGCAATAGATAAGAAATCCTAGAAATCGGTTTTGAAACCCTAATTTCGATTCTGAGAATTGAAAACCTTAATTCGGATGTCGAAAAAAAACCTAGCTCGGGATCTCAGAGGCTTAAGTATATTAATCATAATATAATTAGGGTAAAGTTTAATTAATTAAGTTAGAAAACCCTAATTTCTGGATTAAAAACCCTAATTTATAATTTGGGAAAAACCTAATTGTGAATTTAATAATTTTAATGTTAATTAGGAAATATTAATCCTAATTTTCAAAGTTATAGGTAATTAGAAAACCCTAATCTAATTGAGAAATCTAATTTCTAATTTAGAAAATTATTTTTATATTTAAAACCCTAATTCGTGGGTTATAAACCCTATTGACCAATTTTGACCCTAATTACTAAATTAGCAATTTTAATTAGGATATATTAATCCTAATTAGCAAAATTTAAATTATTATTAAGAAATTTTAATATAATTAGAAAATCCTAATTATAATTTAGAAATATGAAGTTTCTATTTTTAAAACCTAAATTGGAAACTTTAGAAATCAAATTACCAAAACCTAAGGGTTCAAACCCTAAACCTAAGGGTTTTAACCCTAAACCCTGAACCCTAAACCCCAAGAGTTTGGCCATTTACTAGAATGCCATTAAATTTAATTGCGAAATAACATTTTTGCCCTTTGTTGCATTATTGTGACTTAACTTGTATTGGTTGTCCTAGTGAGTGGTTCAACTACCCTAGCTCTAGCAATTGACTTATATCTCAATTATATCAAGCCTCATGCTAGCCATTTCATTGCAATTTATAGAGATTCAATAGAGAGAGAAAAGGTCCACTTGAATTTCATTTTTCTCCCAAGACCTTATCTCTCTAAAAATATGGAATAGGAAGTGAGAGAGAGTAAGATACAAAGCTAAGATCAAGTGTTAGCATTCCAAGGTCAAAAATCAATGATCAGATTCAAGATCAAGCACTAGAAAGGTATAAGAACCCTAATTTTTAAAATCTCATGATTTGATGTTATATGTTGTAATTTGTTGGCTAAATATGTCTAATAGAATGTTATTTAGTGATCTGGGTTGTAAAATCCCAGATCCACAACATCAAAGTCCTTGAATATAGCATTTTGTGAACTATGGAAATATTGAAAATAGTGGCCTGAAAGCCATATGTCAAGGCCCATAGATCGTTATCTGTTAGTTGGTTGTTGTGTGTTATTTTAGGAATTTGTTCTATGACATGAGGACTGTGATCTGAAACTGGAAGCAGGGTCAGATCAAGTCTAGATTTCATGTTATGATCAGTCAAACGGCGTTGACCAGTCATGAAAATGGGTTTCTGGGCAACCCAGAAACTCATATCTTGTTTGACAGCGTTTTTGCATGGCTTAAATCTTGCTGTTTATAAGTTTTTTGGCTCTGTTGTTGTTACATACTTGTAGTGTGACATGCGTACTACACTTTTAAGCTTTTATATCAATTAGATCCATAACAGAATCGAAGTTGTAGCCGGTCAAACTATAGTTGACCATTTTACGTGAAGAACAATCTGGGTAACCCAGAATCTTCATGAACCATTTTTCTATCAGAACTTTGACCATCCTTAATCGCTTAGTGTTATGTTATTAGATTGGTTTGATGCATTATACTTGTACCCTGACATACGAAATACAGGGTGAAACCTTTACATCATATAAACAAGTCATGAAAAGCAAAGATTCAAGGCTTGTAACTTGATACCTTGGCTGTTCTTCGTTTCTGGGAAACCCAGAAACTGAAGAACAGGCCTGACAAGGAGTTCAAAGGCTTATAACTTTCTGTTATGTGATAGGATTACTGGAAAATCGGTTGATGATGGTAGTATTACATTAGTACTACGATCATAACAAACTTTCAAGCCCATAAATGTAACGAACATGAATCAGTGAGTGGTCAAACCACCCACCCTATAAGCTGACAGAATTTCTAGGAATAGACTCAAGATCACGAAGAACACTTTCAGCGACGGATTCGTCGCCAAAAAGCTCTATAGCGACAGTTTATTTAGAAAATAATTATTTTAATTAAATAAATCGAATTAAATGATTTTTAATTATTAAAAATAGAAAATAAATTTTGAAAAATTATTTTAAAGTCTGAAAAATAGTTTTTAATTATTTTGAGTATATTTCATAAATATTTAATATTTTTGGAATATAAATGGTATTTAATTTATTTAATGATAATATTAAATAAATTATTTAAAAATAATTTTAATACATGAAAAATTATGAAAAATTATATTATGATATAAGAAAATAATTTAAATTATTTTCAATGACTTTTGATATTTTGTGATGAATTTCATTAATTAATCAATATTAATGATAATTAGTTTATTTAATAAATATATTAAATAGACTATGGAAATATAGAATTAATGATTTGTAAATCATATAAAAATGATTTTAAGTGTTAGAAAAATATTTTAAGTAATAAAATATAACTTTTGATATTTTTTTCATGAAAATATTAATATTTTAATAATAATAGCAATTATCGGATAATGAATTTAACTGTTTAAAAATCACGTGATTTTAAGGTATTAAAAATACTTTGATATATTATAAATATATTATAATAGTATCTTACAGTTTTCATTAATATTTGGTATTAAATAAATATTAATGATAAAGGAATTATGTGGTATTTAATTCATTTAAATAGGATTTTAATGATTGAAATTTCATTATAAATAGTAATAATTATCTGAAAATTATTACGAGTTTACAAAAAATATTTCGACTGTTAATAAATTATCTGAGATAATGGTTAAGTGTTTAGACAGAGTTTAATTGAACTTAAACTCGAATTTTGTCCGACTAGACCGTCGGGATGTTATAATTGTGTCAGGTTCAACTCAGACTGCAATAGTTTGACTTGATACCGAGTCATAGGTGTATTGTAGACTGATAGGGTTGTGTTATATGTTATGTCTTTAGGTTATTCTATGTGTGTGTGTATATATATATATATATATATATATATATATATATATATATATATATATAATAGTATTATATTGTGATGATATTATTCTAATATTGGAGATCTATATTACTAATATTAGGTCTTCGGATAAAGCGTTATAAATTGTGTAGCGGTAATCAATGGTTCAGGCAAGTTTTACTTAACTCTACTAAGAGTTGTTTCATTCAGATATGCTTATGGTTAATCATTGCTGATTGCCGTTATAGAATTGTACTATGTACATATTGCATGTATAAGTCAAGTATGAAAGGCTGATCACCTTCATTACCAGTTGGTCCAGATATATTTGTTCATGTTTAATACTTGTTCAGTCAAAAGTTTGTTCCTGCTAGTTCACAATTATATTATTGAATTATAGCCAACTTATTGTTCAGATTCTTTCAATCATGATATATCGTTAAATTATTGAACTTAAACTTGTTGGGCAATCCTTATGCTCACCCTTGCTATATCATGATAAACATTGCAGATTAAGGAGAATGCTTCAGATACAAGGAAAGGTGAAAGACCAGTTCCAACTTAAAGTTAATGTGTGCGATTAGATTTGTTATAGTATAGTTTGATAATAATATTATATTATAGATAGTTTATGAATTGTGTATAAGTTAAGGTTACTCGATTTTGGAGAAATGTGTGTAAAGTGTATTGTATAAATAATTTATGTTGATATATTTCGCAAATAGTATTAGTTATAGAATGATTGTACCAGATCCGTGGTGATATGGGACCCGGATTTGGGGCTGTTACAATAAGGCTGCAAAGTAGGACCCTTATTACTGCTTGAGTTTCTGGGCAACCCAGAAACTCAAGAACACGTCTGACATGTATTTCTAGAGTATAGCTGTAAGACCCCAATTTTTATAAATAAAGATGAATTTTCTATAAATATCATTTTTGAATATTATGAAGTTAATTTGATATAATGTTATAGTTGTGGGTAATATTTATAAATTTTGCAAAGTAAGCAAGTTGTTATAAAATATTCGTTTGGTCGGAGAATATTCTTTTTGTCGGGGAATATTCGTACGACGGCACAATCATTGGTGGACCCCACAACGGAATTATTGTCGGATTGAGAAAACGACAGAATTATCTTTCTATAAAAATAACGGCTGAGGTGTTACCGTTAAAACCGTTAAAACTGTTGAACTACTCGGTAGTAAAAGTACAGTAATACGCGTGGTTGCATAGTAGCACACGGTATTGATTATTGATGCTTACGTGAGAAGTCACTCAGCTATACTCAATTATTGCTACAGTAATTGCTGCATCATATCTCTTAAATTATTGTCATAGTATCATCTGTATAATATGTTATATTATTAAATCAATAATTGAGACGTTGTGGTAAGTTTGGTTATTTTATGGGGGGCCATATGTCATCATCTAAGAGTCTCTTGGTCAATAGTAATTACCTTCGTCAATAGTATTTACCTTGGTCAATAGTAATTATCTTCGTCAATAGTAATTACCGTCGTCAATAGTAATTACCGTCGTCAATAGTATTTACCTTGGTCAATAGTAATTACCTTCGTCAATAGTATTTACCTTGGTCAATAGTAATTACCTTCGTCAATAGTATTTACCTTGGTCAATAGTAATTACTTTCGTCAATAGTAGTTGTCCCTTCAATATTACCAAGAGTCATTTGACCCTTCGTTAAGACCAAGAGTCATTTGACCCTTCGTTAAGACCAAGAGTCACCCTCAGTTTTTTTATAAATAGAGGCCTAGGGCTTCATTATTTTTCACGAATTCATTCAAGCTATAGAGAGAGAAAGTATAGAGAGAATAAGAGAGAGAGAATAAAAGTATTCTGCTACATCACTTTTCCAATATCCAGTTCTTTTAAGGTAGGGAATATTATTTCTTTTATATTCATGAAGAGAACTTCTGTTATTCCATTTGTTATTATTCTGTTGGAATATCCAGTATACGCGGTCTACCCTATACTTGGTGACATTCTTCTATTATTCTGTTGGAACATCCTGTCTGTGTGTTTTACACCGGACCTGGTTCCGTTTATTATTCTGTTGGAACATCCTGTCTGTGTGTTTTACACCGGACCTGGTTCCGTTTTATTATTATTCTATTGGAATATCCTGTCTGTGTGTTTTACACCGGACCTGGTTCCATTATTTATTATTCTGTCGGAATATCCTGTCTGTGCGTTTACGCCGGACCTGGTTCCATTATTTATTATTCTATTGGAATAACATGTCTGTGCGGTCTATCGCATGCATGGTGATTTCTTTTGTTATTCTATTCTTTATTGTACTCAGTTGGTTAAGTTTTGACTTCTATACTCCATGAAATTTGTGGAATATCCTTGATAGTTGCGTTTCATCCAGTATCTTTTCAAGAAAATATTCTTCTAAGCATTCTTGAATTTTACTCCACAATGCAGTATCATGTTGACAATTTGGACGTTGTTAATTCCTGGATAAATTAATTCTTGAACTTGTTTTATTGAATTCTTATATCATTGTCATCATCCTCATGTTTATAAAATGTTGAAAGTCATCTGTGGCATGTAGTGCATAGATGGACTTGGTATGATTATGACCAGGGATTATTCGGTATAATCATGACCGTAATGTTACAAATGATGTGGTAAAAGTCCTCATTGGCCCGTAGTGCATTGATGGACAGTTGTTGGCATGATCATGACCATTAATGAATACACGAATATCCTTGGCCGTAGTGCAGGGGTGATTCGATGATGTGGATTATTTTATTAAGCTGAGTCTCAGCGATCGCAGTGTTGAAAAACCTTTTAAATCATAAAAGATAGTAGAGTTTATTTTCTACTTGACTCTTTTAATGGATTGCTTGTTCCGCTGCAGTTAAACTTGATGTCTATTATATTTTATCAGTTTAACATTGTTGAAGGCTAATGATAATTTATTCTGCATTATCTTAGTCATAATATTTCTTACTGGGCTAGTTGAGCTCACCCTTTCTTTCACTGTTCTCTTCAGGAAATGAGAACGTAGCTGGGGCAAGTCGGGGAACGGAGTGATGGTCCGAAGAATAGTATTAGTTAGTAGTCCTCACTATTCTATGTAATGGTGTGTTAATAAATGTAATGAGGACTCCTTTTGAGTATGAATACTCTCTAGAAGATAATATTTGTATTCAAACTCACAGTTTATGTTTTGTCGTATTGTACACGACAGTTGTATTATTAAGTTGTATTTGTATTCTGTACTATGTATCTGACGACCCAAGATGGGTGATGTATACCTAATTTTGGGGGCGTCACAGTTGGTATCAGAGCTTAGGGATATGATCCCTGGCTAAGATGTGAGAATAGAACTAGGAGGGGAGAGACGGGGAATTCCTTCGCTAGTATGACATACCTAAGTTTATTTGCATGGTATTTAATTGGTCGGTCATAATATAAGGATAATATATGACATATCAATTAATTTTTATTTTGTGGCAGTATCTGAAAATGGCATCCGAGAATGTTGAGAATAGCAATGGAGCACAGACGACTGTTGATTCACCACATATCAATAATCAGGATAATGTGCATCAGGAAGGTGTCAATCCTCATGCAAACAACAACACTGACCAAATGATGAATGATCAAATGTTCAGAGGCTTTATGCAATTCATGCAACAACAGGTGAAAGCGGCTCCTGTCCACAACGTAGGTGGAAATACTGGAAACTCTCAGGCGGTCACCGCTAAACAGTTTAAGGAGCTGGGACCACCGGAGTTTAAGGGAGAACCCAAACCACTTGTAGCTGAAACATGGATAAAGCAGATCACCAAGATATTTGATGTTTTGAGTTGCTCCGAGGAGCAAAAGGTTCCCTTTGCCGCCTTTATGTTGCGAGGAGAGGCAGATTACTGGTGGGAATCGATAAAGCGTACTCAACCTGCCGCACTGAAGATGTCTTGGGAGAAGTTCCAAGATCTGTTTAACGACAAATACTTTCCCGAGAGTATTCGTCACATGAAGGAGGTGGAGTTCATCAAATTGGAGCAGAATAATATGACCGTGTCGCAGTACGAGGCAAAATTTGCGGAGTTATCCCGGTTTGCGTCCCACCTGGTGGATAATGAAGAAAGAATGACGCGGATGTTTTTAAGAGGTTTGAAGCCGGAGATACGTCAACATCTTGTTTCTCATAAACTGTGTTTGTATTCAGATGTTGTAAATAGGGCTCAGTTGGTGGAGCGCGATAACGAGACAACGCAACCAAAAGAGAGCAGCCGGCAAAATGATAATACCAGTGAGAGCAGTCATCGAAGCGATGACAACAAGCGTGGAGGGAATCAACAGGCCAGAAATGGTAACCACTTCGGTGGTAATCAGGGCCAAAACAATAAGAATGGACATTTCAAGAAGAGGAGATTCAACAATGATGGAAAGACGTCAGCACCAGCACCTGTCGTTAAGGAAGGAGAACGACCACCTATCATATGTTTCAAATGCGGAGGGGAGGGGCACATCAGTCCAAACTGCGCGATGCCGTCCAAAGCATGTTATAATTGTGGAAGAGAAGGTCATTTAGCCCGATTTTGTCGTTTACCGAAGACAAATTCAGTTAGGATGGAGGCACCAAAAGCCGTCCCAGAAAAGTCAAAACCAGTTGTGCAAGGGAGAGCGTTTGTTGTGAACTCCCAGAGAGCAAGGAACCCGAATGAGGTCATCACGGGTAAGCTTATCATAAACTCTAAAGAAGTTTATACTTTATTTGATACCGGTTCAACCCATTCTTTTATTTCTCCTACTTGCGCTCATCGATTAAATTTGATTCCGGAGAAATTAGACTTTGACTTATCTGTGGAAACTCCGTTGGGAGAAACCTTCATTACCTCCACTGTTTATAAGTCTTGTTTGGTTCAAGTTGGTACCCACACATTACCTATCGATCTGATTTCATTAAAAATACTTGCATTTGACGTGATTCTAGGGATTGATTGGTTAACTACTCATTATGCAAAAATTGATTATTTTCGTAAGGTTGTTAGTTTTCATATTCCTAATCGACCTATTATGCGAATTCAAGCAACCAAACCATTAAAATCAATCGCTGTCATCTCAAGCCATAAAACTATTCGTTTATTGAAAAACGGATGTCAAGCTTTCTTAGCTCATGTCACAGATCTAAACAAAAATACGTCAGTTTTGAATGATATTTCTATTGTTAATAAATTCCCTGACGTATTCCCTGAAGAACTTCCTGGCCTACCCCCAGAGCGTGAAATTGAATTTTGTATCGATCTTGAACCCGGTACAAAACCCATTTCCAAAGCCCCATATCGAATGGCTCCTATTGAACTTCAGGAGTTAAAGATCCAACTGCAGGAATTGTTAGACATTGGCTTTATTCGTCCTAGTACTTCTCCTTGGGGAGCTCCTGTTCTATTCGTGAAGAAGAAAGATGGAAGTATGCGACTTTGTATTGATTATCGGGAGTTGAATCATGTCACCATCAAAAACAGGTACCCATTGCCACGTATTGATGACCTGTTTGACCAGTTGCAAGGAGCACAATTCTTTTCAAAGATCGATCTTCGTTCTGGATATCATCAGCTGAAGGTTAGAACTGAGGATATTCCAAAGACGGCTTTTAGAACTCGGTACGGGCATTATGAATTCCTAGTCATGTCCTTTGGATTGACTAATGCTCCTGCTGCCTTCATGGATATGATGAACCGGGTATTCAAGGAATATTTGGATCACTTTGTGGTCGTCTTTATTGATGACATCCTTATTTATTCCAAAAGCCGTGAAGATCATGAGCAACACTTGAGGCTGGTACTCCAAAAGCTTCGTGAATACAAGCTTTATGCCAAGTTGAAGAAATGCGAGTTCTGGCTGGAGGAGGTAGCATTCCTTGGGCACGTAGTATCAAGTCGTGGAATATCGGTTGACCCGGCAAAGATTGAAGCTATTCAAAGCTGGGAGCAACCTAAATCAGTGACCGAGGTACGTAGCTTTCTTGGTTTAGCTGGTTATTATCGAAGATTCGTGGAAGGATTTTCTCGAATCGCTACTCCGTTAACTCAGCTGACTCGAAAAGATACAAAGTTCGGTTGGAGCGAAGAATGTGAACAGAGTTTTCAAGAACTCAAGAGGAGACTCATTTCAGCACCCGTTCTAACAATACCATCTGGCTCGGAGGGATTTGTCATCTACAGTGATGCTTCGAGCAAAGGGTTGGGATGTGTTCTCATGCAACATGGAAAAGTCATAGCCTATGCATCAAGACAACTCAAGGAATATGAGAGGAATTATCCTACTCATGATCTAGAGTTGGCAGCTGTTGTCTTTGCACTTAAAATTTGGAGGCATTACTTGTATGGGGAGAAAGTGGAGATCTTTACGGATCATAAAAGCCTCAAATATTTCTTCACTCAAAAGGAACTCAACATGCGACAACGACGTTGGCTTGAACTGTTGAAAGATTATGATCATACCATTCAATACCATCCTGGAAAAGCGAACGTGGTAGCTGACGCATTGAGTAGAAGATCATATGCGGGTACAAGTGCAATATTAACAACGCAAAGGCCCATTTTGTGTGACTTGCAAAGGATGGAGATAGAGTTGAAGACTCCAGGGACCCATGTGATGATGGCGAATATACGAGTAGAACCGACTTTAATTGAGAAAGTTAAAGCTGCTCAAGCTACAGACCTGGAGCTGATGCGTATGAGGAAGAAAGTGCAAGAAGGTTCTATGCCGGAAGCAAGAATCGATGAGGAAGGAATACTTCGAGTCAACTCCAGACTTTGTGTTCCTAACAACCCTGATTTAAAGTATGAAATCATGATGGAGGCGCACAACACACCGTTTGCAATCCATCCTGGAAGTACCAAAATGTATCATGATCTTCGTCATACATTTTGGTGGAGCAATATGTAAAAGAGAGATAGCGTTGTTTATCTCAAGGTGTCTAACTTGTCAACGAGTCAAAGCGGAGCATCAAGTACCAAAAGGTCCATTGCAACCACTTGAAATTCCAGAATGGAAGTGGGAGCACATTACCATGGATTTCGTTACCGGTCTTCCTAGGGTTTCTCAAGGTATTGATGCGATTTGGGTCATTGTTGATAGATTGACCAAGTCTGCTCATTTCTTACCGATACGAGAAACTTATACACTTGAACGTCTTGCTCGTATGTACATAAACGAGATTGTAAGACTGCATGGTATGCCAGTATCCATAGTTTTTGACCGAGACCCAAGATTCACTTCACGATTTTGGGTTAGTTTACAAAAAGCTATGGGCACGGAGTTACGATTTAGTTCAGCATATCATCCTCAGACGGACGGACAATCAGAGAGGACTATTCAAACTCTTGAAGATCTATTAAGACTCTGTGTCTTTGACTTCAAGGGAAGTTGGGACAAGTTCTTACCATTGGTGGAGTTTTCCTACAACAACAGTTATCAAGCAAGTATTGGCATGGCTCCATTCGAAGCATTGTATGGAAGAAAATGTCGTTCTCCAGTATGCTGGGATGAGGTGGGCGAAGCAACGTTGTTGGGACCGGAGTTGGTACGTATGACTACAGAAAAGATTCAAACGATCCGACAACGTATAAAAACCTCACAAGATCGACAAAAGAGTTATGCTGATCTTCATCGAAAGGACGTGGAATTTGATGTAGGAGATCATGTGTTCTTACGTGTTGCTCCATGGAAAGGAGTTACGAGATTTGGAAAGAGAGGAAAGCTAAATCCTCGATTCATCGGTCCATTTTTAATCCTCGATCGAGTAGGAACTGTGGCTTATAGACTCGCTTTACCGCCAAGTATGTCTCGTGTTCATAACGTTTTCCACATATCCATGTTACGCAAATATGTGGAAGACCCGAACCACATTATTGAGTTAGAACCGGACGAAATAGCAGAGGATTTGACGTATGAAGAAGTTCCTGTTCAAATCTTGGATAAGAAGGAACATATTCTACGCTCCAAGGTTATACCTCAAGTCAAAGTTTTGTGGAGAAACCACGATGTTGAGGAAATGACTTGGGAGTTAGAATCAGAAATGAAATCAAGGTATCCTTACCTCTTCGACATACCAAGTACGTACCCTAATTTCGAGGGCGAAATTTCATAAGAAGGGGAGGTTGTAAGACCCCAATTTTTATAAATAAAGATGAATTTTCTATAAATATCATTTTTGAATATTATGAAGTTAATTTGATATAATGTTATAGTTGTGGGTAATATTTATAAATTTTGCAAAGTAAGCAAGTTGTTATAAAATATTCGTTTGGTCGGAGAATATTCTTTTTGTCGGGGAATATTCGTACGACGGCACAATCATTGGTGGACCCCACAACGGAATTATTGTCGGATTGAGAAAACGACATAATTATCTTTCTATAAAAATAACGGCTGAGGTGTTACCGTTAAAACCGTTAAAACTGTTGAACTACTCGGTAGTAAAAGTACAGTAATACGCGTGGTTGCATAGTAGCACACGGTATTGATAATTGATGCTTACGTGAGAAGTCACTCAGCTATACTCAATTATTGCTACAGTAATTGCTGCATCATATCTCTTAAATTATTGTCATAGTATCATCTGTATAATATGTTATATTATTAAATCAATAATTGAGACGTTGTGGTAAGTTTGGTTATTTTATGGGGGGCCATATGTCATCATCTAAGAGTCTCTTGGTCAATAGTAATTACCTTCGTCAATAGTATTTACCTTGGTCAATAGTAATTATCTTCGTCAATAGTAATTACCGTCGTCAATAGTATTTACCTTGGTCAATAGTAATTACCTTCGTCAATAGTATTTACCTTGGTCAATAGTAATTACCTTCGTCAATAGTATTTACCTTGGTCAATAGTAATTACTTTCGTCAATAGTAGTTGTCCCTTCAATATTACCAAGAGTCATTTGACCCTTCGTTAAGACCAAGAGTCATTTGACCCTTCGTTAAGACCAAGAGCCACCCTCAGTTTTTCTATAAATAGAGGCCTAGGGCTTCATTATTTTTCACGAATTCATTCAAGCTATAGAGAGAGAAAGTATAGAGAGAATAAGAGAGAGAATAAAAGTATTCTGCTACATCACTTTTCCAATATCCAGTTCTTTTAAGGTAGGGAATATTATTTCTTTTATATTCATGAAGAGAACTTCTGTTATTCCATTTGTTATTATTCTGTTGGAATAACCAGTATACGCGGTCTACCCTATACTTGGTGACATTCTTCTATTATTCTGTTGGAACATCCTGTCTGTGTGTTTTACACCGGACCTGGTTCCGTTTATTATTCTGTTGGAACATCCTGTCTGTGTGTTTTACACCGGACCTGGTTCCGTTTTATTATTATTCTGTTGGAATATCCTGTCTGTGTGTTTTACACCGGACCTGGTTCCATTATTTATTATTTTGTCGGAATATCCTGTCTGTGCGTTTACGCCGGACCTGGTTCCATTATTTATTATTCTATTGGAATAACATGTCTGTGCGGTCTATCGCATGCATGGTGATTTCTTTTGTTATTCCATTCTTTATTGTACTCAGTTGGTTAAGTTTTGACTTCTATACTCCATGAAATTTGTGGAATATCCTTGATAGTTGCGTTTCATCCAGTATCTTTTCAAGAAAATATTCTTCTAAGCATTCTTGAATTTTACTCCACAATGCAGTATCATGTTGACAATTTGGGCGTTGTTAATTCCTGGATAAATTAATTCTTGAACTTGTTTTATTGAATTCTTATATCATTGTCATCATCCTCATGTTTATAAAATGTTGAAAGTCATCTGTGGCATGTAGTGCATAGATGGACTTGGTATGATTATGACCAGGGATTATTCGGTATAATCATGACCGTAATGTTACAAATGATGTGGTAAAAGTCCTCATTGGCCCGTAGTGCATTGATGGACAGTTGTTGGCATGATCATGACCATTAATGAATACACGAATATCCTTGGCCGTAGTGCAGGGGTGATTCGATGATGTGGATTATTTTATTAAGCTGAGTCTCAGCGATCGCAGTGTTGAAAAACCTTTTAAATCATAAAAGATAGTAGAGTTTATTTTCTACTTGACTCTTTTAATGGATTGCTTGTTCCGCTGCAGTTAAACTTGATGTCTATTATATTTTATCAGTTTAACATTGTTGAAGGCTAATGATAATTTATTCTGCATTATCTTAGTCATAATATTTCTTACTGGGCTAGTTGAGCTCACCCTTTCTTTCACTGTTCTCTTCAGGAAATGAGAACGTAGCTGGGGCAAGTCGGGGAACGGAGTGATGGTCCGAAGAATAGTATTAGTTAGTAGTCCTCACTATTCTATATAATGGTGTGTTAATAAATGTAATGAGGACTCCTTTTGAGTATGAATACTCTCTAGAAGATAATATTTGTATTCAAACTCACAGTTTATGTTTTGTCGTATTGTACACGACAGTTGTATTATTAAGTTGTATTTGTATTCTGTACTATGTATCTGACGACCCAAGATGGGTGATGTATACCTAATTTTGGGGGCGTCACAATAGCTTTTGCTGTAATGATGTAGTATGAGCATGAAATTGACTTATAATAGTAGTATTGCATGTATACTACAATATTAATACAATATACAACTCTAATAACATCCAGAACATAAAGCTTTTTGTGGTCAAAGTACCAACTTCGAGCTCTGACATGAAGTTCTGGGCAGCTCAAGAACTGGCTCAAGAACATCTATAGCGACGGTTCTGTCGCTATAAGGCCCTTTTATTAATAATTAAATTCTGAAAATAATTATTTTAATTAAATAAATCAAAATAAATGGTTTTTAATTATTAAAAATACAAAATAAATTCCGAAAACTTATTTTAAAGTCTAAAAATTAGTTTTTAACTATTTTGAGTATATTTCATAAATATTAAATATTTTTGGAATATAAATGATATTTAATTTATTTAACTATAATATTAAATAAATTATATAAAATTGATTTTAATATATAAAAAATCATAAAAAATCATATTATGGTATAAGAAAATATTTTAAGTTACTTTTATTGACTTTTAATATTTTGTGATGAAATTAATTAATTTATTAATATTAAGGAGAATAAATTTATTTAATAAATATATTAAATAAATTATGGAAAAATAGAATTAATGATTTAAAAATTATATAAAAATAATTTTAGTGTTATAAAAAAATATTTTAAACTATAACTTTTGATATTTTGTCATGAAAATATTAAAATTTTAATATTAATATCGATTATCGGATAATGGATTTAACAGTTTAAAATCATATAAATATGATTTTAAGGTATTAAAAATACTTTGATATATTATAAATATATTATAATATTATGTTATGATTTTCATTAATATTTACTAATAAATAAATATTAATGATAAAAGAAGTATGTGATATTTAATTCATTTAAATACGATATTAATGATTTAAAATTCATGATAAATAGTAATAATTATTTAAAAATTATTGCGAGCTTACGAAAATTATTTTGACTGATATTAAAATTATCTGAGATAAATGTTAAGTGTTTAGGTAGAGTTTAATGGAACTTAAACTCGATATTTCTCTGACTAGACCGTCGGGATGTTTGAATTATATCGAACTCAACTTAGACTGTAAAAGTTTGACTTGAGGCTATGTCTTATATGTGTTATAGACTAATAGGATTATATGATACTATGTTTAGGTTATTTTAAATATTATGATGATATTATTCTAATTTGTATATCGATATTATATAAATATTAGGTTCAAACAAAGCTTATTAAATTGCGTAACGGTAATCAACGGTTCAGGCAAGTTTTTCTTAACTCGTCCTCGAGTTGTTTCATTTAGATATACTTGTGGTTAATCATTACTGATTGCCATGTCTGTGAATTATTTATTCGCACTCTGTGCATAATGCATGTATTCATCAGGTATGAAAGGTTGATCACCTTTATTACCATTCGGTCCAGATATAATTGCTATGTTCATGTTCAATGTTTGTTCAGCTATGTAAAATTTGTTCATGCTAGTTCAAAATTATATTGTAGAACTTTAGTATGCTTATTGTTCAATTCTATTTATCATAATATATCTTTAATTTATTGAACTTAAACTTCTGGGCAAACTTATTGCTCACCCTTGCTATATAATAATTTAACATTGCAGATCAAGACGAAGACGTCGGATACAGGAAAGGATAAAGCCAAGTTCAGCTTGAGATTTTATGTGCAGCTTAATTGTAATAGTATAGTATGATAATAATGTTGTATGTCAAATAGGATTCGATCTTGGGATTAGTGTGTAAATATTTTGTATAAGCAATTTATGTTTATATCTTCTGTAAATAGTAATAGTTATAGAATGATTGTGATAGTTGTCGAATGATTGAACCAGATCTGCGGTGATTTGGGATCCAGATTCGGGGCTCTCACACGCTTCGATAATCTCTCACTTATTACTCTAAATGAGTATTCTCTATATCGCTTATGATTATAATCCTAGGGTTTCCCCCCCCCCCCCCACTTAAGGTTTATAACATATAGCTTTGATACTAACCTGTGACACCCCCAAATCCGGGTTACCTAACCCCCCAGTTTGGTGGTCATGATCCATAATATAATTAACATCTAACTACCCATTCATTGATGAATAGAATATTACACCACATTAACTGATATAGTTAATACATTCGTCCAAGGTTATTTAACCTTAACATTACAATTACACCCTTTATATATATAAAAAGGGTTTACAAAATAATATAATAATAATAATGATCATTAAACTATTCCCTCAATAGGCCTTTGCCTTTGTTCTTGTCAGCACCTCCAGCCACTTCGTTCCTAGCTGAAATATTTTATTTAGCAAGGGTGAGCAACAAATTTGCCCCACAAGTTAAGACATACATTAAATATATAAAAATCAAGAATAACAGACTATCTATTTCGATAGAATGACACTAAAGTTCGGGGAACTTTAAAATAGTTAAACAATTCATTAATCACTAATAAGTCTTCTCAGAACATATGCAACACAATAATTCGATAATGAAATAGTACAACGCTTTCAAGGTCTCTACAATATTCAATTGAATAACAAGATGGAAATATTTTCCAAAGTTTATGTTGAGTGATCACAAAGAATCTAGAACTTCTCTTCTCGTGTATCTATTAAAGATTTACTTTGATATATACGTAGGTGTATCAGATAACCATAAAGATTAAATCAATCCCCTCTGCAAGTATAACAAGTGATCAGCTTTATTATACCCTATATTATGCATAATACTTAAAACGCGCGCAATAGCCAAATATACGACTAAATATGTTCCCTTTATATAAAATGTTATTCTTCTCAGTCTTTGAATCAAAATTTGATTTAACAACGAAATACAATGATTTCAATATCTAATCATTTCTCTTCTCTTCTCTTCTAAAACCTAATAAGTTTTCTTTTTTGATCTAGTCGAAACAACTGGCATTAATCTATCAATAATAATTGAATTCTCTTATCTTCTCTTCTCGAACATATCAAGTTCTAACAAATGTTCAATTAGCCAAAATAATTAGCTAAGACATGTTTCAATACGATTAAATAATAGACATAATTTAGCTATACTATTTGAAATCAATAATAGCTTCTACGGATGTGAATATCCAACAACAGTTATTCTACAAGTATATTCTCAGAATCACTAATTCAATTTGAATTAGTAAACATGCACTAACTGCGAATAATCAACAATAAATTATTGGGCGTGATCTAATCAACAATAAATAACCACACTAGTATTTAAACAGATATAACTCAAGGTTAAGTTAGGAAACTTGCCTTCTTCGTTGATTACTGTTACACAATATACTTATATGCTTTCGAAAGACCTATAACCAATAATATCGGTCTCACAATCAGCACAATATTTCATAACATGTATCATTGTAATTTACAGTCAAACATTTTTCCTAGGCACATTATCACATAGCCACATCAGTGTTTATAACCTATATTAACACTTAACAAGTCTAACTTGTTCGGTCTGGTTGAACTTCGGTCTATTCTCGGTCTTCTGGTCACCTTATCTGACAATTAACACATTTATTATCAATTAAACTTGGTCTCTAAGCTTCAATATTAATTTAGATAAGTCAAATATCATTTATAATATTTTTCGGAGGCTTTTAATAATTTATAAACAATTATTATAATTTATAATAATTTTTTAAATACTGAAATCATTTTTACATCATTTAAATATCAAATAATCTTATCATCATTAATATTTAATAATATAAAAATATTAATGTTATACTTGTCAAAATATTCAAGTTATTATTAATAACTTAAAATATTTTTAAATCATCAATATTCTACTTAAATGATTTTTAAATTAATTAAAATTATTTTTAAACCATCACCATTAATATTTAAATATTAATGATATTATCATCAAAATATTAAAAGTTATTAATTATAACTTAAAATATTTTTTAAAACATTTTTCTCATTTTTAAATGATTTTAAATCAATAAAATCATTTTTAATTCATTTATTTAATATAATAATTAAATAAATCAAATATCATTAATATTAATTTATTAATGAGAATTCTCCAAAAATATTGAAAATTATATTTTATAATTCAAAATATTTTATAACACTTTATTCTCATTTAAAATGATTTTTATATCAATTAAATCATTTTTAACTTATTTATTTAATACAATAATTAAATTAATCTAATATCATTAATATTAAATTATTAATGAAAATTATTTAAAAATATTAAAATTTATATTTTATAACTCAAAATATTTTTAAATACTTTATTCTTATTTAAAATGATTTTTCATAATAATAAATCATTTTTCTCTAATTTATTTAATACACTAATTAAATATCATTAATATTCAAATAATTATAAATATTAATGAAAAATATCCCAAATAGTCAAAAATTATTTTTCATAATTTAAAATAATTTTTAAAACAATTTTTGGTAAATTTTAGAATTTATTTTCTATTTTTAATTAATTTCTTGAAAAATCAAAAAATAAAAATAATTAAACCATCGCTATAGCCTATAGCGACGCTTTCTATCGTCTTAGGTGTTGTTGGCCTCAAGAACACTGACAAGTCAGTGTTCAAGCTTGCTTGTTTGACCGCTTGTAATTCTCACCTTAATCATGCTTTGGGTTTGTTTAAACACTGATCTGGTAGTAGGTTTGTAGTACTACAATTACCAAGCATTATCTCGATCATACAACATCATATCTGCAAGATCTAGAGCTTCAAAGTAGCTGTCAGACATCATCTGGGTTTTCTGGATTACCTAGAAACCCAGACAGTCTCGAGGTACCACTTTCAAGCTCAATAATCTTAGTGTTCTGGTCATGATTTGTAACGAATGAGTGGTTTGAGTTGTGATTCTGAGGACAGAATCCTTGTAAGGAGGGAATGATGTAACAATCCAGATTTTTGATTATAATATTTAAATATTTATTGAATTATATAAATATTTAATAGATGTATTTATCGTGCATAAATGTTTATTTGTTTTGATTTGAGTTGACTAATTACTTATTTAATAAATAATTAATGAGTTAATGAAATTCTGAGATAGTATTCTAATTTAATAATTAAGTTAGAAAGTTATAATACTATAAATTGTTATTAGAATTAATTAAATTAAGTATGAAAACTTAATTAATTAGAAGTGTGACAAATAACTTTATTATAAGTGGTTATTAAAATAAATTAAAGTAGTTTTAATTTATTTTGCCAAACAAGCCTTAAATATATATTAAATCTTTAATTTTAAAGCGTTTTGCCAAACGGAGCCTTATGAATTTTGGATTTTTTAATTTGATTTATTAATAATATAAAGTAAATAAAGAAAATATAAATAATGTATAATAATTTGTGGTAACCGCTGTTTTAATAATGCCATTAGTGGCGTCAGTTTTAAAACTTTTGAAAAGATACGTTAGTTTATTTTAGTTACATCTAATCTATTTGGCTAAAGCCTAAGAGAGAAAAGGAAAGAAGAAAGAAAAGTTTCATACAGTTTGAGAGAGTTTGAGAGAAAGACAAGTTTGTGATTCCAAAGCCACCAAAACAAATTCTCAGTGTTTAACAAGGATTTCTTAAGCAACAAAAAGGTATGTTACATAACCTTAACATATATGTTTTACGTTATAATCTCTAAGTCTCTGTGTTTTTGAATTTGACGGTAACATAAAATTCTTTACAAACTTTCTGTAAAACCATGATTTTATAATTGGTTAGGAAATTATGTGTATTTATAATTTTAATGGTTATACTAGCACAAATGTATATATATGTTGTATGCTAAAATAAATTCAAAGAGAAAGAAGAAATTAGTTTTACAGTGGACATGAGGATGAACATGAACATGTTTTGGAGTATAACAAAATTAGTATTTTATCGTATGCTAATTGTGAAATTGAAGCTTATGTATATTAATTGGGTATGAATTTCAGAGAATCGTACTTTAAAGTAATCAAGTTTGGGTTATTATTGATATTACAGTGTTAAACAACGTTAACAATGGAGTTTTTCTTAAAAACAGTGTTTTCAAATAATGAAGTTTTCTAAAGTAGTTGTTTAATTGTTCGTAATTGTTATATGGATGATTGTTAAACGTTTATGTGTAGTTTGCAATGAAGTTATGGATGTTAATTAGTGTTAGAATTGAAGTAATAGACAAAAAAATTAGTTGTTCTGTTCTTCGTGGTTGGGTTCTGCGAGTTTCGGCGCCCCAGCGTCAAAATTCACGCCCTAGCGCCGCCAAGGTTTGCGCCCCAGTGCCAAAACGGGCCAGTAGCTCGCGCCCCAGCGCTGTATCTCATGCCCCAGCGTTGTAGCTCGCGCCCCAGCACCACTGTTCCGCGCCCCGGCGCCGAAAAAATGGTCTGGGTTGGACAGTTTTGACCTCCTGCAGTAAAATGGCCATAACTTCCTCATACTAACTCCGATTGAGGTGATTCAAGATGATCCGGAACGAGGACGAGTAGACCTACAACTTTCGTTCTTTAAATGTTTCAATTTAAGGTCATTAGGATGGGTCAAAATGGTCATCTTTAGGACTATTGTGTTTTCGGAGGCAATCGGAGGGTGTCGGACATGCACATATGCATGTGTCGTGCTCCAGACCATAAAAGATGTTGTCCTAAGTTACAAAACATGAATAATAGTAAATATAATGATGTTTAATATTAATATATGATGTATTAGATGAGTTATAGAAGCATAGTAAGCATACACAAGAGAGGCAAATCTGGCGTGTGACGAATGAACGTCGAAACGCCGTGGCAAGTGTTAATGAACTTAAAAAGTGTTTCAATTCCATTAAAATGGATATTATAAGATATGGAATGGGTTTAATATAAAACCAATAAGTAGTTCTAGCAAGACTTAAGCACTTGAATGAACTGCGAAAATGAAATATAGGGAGATATAAGTTGAAAGTTAACACAATTAAGTTAAACATTGTGTATTTATGATAGGAAGGGTTATGAGACGTAGAGTAAAGTTTACATTATAATTACTAGATGTTGTTATGCGACTAATATTTGATGTGTATGATTATATAATTACGTAGGGCACGTGAAGTGCAGATAGCTGTAAGCTGTTAAACTATTATTGGTAAACAACGATCAAGGCAAGTCTTTCGGTTCCTATTTTCTACGTGGACTTGATGAACTATTTTAAATTGCATGATATGTTATGCATGTTGAATCATGAAATGTTAAATTCAATATATGACTGCATTGTTTTGGCTAAGTAATGATGATTGAGTAAGGAACTCAATCTTTATATTTGCTATGTGAATTAAAAACATGTATGCCATGTTACTTTAATGAGATGTATATCGAGCATGTTATTATGTGTTATGTGATGCATGAAAACTGTTAGACTTTGCTGGGCTGTCGAGCTCACTCTTGTAAATAACCACTTTTGCAGGTCAAGATTTTAAGACAAATATACATGCTATGTGAGTTATAGAGATCTATATTCACGAAGATTACTTATATTTTATGAGAAATGTATTTCATATTTTGAACGTAACATGTTGTTGAATTGTAAGTTGAGCTATCTAATGTATATGGATATTTAGTTATGATGTAAGACTTTGTATAGTTATTTTGTTGTAACGATTCATGACATAAGATTGAATCAAAGAGATGTAATGTAATGGTTGCGATTCAGGGCAAGAAAGAAGGAAATGTATAAAAGTTTTAAATATTCCGCAATTTTATTAAGTTTAACATCGAATAATGATGTATTATTTAGAGGTTGAATGTATGATTAACGACCGAAGTCGGGATTTAAATTGTATAGATTTTGGGGTCGTTACAGTTGGTATCAAAGCTGTAGGTAATAAACCTTAAGTAGGAGTACCGTAGGCTATAACCTTAGAGAAGAGAGGTGAATATAATGAAAGAATAAGCTCAAATAGAGTTTGAACAATAAGAAGTAATTTAAGCAATTTATAAAGAGGGGATTTAAACTTGCATGAAAGGATTCAAAGAAGAATCTCGCAGAGTTATCAGGAATATGAATGTGGGGTTACCCAACTCCAATAATAAGTATGTAATGTGATAATAAATAGACAGTGTCTATAAGAAGAGTGATAAAGAAGTTAAGAAAAGAGAGTTATATCTAAGTATGGTGCAATTGTACTCTTTAGTAGTTGATGTATGGTATCTGGGCTAAACGGTTCCTTCATAGAGCGGGGGTATATACGAACTAGCAACTCGGAACCTAGTTTATTGGTTATTTGTGGGAAACCACTCAGCGTACCATATTGAAACTGTTAGAGACTCGATGTGTACCAAGTGTAGAAATGGACACGTATGATGAAAGTGTAGAACTCGAATGAAATTTTGAGCGATGTAACTGAAGTTAGGAATTCTTAAAGTAAGAATTGTTATATAAACAAGAAGATTCAAAGAAGAATCTTGAAGAGATATAAAGGTAAGAAATGGGAGTTTCCTAACTCCAATAGCCAAGATAACGAATAATGTCGTAAATGATGAAAAAGAGAAAGAATGAGGATCGTAAAACAAAACGTTCACGAGTTAACAAAAGAATTTTAAGAGAGATGATTATAGAATAAGGTCACGACGTGATCTGTTTAAGTTATAAAAGAAAGATGATCTGTAATGTTTGAATGATTATAGCTTAATGCTATGAAGATGGTGTACTATGAAATAGTACGAGATAACTCATGAGGAGTTATAGATGATGTGATATGAGGAATTCATATCGAGCAAAGACCAAGTTAAAAGAAAGATAGAGTTAGGTGGGATTTCAATTGAGAACTCATGTGATGGCTGAGTTGTACAAACCTTTGTATGGGCGAGGATTTTGTGCTTGCACTCAGTTTATCACATTGATAATTATTGGAATGTTTGTGTCACGCTATTTGCTATATGCCTATTGAGAAGGTGATTCTTTTCTCATGTGTATAACAGATAGGTAGAGTATAGTTAGAGAATATTATAAGGTTAAGTGCGAGTTCTTAAAACTCATACTTATGGTAGGTTCGTGACTCATAATTATATGGTATGTTTTTGAACACCTCAGCGAATGGACGCCTATGGTCTGACTAGGATAAGTTCTTAAACTCATATGATTGTGGCAAGTTCCTGAACTCATAACGTGTGGTAAGTTTGACGAACTGGGGTATAATTAAGTGTGAATGGAGTATTGAGGATGATATGAATAGATAGACCTATTAAGCAATGAATCATTATAGAAAGTAGAGTTGATGGTGGAAGCATAAGTATTCTAAATCTACTAGCTATGCTAGACTTTCAAAATTTATTGACTTCGTGCTGATGTTTACACTATTATTTTCTTGAAAAATATTGGATCAAATGATGGAACTAATGAGTTTTAACAACAATACTGTTATTCGTATGTCTATGCTAATTACTTCGGCTAGACAAAAATGATTTGCAATATATCAAAATGTA
This sequence comes from Panax notoginseng, assembly GCA_016801055.1. Lineage (NCBI taxonomy): Eukaryota > Viridiplantae > Streptophyta > Magnoliopsida > Apiales > Araliaceae > Panax > Panax notoginseng. The sequence goes on along the minus strand of CM029014.1, from coordinate 120,388,294 downwards.
TTTTATATCATTAATGCATCATGTAACCTGGTGCAAAGATGATAAAAATGATGGAGTCATCAATGCAGTATTACCTAGTGTTGGATGTGATCTAAGGATCGTCAACCCACTATGGTATGATGTAGTATGATAAAGTCACCAAATGACGGAATCCTCAACGGACTGTAAATACAGTGCGGTATCATGACGTCATAAAAAGATTTTTGAGATTTCTTTAAGATATGAGAATATATATATATATATATATATGTATATATATATATATATATGTATATGTATATTTCGATTGACGTCCGAATTGTTGTAGAAGTCTATGCTATTTGATTCAGCTACACGAATATTGAAAGATGTTCATGAAATTCAAGAGTTTCTTGAGAAGTTATGCCAAACCAAATTGTTTTGGTGCGGATTCAAATGTTGAAAAGTTGAGATGAACAACCCTTTTATAGGGGATTACGCGGAGGTGTTGAGATGTTTGTGCACAATACATTGTACGAAGGGCTGATCACCCTAACTACGAGGAGTCCCTATAGTCTTCTGACTGTTAAAGTTTAAGTTGAAAGATTACTTATAACTATGGACATACGCATAGCGTTTAAATATTTGTGCACACTACATCGTACGAAGGGCTTAACACCCTAATTACGGGGGTCCTTATAGTCTTATGACTGTTAAAGTTGAAGTTGAAAGATTACTTGCAACTGTGGACATAGTTTGTGGTCTTATGACCATCAGCATGATTTGGAATCTTTTAAATTCCTGTTATTTATATCGCTTCCCAATTATTGACCAATTGTGGAAGATTCTTGGTATTCTAAAAGCTGAATGTGGTAAGGATGATATTCCTTAGAAAGAAGTGAGTCATAGAATACGACACTGAATGATGAATATGTCGAATAAGTGAGAAAAGAGATTTTGAAGTCAGAAGGATATGAGTTATTAAAGAATAATGTGAAACTTTTAATAGAAAAGTTAATAATTGTATGAATTGTAGAATGATCTTTGTGGAAGAAGTGGTTATAGAACCTAAGGAATGAATGAAGTAGTAATATAAAATCTAATTTGATAGAATGAATGAATAAAAATTAATAAATAAAATTTTGAGGAAGAAATTCTTAGAAGAAAGGGTGAATGTAATATCCCGAGTGTTGATGATAACGATCCTTAGAAAAGGAAATGAATGGGTTAAAAGGTATATAATACTCAAAATATAATTGAGTTCAAATGAAAGTTATGAAATGAAACCTAGAATTTGTTAGGTAATGAATATAGTAGGAAATATAAAATCTATATTTAGATAAAATGATGAAAGATTTCTCTGAGTTATTTGTGTAATTTGTGTCTTCGATTCTGGGGACAGAATCTTTGTAAGTAGGGAAGATTGTAACGAATGAGTGGTTTGAGTTGTGATTCTGAGGACATAATCCTTGTAAGGAGGGAATGATGTAACAATCCAGATTTTTAATTATAATATTTAAATATTTGTTGAATTATATAAATATTTAATGGATGTATTTATCGTGCATAAATGTTTGTTTGTTTTGATTTGAGTTGATTAATTAATTATTTAATAAATAATTAATGAGTTAAGGAAATTCTGAGATAGTATTCTAATTTAATAATTAAGTTAGAAAGTTATAATATTATGAATTTTTATTAGAATTAATTAAATTAAGTATGAAAACTTAATTAATTAGAAGTGTGACAAATAACTTTATTATAAGTGGTTATTAAAATAAATTAAAGTAGTTTTAATTTATTTTGCCAAACAAGCATTAAATATATATTAAGTCTTTAATTTTAAAGCGTTTTGCCAAACGGAGCCTTATGGATTTTGGATTTTTAAATTTGATTTATTAATAATATAAAGTAAATAAAGAAAATATAAATAATGTATAATAATTTGTGGTAACCGCTGTTTTAATAATGCCATTAGTGGCGTCAGTTTTAAAACTTTTGAAAAGATACGTTAGTTTATTTTAGTTACATCTAATCTATTTGGCTAAAGCCTAAGAGAGAAAAGGGAAGAAGAAAGAAAAGTTTCATAAAGTTTGAGAGAGTTTGAGAGAAAGACAAGTCTGTGATTCCAAAGCCACCAAAACAAATTCTCAGTGTTTAACAAGGATTTCTTAAGCAACAAAAAGGTATGTTACATAACCTTAACATATATGTTTTACTTTATAATCTCTAAGTCTCTGTGTTTCTGAATTTGACGGTAACATAAAATTCTTTACAAACTTTCTGTAAAACCATGATTTTATAATTGGTTAGGAAATTATGTGTATTTATAATTTTAATGGTTATACTAGCATAAATGTATATATACGTTGTATGCTAAAATACGTTCAAAGAGAAAGAAGAAATTGGTTTTACAGTGGACATGAGGATGAACATGAACATGTTTTGGAGTATAACAAAATTAGTATTTTATCGTATGCTAATTGTGAAATTGAAGCTTATGTATGTTAATTGGGTATGAATTTTAGAGAATCGTACTTTAAAGTAATCAAGTTTGGGTTATTATTGATATTACAGTGTTAAACAACGTTAACAATGGAGTTTTTCTTAAAAACAATGTTTTCAAATAATGAAGTTTTCTAAAGTAGTTGTTTAATTGTTGGTAATTGTTATATGGATGATTGTTAAACGTTTATGTGTAGTTTGCGATGAAGTTATGGATGTTAATTAGTGTTAGAATTGAAGTAATAGACAAAAGAATTAGTTGTTCTGTTCTTCGTGGTTGGGTTCTGCGAGTTTCGGCGCCCCAGCGTCAAAATTCACGCCCCAGCGCCAAATTTCGCGCCCTGGCGCCAAGGTTTGTGCCCCAGCGCCAAAACGGGCCAGTAGCTCGCGCCCCAGCATTGTATCTCGTGCCCCAGCGCCACTGTTCCGCGCCCCGGCGCCGAAAAAGTGGTCTGGGTTGGATAGTTTTGACCTCCTGTAGTAAAATGGCCATAATATCCTCATACGAACTCCGATTAAGGTGATTCAAGATGATCCGGAACGAGGACGAGTAGACCTACAACTTTCATTCTTTAAATTTTGCAATTTGAGGTCATTGGAATGGCTCAAAATGGTCATCTTTAGGACTGTTGTGTTTTCGAAGGCAATCGGAGGGTGTCGGACATGCACATATGCATGTGTCGTGCTCCAGACCATAAAAGATGTTGTCCTAAGTTACAAAACATGAATAATAGTAAATATAATGATGTTTAAAATTAATATATGATGTATTTGATGAGTTATAGAAGTATAGTAAACATACACAAGAGAGGCAAATCTGGCGTGTGACGAATGAATGTCGAAACGCCGTGCCAAGTGTTAATGAACTTAAAAAGTGTTTCAATTCCATTGAAATGGATATTATAAGATATGGAATGGGTTTAATATAAAACCAATAGTATTCCTAGCAAGACTTAAGCACTTGAATGAACTGCAAAAATGAAATATAGGGAGATATAAGTTGAAAGTTAACACAATTAAGTTGAACATTGTGTATTTATGATAGGAAGGGTTATGAGACATAGAGTAGAGTTTACATTACAATTACTATGTGTTGTTATGTGACTAATATTTGATGTGTATGATTATATAATTGCGTAGGGCACGTGAAGTGCAGATAGCTGTAAGCTGTTAAACTATTATTGGTAAACAACGATCAAGGCAAGTCTTTCGGTTCCTATTTTCTACGTGGACTTGATGAACTGTTTTAAATTGCATGATATGTTATGCATGTTGAATCATGAAATGTTAAAGTCAATATATGACTGCATTGTTTTGGCTAAGTAATGATGATTGAGTAAGGAACTCAATCTTTATATTTGCTATGTGAATTAAAAGCATTTATGCCATGTTACTTTAAAGAGATGTATATCGAGCATGTTATTATGTGTTATGTGATGCATGAAAACTGTTAGACTTTGCTGGGCTGTCGAGCTCACTCTTGCAAATAACCACTTTTGCAGGTCAAGATTTTAAGGTAAAGATACGTGCTATGTGAGTTATAGAGATCTATATTCACGAAGATTAATTATGTTTTATGAGAAATGTATTTCATATTTTGAACGTAATATGTTGTTGAAATGTAAGTTGAGCTATCGAATGTATATGGATATTTAGTTATGATGTAAGACTTTGTATAGTTATTTTGTTGTAACGATTCATGACATAAGATTGAATCAAAGAGATGTAATGTAATGGTTGCAATTCAGGGCAATAAAGAAGGAAATGTATAAAAGTTTTAAATATTCCGCAATTTTATTAAGTTTAACATCGAATAATGATGTATTATTTAGAGGTTGAATGTATGGTTAACGACCGAAGTCGGGATTTAAATTGTATAGATTTTGGGGTCGTTACATGATTCATGTGTTCTTATGGTTCAAATCTACAGTACTCATGTCATAGAACATAAATACAACAACAGCTCAGTTCGAATACATCACAGGTTCAAGATTCAGCTCGGTCAAACCTTGTCATAGAGCTAGTTCACACGGTTTCTAGAAATTCTAGAAATGTGATCCGTGTTCGACTGGCCTATTTTGACCATTAATTACACTCGATCTATTATCTTTTTGTGGAAAGTAAAACCATGGATCTAGAGTCCATACAACACACTTCAGTATGGTTACTATAACATCAACATATACACATCAAAACTGACAGATCTGGACCTTACAAAACGTTGTCAGACACTGAAAACAAATTTTTGGGTTACCCAGAATTCGTCTGGTCATACCCGGTCAACGGGTTTTGACCAACAATATCTTAAAATATAGACATCAAATAGCTGTGATTTCACTTGTAGAACAAAGATCTCATATCAAACTACAGATCCAAAACATAAAACAACTAAAACCAAAAAATAGACAGAGATCTATGGCCACTGACATTCGGTTGTCAGGCCACCTTTTGTGTTCTTGGTCAGTTTTCCAAAAACTCTATTTTAAAGCATTTTGATGCTATGGATCTATGTTAGATCATCATAGATCTACATGAAACATCATATAAAACTTATATAAACACAAAAACACGAACTTTGACTAAGCATACAAGATCAAAATGAAACTTAGGGTTTATACCTTCTTTTGAATAAGCTTAGATCTTGGCTCTTCTCCACTGATTTTGGTGTGTTAGGAAGTTATCTAGGGACTGCAATACTTGTGTATTTCGTGGCCAAGGAGAGAGAAGGAGTTGGTTGAGAGTTGGATTGCAAATGTGCAAAATTTGTGAACTTTCTCTCTCTATAATCCTTTAAACATAGATACAATGTATGTATAAGTTGCTAGGTGTCAAGTTGGATCAGATTTGGCTGAGGTAAAAGTCAATTGGATGAGCTTTAGTTGGTCACCAACTAAAGGTTTAGCAACTTTTACAAGTTACCTAATAAAAATCCATAAAGGGCATTTTAGACCTTTGTATTATCATTTTAATGGCATTATGGTCAATTGTCCAAACCCTTAGGGTTTAACCCTAAGGTTCTAACCCTTAGGTTTTACAACATCAATTTGCTAGTATTTTCTAATTAGGGTTTTTAAAATAGAAAATTAAGATTTCAAAAATATAATTAGGGTTTCCTAATTTTATTAAAGGTTACTAATCACATTAAAGTTTACTAATCACTTTAGGGCATACTACATAGGATTAGGGTTTCCTAATTAGGGTTTAGGATTCTCGAATTTAAAATTGAGGTTTCTTAGCTTTCAATTACAGTTCTAGTCTTGAGATTAGGGTTTCTAATCCCTTATTAGGGTTTACAAATTTTGTACCATACTCGATCAATCATTGATCAATAATTCTAAACAGTACAAACACGTACTCATTAATATAATTATTTTAATTATATTTTCTATCGAATCCTTATCTATAACTAGGGTTAGGGTTTCTAAATCTGTTAAGTACAACTCTACTCTTATTTTCTCAGTCAATACACAAATTGACCATATCCCGAGACTCGTATCACAGATACACAGCACAATATTAATAATCAATATCAATATTAAATAAATAAATAAAAATTTATTCGTAAAATTCGGATTATTCGAAATCCCGGGTTATTATAATCACGTATAGGTGATCAGCCTATAATACTCTATGTTGTACAACACTACTTTCTTTAAATGTATGTACGTTTAAGGTTTGGCAACATCACATGCCTGTCGTTTGATGACAAAACATTTGTTTATGCATACACAGTCTTCCTTTGAAAACCATACCAAAATAGTTTGACAAAACTTAATAACTTTGATAACATTTCAATAGATTATAAGAATTCCATAAAACATCTTAATACTAGCCGAAGGAATTGGCTTCGACTTCATTATACATCAATTCATGTGTAAAGTACATGAATTACAACACTTGTCCAAAAGAATATAGACAAGGGTCAGAATACTTGCCTTTGACGTCTTCTACAGTCAATATAAATGCTCTTTAATTCTTTAAGGTCTCTACAATACATAATCATGTAACATACCATGTTAGGTCATAGTCAGACATGTATGGTTTCTACCGTATCTTACCCTTATTCTCAATCTAATCGTTCATTATATTTGTTTAACATTGGTAACGTTTTATTGCAATATTTTACATTCATGTTCAAGTAATCTTTCTTCAGCCTTTAGTTGTTATTCTCAAAGTTAAAATGATCATTGAGGATGATTACATTAGGTTTATTAATGTATTACTTCATTACCAATCAACTATCATTCCTTCTATATTCATAAGCCTTCTTTACTGTGCCTTGTCTAGTGCTGGCACTGCGACGCCAACTTCCCTTTATAAGTCTCACGCGGTGGCGCGAAACTACAGTAACTAATGGCCGGACCTGGCGTTGCGGCTGTGACGCCCCCAAATCTGGGTCCCTTCAAACCTTGGATCCGGTCCGCCACGATACTACTATCGTTAAACTATTTGCATATATTATTCATAACTTAATGAATATGAATTTGCTTATTACAATTTAGAATATAAATTTTCTCCATTTCCAAGATCTGTATAATGACCCCAAACTTTTATAAGTTTCTAATCTTGGTCATTTACCATTCCTGACTTATATCATATTCAATGTTATAAAAATATACAGAATAATTTATACTTTTTCAATCTCCTTAAAAATAAATCTTTTATTGATATCTTAACTTAAATCAATTACATAACCTTGAATCAAATTATATTATGATTTAATCTATTCGAATTACTGTATAAACTTTTACATCTCGATTCGAATTCTTCTATGTATAACATAGTACAGCTTAACATGTATTACACATCATAACTACTATCTTGTACATCTCCTAGAACCTAAACATGGTTCAAGAGTATATATGTAAATAAATGAATCAATCTCCTTTGATACTATTGAACTATATTAATCATGTAGCACGAAATCTTTACCGTGAGTCCTTAACCTGCAAAAGTGATTATTTGTAAGGGTGAGTTCGACAACCCAGCAATTCTAATAGTTTTCATGCAGCACATAGCATATTATAACATATTCAGTTCATGCATTCATAATCAATTAATATTAACTACGTATGTTACTTCACACATAACATGCATAGAAATTTACTTCACAAGCATATCATCAAAGATCAACTTTCAAATTTCATACATAGCTAGTATACATTTCATATATATACATCAACATTCTTATAACATAATATAGCTCAACTAACAGTTATAGAATTCATATATCAAATAAGAACTGATAGACTTGCCTGATTCGTAGTTTATCAACTACGACTTAACTGCCTAAACCTTATCTGCACTGCATGTATTCCTACACAGTTATATATTCATGGATTCATATCCTGGGATGCCCCCAAAATCGGGTCTCTTCCAACCTGACATATGGTGCTACACGATGCTACAGTTCACACAAACATTCATTTAAAATGTCTCAAAAGAACGAATATGTCTTACACATATTCCAAAACAATATTACCATTCCCTAGGTTCTTTATAACCGTTACATTTGTTCTTGTCATAATATCAAATATTATCATTTCAAATCTATATTATTAAATAGGTAATCTACAAGTTCGCCTTAGCCTTCCCTTTATCCTTGTCGGATCCTTTGGTTCGTTCGGTCTACGCTGCATTCATATGGTTCGAGCAAGAGTGAGCATAACAAGCTCAGTAAGTACAACAATTTCTTTTAAACGACATACTTGAAACATAGGAATCGTATATCTTCAATAACTGGATAATAGTTACGATGTACTATCAATAATTCAAAATAACATTTCTTTTCCTTCAAAACTATTTACAATAATAATATTCAGTAAAACATCAATTACGGTCTAAGACCATGAGCATTTCATAATTTGTTTGAAAATGAAAACCCGGCACTAAGTCCGTGAGTCCAGTATAGCTTACGAGCACTTCTAGGTGATCAACCTATAGTACTCTATGTTGATCAACACTACATCCTTTAAACGTATGTACGTTTATGTTTTGACAATCTCGCGTGCCCATCGAATAATCGATGAAAAATACATTTGTTTATTCATACTCAGGCTTACCTTGAATCCGTACCAAATAATTGGCGTAGGATAGCGTTAGCAATTCTATATTGAAAGACTTGTAATTAAATCAATCAACTCTTCAAGATTAGTCTAGGCAAGGTAAAACTGGTATCGACCCTTTAATAAAATAATTTATGCATCTCATTACATGAATCATAGAAAACTTGGCTAACACGAAGGTTAGACAAGCGTTTAAAAAAACTTGCCTTCAGCGTCTACTACAGTATAATTACTTTTCCTTTCAGTCTTTACGGTCTCTACAACATATAATCACATAACATACCACATTAGGTCATGAATGAACATACATGGTTCCTAATGAATCTTACCTTTCTTCTCAATCTAATCATGTATTAGATTTGTTATTATTGGTTCCGGCTTGCCGTTATAGTTTAAATCATCATCATTTCATTCATTTTTGATTCACTATCTTTAACCTTTAGTTATCATACTTAAGGTTTAACAATGTCTTAGCAATGTTACGCTATAACTTTAGTTCATTACCAATCAATCTACTTTCTTTCCTTACTTATAACCTTTACTTACTGTGCAATCCCTAAGGCTGGTGCTGCGACGCCATCATTCCTTCTCTCTGCCGCGCTGCGGCGCCATATGCTAGGGCTGAAAGACCGGACTCGGCGCTGCAGCGCGAGTCTCCTTTGTTATGGCCATGCTGCGGCGCCAACTAACAGTGCATCATGCTCTAGCTCGCGCTACAGCGCGAGCTTTTATGCCTTGAGTCGCGTTGCGGCGCGGACTCTGTGCAACAGACAAATTTTGACAGATTTTTTTTAACTTTGTGAGATTTCCGGGCTCGTAACTTCTTCGTTATAAGTCCGAATTCGCTCGTTCAAGAGTCTATGGTTCAAAAATTACATGCTCTACGTGTTCATGCAAGAATTTTATCTATTTGATTTCGTTAACTAAAAATTCACCTATTAATCCATTTTTTACAAAAACGATAAACGTTCGTGAATGTTCAATGCTTGTTTCTTCGTTCTAAGTTGGAATTTGGTCATTCTCGAGTCCGCAACTCTATAATGCCAAATAAGTCTTGTCTCCATTGAAAACCAATGTCTCCAAGCTCAATATCAAAATTCGACTTCCATTTCGAGAATTTCACGAAATCGACGATTATCGTTTAATCGTGTAAATTACGGCTTAACTTCATTTCTTATGATTTGTTAATCATTTCAAATGGATTTTATCCAATATACTAACATCATAACATGCTTACTTCATTAACTTATAATCATGATAAGTTATTACTTGTTCTTTGTGAGTTTGTAACTTATAGAAATATAAATTACTTATGAATTCTTTTCCCATGACTTATGATCGTTCATGACTTCTAACTATTATTCTTTCCTCTTGTTATCCTGCCACTTCTTCCATGCAACATATTACACTTTCTTATAAGTTCTCACTTAGTTCAAAAACTTCATTTATTACTTATCTTACAACATGGCTTATTTACGGCTTATTAAGATTTAAGCCATTTGATTCATCATTCCTACTCTTTCTTAGCATACAAATCCTACCACTATCCACTTCTCTCACAAATGAAGGGAAAGAGATTCAAGGTTTAAGATTGCTTACCCTTGATGTTCTCTTGCTAATCCTTCTTCTTGTTTCTTGAAATATAAAATATAGCTTTTGTAGCTTTATCTCTCTAACCAAAAAGCACCTTATAAGTTGTAAAGTGTTGGATGAAATAAACAACCGACGAAAGAAATCCAAGCTTGCTATTTATAGGATTGCTAAAGTTAGGGCATAAGGGTCATTAATCCATCCACCTTCTTAATCTCCTCCTTACTATTCCTTTACTTAGTTATTAAGTTAACTTGCTCACCACAACACTTGGCCATTAAGTCTACTTGGTTATTAAGTTTACTTGGGTACCACACTTACTTAGCCATTAAGTAACTTGCTCATCACTTTTATCCTTTGCTTGCTTATCACATGCCTTAACCATTAAGTTTACTTAACTTATCCTTTGCTTAACCCTTAAGTCTACTCGCTCATCACACTTGTTTCTTGGCCACCAAGATCACCCATGTGATAATGGGTTGCCCCATGGATCCTCCTAATCTATTGGATACTTACTTTGGGCTTTACATTTAATTAGCTTAACTAACTTAACTTACACTTTTTGGGCTTACATTAATCCACATTAGATTATACATTACAAACATTTAGGCTTTAACATTAATTCGTATTGGGCTTTATTATTATCCCAATTGGACATTATAAATTCCTACACCATCCTACAAGTCCATTACATTTGGCTTAAAGCCTTATAACGTATAATCTACGTATTAATCTCGTATTCTAACTCGTATACTTATTCATCATATACAACATACCATCACTCATATATACTCGTATAATACCTCGTATCATACTCGTATTCATTACCTCGTATAATACCTACGTATTATACAATCATCGATTTAATTTATTATACGCATTTAAATTCCTTCTCGGAAATCACATTCCCTAACCGTTAGATTTTAAGTCCGCATGTGAAAAACTGCGTGTTTCATAACTGAAATATTATTGGATATTCCATATCACCTCAATATTCTATCGTTACATATTTCTCGGAAATTCAAAAATAAATCCCGAACAGAAATGCGTGAATAGTTTTTTTGGAAAATTTCTCGAAAAGCTTTTATTTTTGTCTTGGAAATTCAAACACTTTAATTCTATTACGTAGCCAAAATACTATGACGTTCCGATATTTCTAGGTCATAGAATGACCTACAATTAGCTTACTCTCATAAATAATCAATTAAATTCATTTAATCAACATAATCAAATAAAAATTTAATTCTCATAAAAAATTGATTTTTTTATGGGGCGTTACATTCTTCCACCCTTATAAGGATTCTGTCCCCAGAATCTCGCTAATAATACATACACCATTAAGGAAAATTTTTCCTTTATTTTAATCTCGAGTCCCCACGTTGCTTCTTCGGCATTGTGGTTCCTCACATTCACCTTCACTGAAGGTATTATCTTAATTTACATGTCATGTTACTTCCTATCAATAATCTGAGTTGGAAGTTAAACACTTACTAACGTATTACACTATCTTCCTTTTATTAGTTCTTCTTTTAAGTTTAAAATTATTTGGAACTCAAATTCCTCCTTCAAAACATGATTATACTTGATCTTCTCTTCATCATGCATCCTCATCTTCATTCGCTTGTACTCCTTGTTACTTAGTAATAATTACTTAACTCGTTCCATTTTCGTGGATTGAGTCTATGTTGTGAATAACATTTCTACCACTCCATTCTGTAATTTAACTTCTAACTCCGTTCTCGCCATATCCGTTATTAACACATTCTGAGTCGTTAACATCGATAGCTTTTCCCCACCCTTCTTACTTAATGTGTCGGCTTCTACGTTTACCTTTCCTGAATGATATAACATATCACAGTCCTTCTCTACCACATATTCCACTCTTTCTATGTGAAGATATATTTCAAACTCTTAGATTCCGTGTATATCTCACACTTCTCCCCGTATAAATACTATCTTCAGATTTTTAATTCAAAAACTACCGCTGCCAATTATAGATTATAAATAGGATACACCTTCTCATAATCCTTTAACTGGCGTGATGCATACACAATGACCTTGCCATGCAACATGAGCACGCAATCTCATCATCCATGCGAAGCATCGAGATACACTACAAAATTCCTCGTATCATCTGATAAAGACAATACATGTGTCTCACTTAACCTTCCTTTTTATGTAACAATCCAGATTTCTATTTATAATATTTAAATAATTATTGAATTTTTATAAATATTTAATGAAATAATTAATGAGTTAAGGAAATTTAGTACTTTGAGATAATATTCTAGTTTAATTTAATAATTAAATTAGAGAGTTTATATTGATTAAATGAATTATTATATTGATAATTCTTTTTATAAGTAATTATTTGTATGGAGTTATGTGATTAAATGATATATTTAATGAATTGTTATTAGAATTAATTAAATTAAGTATGAAAACTTAATTAAATAGAAGTGTGACAAATAACTATATTATAAGTGGTTATTAAAATAAATTAAAGTAGTTTTAATTTATTTTGCCGAACAAAGCTTAAGTATATTAAGTCTTTGAATTTTAAAGGATTTTGCCAAACGGAGCCTTATGGCTTTTGGATTTTTGAATTATTAATAATATAAATTAAGTAAACAAAATATAAATAATATATATATATATATATATATATATATATATATATATATATATATAATTTGGATAACTGATAATTTAATTGGGGTAGTTATTATAACGTCGGTTTTTAAAAAAATATCGTGTGTTGGTTATGTTACGTATATTGTAATTTGGTTACGTCTAAGAAAGGAAAAATGGAAGTTTTCTGAGGAAAAGAAAAGAGTTCTGAGAAGTTCAGAGAGAGTTTGAGAGAGAAAGGGCAGGGATTTGAAAAACAAGTTTTGAGTTTTCAAGCGATTCTCAGTGAAAGGATTTACATAGCAACAAAAAGGGCACGTGAAGTGCAGATAGCTGTAAGTTGTTAAACTGTTATTGGTAAACAACGATCAAGGTCAAGATTTTAAGGTAAGGATATGTGCTAAGTGAGATATAGAGATCTATATTCACGAAGGTTACTTATGTTTTATGGGAAATGTATTTATGATTTTGAACGTAACATGTTGTTGAGTTATAAGTTGAGATATCCAGTGTATATGGATATCTATTTATGATGTTAGACTTTGTATAGTCATTTTGTTGTAACGATTCATGATATATGTTTAAATCGAAGAGATGTATTGTAAAGGTTACGATTTAGGGCAATAAAGAAGGAAATGTACAAATGTTTTAAATATTCCGCAAGTTTAGTAATTTTTAATATTGAATAATGATGTAAAATTAGAGGTTAAATGTATGGTTAATGACCGAAGTCGAGATTTAAATTGCATGGATTTTGGGGTCGTTACAGTTGGTATCAGAGCCGATATAAGAGTACCTTAGGCTATAACCTTAGAGAAGAGAGGTGAAGATAGTGAACGAATAAGCTTAAATAGAGTTTGAACAATAAGAAGTAATTTAAGAAATGTATAAAGAAGGGATTAAAACATGCGTGAGAGGATTCAACGAAGAATCTCACAGAGTTATAAGGAATATGAATGTGGAGTTACCTAACTCTAATAATAAGGATGTAAGGTGATAATAAATAGACAGTGTCTATAAAAAAAGTGATAAAGAAGTTAAGAACAGAGAGTTATATTTAAGTATGGTGCAATTTTACTCTTTAATAGTTGATGTATGGTATCTGGGCTAAACGATTCCTTCATAGAGCGGAGGTATATACGAACTAGTAACTCGGAACCTAGTTTGTTGGTTGTTTGTGGGAAACCACTCAGTGTACCATATTAAAACTGTTAGAGACTCGATGTGTACCAAGTGTGAAAGTGGGTATGTATGATGAAAGTGTAGAACTCGAATGAAATGTTGAGCTATGTAAATGAAGTTAGGAATTCTTAAAGGAAGAATTGTTATATAAACAAAAAGATTCAAATAAGAATCTTGAAGAGATGTAAAGATAAGAAATGGTAGTTTCCTAACTCCAATAGCCAAGATAACAATTAATGTCATAAATGATGAAAAAGGAAAAGAAAGAGGATCGTAAAAAAAAAACGATCACAAGTTAATAAAAGAATTTTAAGGGAGATGATTATAGAATAAGATCACGACGTGATCTGTTTAAGTTATAGAAGAAAGATGGTATGTAATGTTTGAATGATTATAGCTTGATGCTATGAAGATATTATACTATGAATAGTACAACATGAACTCATGAGGAGTTATAAGAAAGATAGAGTTAGGTGGGTTTTCAATTGAGGACTCATGTGATGACTGAGTTGTACAAACCTTTGTATGGGCGAGGGTTTTGTGCTTGCACTCAGTTTATCCCATTGATAATCATTAGAATGTTTGTGTCGCACTATTTGCTATATGCCTGATGAGAAGATGATTCTTTTCTTATGTGTATAACAGATAGGTAGAGTTTAGTTAGAGAATATTATAAGGTTAAGTGCGTGTTCTTAAAACTCATACTTATGGTAGGTTCGTGACTCATAATTATATGGTATATTTTTGAACCCCTCAGCGAATGGACGCCTATGGTCAGACTAGGATAAGTTTTTTAAACTCATATGATTTTGGCAAGTTCTTGAACTCATAACGTGTGGTAAGTTTGACGAACTGGGTATAATTAAGTGTGAATAGATTATTGAGGATGATAGGAATAGGTAGACCTATTAAGCAATGGATCATTATAGAAAGTGGAGTTGATGGTGGAAGCATGGGTATTCTAAATCTTCTAGCTATGCTAGACTTTCAAAATTTATTGACTTCGTGCTGATGTTTACACTTCTATTTTCTTGAAAAACATTGGATCAAATGATGGAACCAATGAGTTTTAACAACAATATTGTTATTCGTATGTCTATGCTAATTGTTTCGGCTAGACAAAAATGATTTGCAATATATCAAAATGTATTTTATATATCATTAATGCATCATGTAACCTAGTGCAAAGATGATAAAAATGATGGAGTCATCAATGCAGTATTACTTAGTGTTGGATGTGATCTAAGGATCGTCAGCCCACTATGGTATGATATATTATGATAAAATCACCAAATGACGAAATCCTCAACGGACTGTAAATACAGTGCGGTATCATGACGCCATAAAAAGATTTTTGAGATTTCTTTAAGATATGAGAATACATATGTATGTATGTATATGTATATTTCGGTTGATGTCCGAATTGTTGTAGAGGTCTATGTTATTTGATTCAGCTAGACAAATATTGAAAGATGTTCGTGAAATTCAAACATTCATTGAAAAGTTATGCCAAACCAAATTGTTTTGGTGCGGATTCAGATGTTGAAAAGCTGAGTTGAATAACCTATAAGGGGACATATTTTTGGGGAAAATGGGTCCGAGCATAACGCATATAGTCGTTACAAAACACTACATTGCGGCCCAACGTAGTGTATAATAGGTTGGCTAACTAGTGTACGTAAGGAGGGTGTTTTCATTCTTTGTGATTGATAAACACTCTGGTTTACAGTGTGAAGGATTGAGTTGAAGCACTAGTAAATCGAGAATAGAGTTCACGGTCTTGTGACCCCTCAGCATGATTTGGAATCTTTTAAATTCCTGAGTTATTCATACTACTTCCCAATTATTGAACAAATGTGGAAGATTCTTGTTATTATGCAAGATGAAAGTGAAAAAAGGGAAAATATTCCTTAGGAAGAAGTAAGTAGTAGAATGCGACACTGAATGATGAGTATGTTGAATAAGTGAGAAAAGAGATTTTGAAGTGAGAAGGATATGAGTTATCAAAGAATAATGTGAAACTTTTAATAGAAAAGTTTAATAATTGTAGAAAGATCTTAGTGGAAAGAAGTGGTTATAAAACCCAATGAATGAATATAGTATTAACGTAAAATCTATTTTGATAGATTGAATGAATAAAGATTAGTAGATAAAATTTCGAGGACGAAATTCTTAAAAGAAATGGTGAATGTAATATCCCGAGTATTTATGACAGCGATCCTTAGAAAAGGAAATGAATGGATTAAGAATATAATACTCAAATATAATTGAGTTCAAGTGAAAGTTATGAAATGCAACCTAGAATTTCTTAAAGTAAGGAATGCAGTAGGAAATATAAAACATATATTTAGATAAAATGATGAAAGATTACTCTGAGTTATGTGTTTAATTTGTGTCTTCGATTCTGGGGACAGAATCTTTGTAAGTAGGGAAGATTGTAACGAATGAATTGTTTGAGTTGTAATTCTGGGGACAGAATCCTCGTAAGGAGGGAATGATGTAACAATCCAGATTTTTATTTATAATATTTAAATAATTATTGAATTTTTATAAATATTTAATGGAATAATTAATGAGTTGAGGAAATTCAGTATTTTGAGATAATATTCTAGTTTAATTTAATAATTAAATTAGAGAGCTTATATTGATTAAACGAATTATTATATTGATAATTCTTTTTATGGGTAATTATTTGTATGGAGTTATGTGATTAAATGATATATTTAATGAATTGTTATTAGAATTAATTAAATTAAGTATGAAAACTTAATTAATTAGAAGTGTGACAAATAACTATATTATAAGTGATTATTAAAATAAATTAAAGTAGTTTTAATTTATTTTGCCAAGCAAGGCTTAAGTATATTAAGTCTTTGAATTTTAAAGGATTTTGCCAAACGGAGCCTTATGGCTTTTGGATTTTTGAATTATTAATAATATAAATTAAGTAAACAAAATATAAATAATATATATAATAATTTTGATAACTAATTTAATTGGGGCAGTTATTATAGCGTCGATTTTTAAAAAAATATCGTGCATTGGTTATGTTACGTATATTGTAATTTGGTTAAGTCTAAGAATGGAAAAAGGGAAGTTTTCTGAGGAAAAGAAAAGAGTTCTGAGAAGTTCAGAGAGAGTTTGAGAGAGAAAGGGCAGGGATTTGAAAAACAAGTTTTGAGTTTTCAAGCAATTCTCAGTGAAAGGATTTACAAAGCAACAAAAAGGGCACGTGAAGTGCAGATAGCTGTAAGTTGTTAAACTGTTATTGGTAAACAACGATCAAGGTCAAGATTTTAAGGTAAGGATATGTGCTAAGTGAGATATAGAGATCTATATGGTTGCGATTTAGGGTAATAAAGAAGGAAATGTACAAATGTTTTAAATATTCCGCAATTTTAGGAATTTTTAATATCGAATAATGATATAAAATTAGAGGTTAAATGTATGGTTAACAACCGAAGTCGAGATTTAAATTGTATGGATTTTGGAGACGTTACATTTTAGTTCCTGAAAACTATGTTTATCACATTTCATTTCCAATGTACCTATTAATTTTCCATAGACAATACCCCATACGCAAATCTATCATAAAAAATTCTTTGCTCATTTCAACTGATCAATTAGATCATCGATCCTGGGCCATGGGTATTTATTCTCAACCGCTAACCAAATAGTCATATATTTGACTTACGCATTGGTTTACTTAACTTTATTTCTTAGGATTCACATTCTTTTGACCTAAGTTTATGCGACCTACTTTCATTACCAGCTTACGGCTTCATGACATACAGAGATGTCGTACTTAATACATTCAGCATCTTTGATGATTTACATTCTTATCTTCTTCTTATTAGTTCTCTAGGACTCAGCACACATCGCTTCTCTACTAGTAGTCCATATGGCACTCTGAGTGGTTTCCCACAAACAACCAACAAACAAGTTCTCGTCTCATCTACACTGCCACCACAGTGAATTAGATCGGTCGCCAGTTTCGTATATACCTTCGCTCTCTGAAGGAATTGTTTAGCCCAGCTCCCATATGTCAACCATGAAAGGTTACAATTGTACCACAACCTAAACTCGTCTTAACATCCTTCTAGATTGCGTCATGATTAGACATTAAGAAAATTCCGATGATTTATTACCATAAATTACTACCTTGGGTTTATCGAAGATTCATACTTTTCCTTGGACAATTTGTTAAAGTTTTATGGTTAATCAACCCATTCATACCGAGAATTACTTCAAATTCTCTTAACATTATCGGTACTTATCTACTGATACTTGCTTACCTTTCTTATTCGTAAAACCATTTCCCCATGTCTTACACGCTTCAATCCTACGCTTAGGACCCCTTTTCCCACTACAGTATTTCCGGAGTTAAAATTTTTCTTTTTTGGCATACTGCCTTTACCGCTGGCACTCTCTGCATTGGCTCCTCCCCCTCCCTTATTCTTATTCTTTCTCTCTTTGTGGTATATATTCAACGCCTCACTACCACCTTCTACTATAATCGCCTTTTCCAGAATGGTCCCATAGGAAGCACTCTAGAACACCAAAATCCTACTATAGAGCCAGGGTTTCAGGCCCTACTCAAACCTATGAGCCTTCCTCTCCTCAGTGTCCACTTGGTGTGGAGCAAACCTTGCCAATTCATTTAATTTGGCTATGTACTGGGGAACCGTCATGTCCCCTTGCTTAAGTTCTAAGAACTTAATCTCCATCTTCCCTTGCATGATTGTAGGGAAATAATTCTCGAAGAAAACATTCTTAAATTGTTCCCCCGTTACCGCATCTGTTCTAGCCCCACCCTGGTGAGCCTCCCACCAAAAGTTGGCTTCCCCTTTCATCATGTTAGTCGCAAAAGAAGTCTGTTGCACCTTAACTACGTTTTTGATAACAAACGCCTTCTCTATTTCTTTTACCCATGTCGGGGCCTCTAATGGGTCCGTCATTCATTTGAACTCTGGCAGACCTACACTTTTAAACTCTTTAAAGATAGTCGTTCTGGCTATCCTAGGTCCCGGAGGTATTCTACCCCCGGTTTGGTTAAATGCAGCCGTTAATACATTAGCGAACTCTTGCATAGGGTTGTTCTGACCCCCTTGGTTATCACTACGTGATTTTGCTTCCTGATTACATTATCTTCTCCTTGACGACATTATGCTGATAAAATTTCATTATTATCTATTTACTTACTTCGTTATTGTTTGCCCCATACAACTCATACCATAACAAAGTATATTAAATGAAAACTTCATTATAATCATATTCTTCTTCATAGTTTGAAACTATTTACAATTTGTTTCCATAGCCAAAAGCTATTACATTTCTATCCCGCAATTGAACTTCACAAAAGTTGGGATTTACAAAAAGACTACCCTTTTTATACAAAAGAGGGTTTTACGTCACTACACATATTTTTATAACTCTAGACTTCTAATAATGCATAACAGCATCTTCGTGTTTCTCATTCGCAATCGTCTCTACAGTATCCTAACTAATAGTGTGACGGGTTTGTCCTGATTCCATGGGATGACAAGCAACTTTCATCTTGAAATTCTCATGAGCACTCTTATGGATGTAAGACATTTGTGCTATCTTCTGGTCTCTCTTAATCAGTTTCTTACGAAGCTTATCGGTCTCTTCCTTATAGTCCCTAGCCTTCTCTGTCATAAGCACCTGCTTATCGTGCTCTGGCTCAAAATCCGCTTCTGCAGACACCTTAGCTTCATGGAGATAATTAATCTGTAAAGCCCCGAAATCTGGTCTATCTTCACACCCGGATTACGTACGTTACGAGTACATCATTCATCGAACATACATCATTATATACTGAAATATAACAACATACATTCTCAATTCCCAGGTTCTCAAAACCTTATAACCCTTCTTATTACAAATAATGATAATTACATTATTCCTTTCATCTTACAAGAGTGACTTTTATCCGCCACCAAGGATACATACAGTTCATTAAACTAGTCTATAGTTTAATTCATCTTTCTACATTACAAGTCTTCACTTGATCTTCACACACATTCACATACTGAATGGAACTTCGTCTGGATACCGCTTAGCTTGATCTTTACGGGATCCTTAAGTTCTTTCTAACATCGTTCGCTGAAAATATTTTTCATTTAAAGCAAGTGTGAGCATTCAATTGCCCAGCAAGTCATCACAGTTTGAACAAACAAGTTCAGAATTCAAACATTTCTTTAGAACTTCAATAACCGAACAAAGGTTATGAAGCAGCTTGAATAATAGGAATAATCTCGATTCCTATCATCTTAAAACCATACTCACTTTCACTTTGAAATACTTTCATTCTTCTACCTTTTTCATACACACTCTGTCTGGCTAGAATCATCAGCACAGACTTAACAATAACGGTTCATGAATAAACTGAGCATACTTGTATTGAACAGTTCGATCACAAAATAGTTCATTTCATAGAAACACCGAAGTGCTCACATTGTGGCACAAGGCCTCATACATTCTACCACCTTGTACAAATATCGCACATTCGCACATAGAAAGAACTTTTCAAGTTCAACATCTGAGAAGTTTAAGAAACTAGCATTCATTTAAAATATGAATGAAGTTAGGAAACTTGCCTTACGCACAGCTACAGCTTACACTGAACTGCTCATTCCCATTCCTATGTAGCACATAAGAAAAATAACACATACACCAATTAGTCATATATATATTTGACTTATGCATTGGTTTACTTAACTTTACTTCTTAAGGTTCGCGTTCTTGCAATATAATTTTATGCGACTAACTTTCATTACCGGTTTACGGTTTCATGACATATGGAGATGTCTTACTCAAAACGCTCATCATCTTTGATGATTCACATTCTTATCTTACAACATCCGGTTCATTCGACTTGGAGCGTCATCCAAGTTATAAACATTAAATCAGCTTCTTTTACATTATACATACTTGTCTTTAAATAAGTTTCTTCATTGCTCACAGCTTTAATCAATGGTCTTCGTTATTCTACGGTCAAACCATACATAGGGTGTAGGTTATACCCATTTAATATTCATGTACACTCAACCTTCACATTGGTTAAAGTATTCAGTGCTTACCTTTCATTCTATCATTCTCATCCGACTTATATTCGGCTTTTAGTAATCTTATTGCCGTTCGTTACGGCTCTCTTGATACCATTCATATCTTACTTACTACCTTCATCAACGTCTAAGTTATACAACTAGGGTATACTTAGAACGTTCATCAAATGCGAATACGATTTTTGAAGATCGTTTACGCATTCAATCACGTTGCTCGTCTCTTAATCTCTCATTCAACCTTTATTCAAGGTTTTTAATCGCTTTTGATCGTTATCCATCCCATGAACCCCATGTTCATTATTCTTTCTTAATGTCGAAGCCATATCGTTCATTGTATGCTAAGACCAAGCGTTCATCGCAACAACGTTACGTTCATAGCGTCTAAACACTTTACACTTATCTCCCCTTACCATGACATAACATCGGAATGTTATTCATTACCTTCATCACTCAACGTCTAAGGAGTCGCAATCATAGCAATCCCTCACGTTCATTCATTATGACTACGGTCCCTGGATATCGGTTCCGTAACCCGCATCTACATTCTTTGTCTTTTAATCTCGTTTAATCTTTTTGTTCAACATTTATTAAAGGTTTAAGACACTTGATTAATTTTAAGACACTTGATTAAGTGTTACATTACGTGAACTATATGTTCATACTTCTTTCTTGCACATCCCCCAAGAAATTGAGCAGTAAAAATCTCATTTCTGGGTATTGCCATGCACTGGCGCTGTGGCGCCGTGCCCTTTCTTTCCTCTCGCGTTGCGGTGCGACCTATGTTTCTCTCTTCCCTTGGTCTGACGCTGCGGCGCCGAACCCTTTGTTATCTCTCGAGCTGCGGCGCCACTCTCCAGAAGTTTATGGCCGAGCTCGCGCTGCGGTGCCACCTCTCCAGGCATGACTGGCGCTGTGGCCCCAAGTCCTTCTTCCCGAAAATTTTTTTAAGTGTTAACTTCATTTTGAGACGCTTACTTTTTGATATCATAACTTCTTCGTTATAACTTGGAACGAAGTCGTTCCAAAGCCATTCTCTTCCTCTCTTATGTACTTCAATTACCCATAGACAGAAATTCGTTCTGAATCGGTTAACATGCCATTCAATTGGCTTAATCTTCACTCTTTGTTCATTTTAACGTTTTTAACGTTCTTCGTTCGTTCATTCGTAATTCGGTCATTCGAACTCAGAATTCGTTCTTTCTAGAGTCCACGACTCACGTTTTATACGTTCTCTTACATTCTTATGAAACCCTACACGTTCGGGTTCATTTACTAACTTTCTAATTCTCGTTCGCCTTTTACGAAAATTTCGCCATAACTTCGTTATAGCTCCGTTTTAATCCGTTCTTCATGAACATTTCTACCGTTCCTAACCAAGCAAATAAGCAACTAACTTATACGCGATGATTTTAAACTTATCCATCAACAACAATTACACTACGATGATTTTAAATTTGTCCATCAACAACATTCTTCGTGTTCTTCACGTGTTCTTCGCGTTCTTCATTTTTAATCGATATTTTGGATTACGATTTCACTTTTTCTTGGAATTTGATGTTATAGAACATCATTCCTTACTAATTTAACCTACTTATTCATAAAATTCATTCGGATCACTCCAAATCCTTACGAATCTTATTCTTCCTTAAGAAATTTATAAACTAAATTTCTTATTTCTTATTTCTTATTTTCTCATAATTTCAACCATATGAAATCATTCTCAATATCTTTTACTCCTTATTCTCATTAAGTTATGTTTTTGAACATAAAAACTTAAAGAAAAAAATAGAAGAACTAGGGTTCGGATTACCGTTCATCTTTATTTCTCTTCCGTTATACAAAGCCGGCGATGTGCGAGCTTTTCTATTTCTCGATCACTTTTGATCCGAGCATTCATGCTCATTCTCTTCCTTCTCCTCTCCCAACCGAGCTCTCTCTCTCTCTCTCTCTCTCTCTCTCTCAAGTTATAGGATTTTCAAAATCCTAGAAAATGAAAATCCAGCTTTCTATTTATAGATTTTCAAAGCTTAAGGCATTTTGGTCATTTCGCCCCTAACCTCCTTACTATTCGTGGCTTAGCCACCAAGTTAACTTGGCCACCACCCTTACTTGGTGGCCAAGTGGCCGCCCCTCTTGCCCCATGGGTCACCCCATGGGTTGCCCCATTGGTTATTACCCATCCGTTTATCCACCAGTTCGATCCGCGGTTTCTTTTTTTGGTTTGTGCCTTAACCCTAATTCTTATTGGGCCTAACTTGGGCTTGATTTCACAAATCACTGGGCTTGACATAATCCAAGTCCAATTGGATTCTACAAAGTCCATGAACTCAAAGTCCACTAAGACTAATCGTATTCTATGCATTCCATTCTCGTATTCTCTTCATATATCATTAGTACGATATTCGTATTATACGTCGTACTACTCTTCATATTATACTTATATAATAACTCATATCATACTCGCATTCTCACGCATAATAACCCTAATTATTATACGCGATCATAACATTCTCGGAATTCACTTTTCCTAACCCTTAGGTTTTGAGTTCGCAGGCGAAAACTTCGTTTTGTCATAACTGAAATATTATTGAACATTCCATCACGTCTCAAGATTATATGTAATCAATAACTTCTCAGAATTTCAAAATAAATATCCGAGCAGAAACGGGTGAATAGTGTCTATTTCGTCTTTTTCCTCAAAAATATTTTGTTTCCGGAAAACTTTCATTTTTGTCTTGAAAATTCTTACTCGTTCAATCTAGCTCGTAGCCAGAATCCTCCCGACTTATAATCATTATAGGTTATAGAATGATTAATAAACATATAGCACATAATAGTATTAATAAAATTTTATTTTATTAATACTAATTCTTTAAATCTTAATTTCTGGACAATCCAAAATTCCAGGTTGTTACATAATCTCTTCACTCTGATTTTGCACAACTGTACTCAGTTGCACATTCTTGTCAAGCACTGCCAGATACAATGCTTTTATTGCATCTGGAGGTGATGACTCTCGTGTAGGTACCACTGCAGTAACCGATGTTACCTCTCTTTCTTCCTCCTCATAGATCATCATATTAAGATATGATGCTATATTCATCTCTCCCTCGGAGTAGTTATCCTCAGAAAAGTACTCCCCTTGCTCTGACTCCTCTGGAATCACTAATGGTACCTCCGTCACTGGCATGGGTACAAGCTCTACTCCATTAACCAACTCTTCACTCACCACGTGTATATCTCTATACATCAAGCTATCGATTGACATCCTACAATAACACATAACATGTTGATTAGTACATAATACACAATAATATAAGCACAAATCACATTTAATTTATTTAAGGTTAATTTCCATCTTTTAAATCTTTCTGTACCGAGTTTCCCCAATACCTTATTTACTCATTCAACTTAAATAAAGCTCAAGTTTACTTCCTTCGGACTTTCCCTTCCTTAACGACGTTATTAGCCTAAGTTTCTTCCTCCCTTAAGTTTTATAACCTAATGCTTTGATACCAACTGTGACGCCCCCAAATTCAGGTCTCCTCCAACCCGACATATGGTGCTACACGATGCTACAGTTCACACAAACATTCATTTGAAATGTCTCAAAAGAACGAATATGTCTTACATATATTCCAAAACAATATTATCATTCCCCAGATTCTTTATAACCGTTACATTTGTTCTTGTCAGAATATCAAATATTATCATTACAAACCAATACTATTACATAGGTAATCTACAAGTTCACCTTACCCTTCCCTTTATCATTGTCGGATCCTTTGGTCCGTTCGGTCTACGCTGCATTCATGTGGTTCAAGCAAGAGTGAGCATAACAAGCTCAGCAGTACAACAATTTCTTTTAAACGACATACTTGAAACATAGGAATCGTATATCTTCAATAACTGGATAATAGTTACGATGTACTATCAATAATTTAAAATAACATTTCTTTTCCTTCAAAATGTTTTAAAATAACAATATTCAGTAAAACATCAATTACGGTCCAAGACCATGAGCATTTCATAATTTCTTTGAAAATGACAACCCGACACTAAGTCCGTGAGTCCAGTATAGCTTATGAGCACTTCTAGGTGATCAACCTATAGTACTCTATGTTGATCAACACTACATTCTTTAAACGTATGTACGTTTAAGTTTTGACAACCTCGCGTGCCCATCGAATAATCAATGAAAAATACATTTGTTTATTCATACTCAGGCTTACCTTGAATCCGTACCAAACAATTGGCATAAGATAGTGTTAGCAATTCTATATTGAAAGACTTGTAAATAAATCAATCAACTCTTCAAGATTAGTCTAGCTGAGGTAAAACTGGCATCGACCCTTTAATAAAATAATTTATGCATCTCGTTACATGAATCACAAAAAACTTAGCTAACACGAAGGTTAAACAAGCGTTTTAAAAAACTTGCCTTCAGTGTCTGCTACATTATAATTACTTTTCCTTTCAGTCTTTACGGTCTGTACAACACATAATCACATAACATACCACATTAGGTCATAAATGAACATACATGGTTCCTAATGAATATTACCCTTCTTCTCAATCTAATCATGTATTAGATTTGTTATTATTGGTTTCGGCTTGTCGTTATAGTTTACATCATCATCATTTCATTCATGTTTGATTGACTATATTTAACCTTTTGCTATCATACTTAAGGTTTAACAATGTCTTAACAATGTTACGTTATAACTTTAGTTCATTACCAATCAATCTACTTTCTTTCTTTACTTATAACCTTTCCTTACTGTGTAATCCCTAAGGCTGGCGCTGCGGTGCCAGCATTCCTTCTCTGTGCTGCGCTGCGGCGCCACATGCTAGGGCTAAAAGACCGGACTCGGCGCTGCGGCGTGAGTCTCCTTTGTTATGGCCGCACTGCGGCGCCAACTAACAGTGCATCATGCTCTGCCTCACGCTGCGGCGTGGCTTTTATGCCTTGAGTCGCGCTGTGGCACGGACTCTATGCATCAAACAATTTTTGACAGATTTTTTTTAACTTTGTGTGATTTTCGGACTCGTAACTTCTTCGTTATAAGTCCGAATTGGCTCGTTCAAGAGTCTACGATTTACAAATTACATGCTCTACGTGTTCATGTAAGAATTTTATCTATTTGACTTCGTTAACTAAAAATTCACCTATTAATCCATTTTTAACGAAAACGATAAACGTTCGTGAACGTTCAACGCTCGTTTCTTTGTTCTAAATCGGAATTCAGTCATTCTCGAGTCCGCAACTCTATAATGCCAAATAAGACTTGTCTCCATTGAAAACCAATATTTCCAAGCTCAATATCAAAATTCGACTTCCATTCTGAGAATTTCACGAATTTGACGATTATCGTCTAATCGTGTGAATTATGGCTTAACTTCGTTTCTTATGATTTGTTCATCGTTTCAAATGGATTTAATCCAACATACTAACATCTTAACATACTTACGTCATTAACTTATAATCATGATAAGTTATTACTTGTTCTTTGTGAGTTTGTAACTTATAGAAATATAAATTACTTATGAATTCTTTTCTCATGACTTGTGATAGTTCTTGACTTCTAACTATTATTCTTGCTTCTTGTTATCCTACCACCTCATTCATGCAACATATTACACTTTCTTATAAGTTCACACTTAGTTCATAACTTCATTTATTACTTATCTTAAAACATGGCTTATTTATGGTTTATTAAGACTTAAGCCTTTTGATTCATCATTCCTACTCTTTCTTAGCATACAAATCCTACCACTACCCACTTTTCTCACAAATGAAGAGAAAGAGATTCATGGTTTAAGATTGCTTACCCTTGATTTTCTCTTGTTAATTTTTCTTCTTGTTTCTTGAAATATAAAATCTAGCTTTTGTAGCTTTTTATATCTAACCAATAAGCACCTTATAAGTTGTAAAGTGTTGGATGAAATAAACAACCAACAAAAGAAATCCAAGCTTGCTATTTATAGGATTGCTAAAGGTAGGGCATAAGGGTTATTAATCCATCCACCTTCTTAATCACTTCCTTACTATTCCTTTACTTAGTTATTAAGTTAACTTGCTCACCACAACACTTGGCCATTAAGTCTACTTGGTCATTAAGTATCCTTGGTTACCACACTTACTTAGCCATTAAGTATCTTGCTCATCACTTTTATCATTTGCTTACTCATCACATTCCTTAGCCATTAAGTTTACTTAAGTTATCCTTTGCTTAACTCTTTAGTCTACTTGCTCATCACACTTGTTTCTTGGCCACCAAGATCACCCATGTGATAATGGGTTGCCCCATGGATCCTCCTAATCCATTGGATACTTACTCTGGGCTTTACATTTAATTAGCTTAACTAACTTAACTTACACTTTTTGGGCTTGCATTAATCCACATTGGATTATACATTACAAACATTTGGGCTTTAACATTAATTCGTATTGGGCTTTATTTTTATCCCAATTGGACATTACAAATTCCTACACCATCCTATAAGTCCATTACATTTGGCTTAAAGCCTTATAACGTATAATCTACGAATTAATCTCGTATTCTAACTCGTATACTTATTCATCATATACGACATACCATCACTCATATATACTCGTATAATACCTCGTATCATACTCGTATTCATTACCTCGTATAATACCTACGTATTATACGATCATCGGTTTAATTTATTATACGCATTTAAATTCCTTTTCGGAAATCACTTTCCCTAACCGTTAGATTTTAAGTTCGCAGGCAAAAAACTGCATTTTTCATAACTGAAATATTATTGGATATTCCATCTCACCTCAATATTCTATCGTTACGTATTTCTCGAAAATTTAAAAATAATTCTAAAGCATAAATGCATGAATAGTATTTTTCGAAAAATTTCTCGGAAAGATTTTATTTTTATCTTGAAAATTCAAACACTTTAATTCTATCATGTAGCCAAAATACTACGACGTTCCGACATTTCTAGGTCATAGAATGACCTACAATTAGCTTACTCTCATAAATAATCAATTAAATTCATTTAATCCACATAATCAAATAAAATTTTAATTCTCATAAAAATTCGATTTTTTTATTGGGCGTTACATATCCATTAGTCATACATACTCTTAGAATAGCTAGGCATATATAAGTATACCTTAACCATCCATACTTGACCTCAAATAGGTTGTGATCTATTTTCAAGTACACATTAAAACTACTTAGCTCTATAATGATTTATTTCAATCAATAAGGCTTAACAACTTTCTTGAACAAGATTCGATGTTATAAGCTTTTAAACCATATATTGGTACTAGTAAGCCTCTAATAGCATGCTCACATGTATCTATCTCATTTACATAGACATAGTATAGTTCATACTTTTAAAACATGCTTAAATAACTTATGTCATGCTTGACTAGTTGAGTGCACATATCATTCATGTTTTAATACTTAGTTTACAAAAGATAATGGAGTTTGTCTTTGAAATCATTTTATCATGAATGATGTAATATAGCACATATAAGATAACTTTTAAAACTCTTATCATAAGTAATTAAGTCATGACAACATCTTCTCAAGTTCAGAACCTACCTCATGTAGCATTCATGCACCTTAGTTCTATTATACCAAGTTTCTCTTGAAAACTTCTCTAACATAAGGTCTAACAAGTTTGATTATGAACAAGACACTATAAACACCATACCATGCTCATTTATATTTGATCTCAATCATGTATATAAACCACTAAGTACAGAACTTATAGAACATAAGTTTCAATAAGGCTTGTTTTTCATAATCTTTAAGTTTCTTTTCAAAACACATACTAAGTCATGCCAATGCTTTCTGTTATGAGCAAGGAAATTTTATATGTCATGTATAATATCATGTATTTTCATGTTGAATCACTTAGAATAACATATTCCATCGTTGGGAGCATTATACTTGCGTCTGTGCTCGCTTGACGCCATTCGATGGCCTTCAATTACGTAACAGTCACACAAATGACTATTTTGACCCTTCCTAATGACCTCAAATTGAAAAATGTAAAGAACAAAAGTTGTAGGTCTATTTGTTCTCATTCCGGATCATCTTGAATCCCTTAATCGGAGTTCGTATGAAAATGTTATGCCCATTTTAGTAAAACATGTTATGTTAGATTTTTTTCAACATATGTAATTAGGCCAGCCCCCCCTGTAACGCCCGAGAAAATCGGATTTTTGAGAATTAAATTTTTATTTTTATTAAATGAATTTAATTGATTATTTATGGAGCAAGCTAATCGAAGGGTGTTATATGACCTAGATATGTCAGAACATCATAGTATTTTGGCTACGTGGTAGAATTAAAGTGTTTGAATTTCCAAGACGAAAATAAAAGTTTTCCGGGAACAAAAATATTTCCAAGAAAAAAGACAAAATAGGCACTATTCACCCGTTTCTGCTCGAAGATTTATTTTGAAATTCCGAAAAGTTATTGATTGCGTGAAATCTTGAGACGTGATGGAATATTCAATAATATTTCAGTTATGGCAAAAACAAAATTTTCGCCTGTGGACTCAAAACCTAAAGGTTAGGGAAAGTGAGTTCCGCGAATGTAATGAGCATGTATAATAACTAGGGTTATTATGCGTGAGAAATACGAGTATGATACTAGTTATTATACGAGTATAGAAAGAAGATTAGTACGACGTATAATACGAATATCGTACGAACAATATACGAAGAGAAGACGTGATTACGAGAAAGGAATGTGTAGAATACGATCGTAGAATACGATCGTAGAATGCAATAAGTCTTAATGGACTTTATGTTCATGA
This sequence comes from Panax notoginseng, assembly GCA_016801055.1. Taxonomy (NCBI): domain Eukaryota; kingdom Viridiplantae; phylum Streptophyta; class Magnoliopsida; order Apiales; family Araliaceae; genus Panax; species Panax notoginseng. The sequence continues at coordinate 120,358,458 of CM029014.1, read as the reverse complement.
ACTTTGTAGAATTCAATTGGACTTGGATTATGTCAAGCCCAATGATTTGTGAAGTTAAGCCCAAGTAATTAAGTAGGTTAATTAAACCTAAGCCCAAGCTATAATTCAATGGGTTAGGGTGATCCATGGGGCAACCCATGATCATGTGGTTAGTCTTGGTAACCAAGATAATGAAGTGACGAGCAAGTGTTGTGCTAATCAAGTATACTTAGTGGCTAAGTTAAGTAGCAACCAAGTAATTAATGTGGTGACCAAGTAATTTATTTGGAGAGCAAGTAAACTTGGTGGCAAAGCTTGGAATAGTAAGGAGGTTAAGGGCGAAATGACCAAATTGCCCTAGCTTCGGTTTTTCTATAAATAGAAACCTAGAATTTCATTTTCTTGGATTTTGAAAATCCTACACTTGAGAGAGATAGAGAGAGCTCGGTTGGGAGAAGAAGAGGAAGAGCGCGAGCTTGAACGATCGGATCAAAAGTGATCGTGAAATAGCATAGCTAGCGAATCGCCGACTTTGTATAACGGAAGAGGATTAACGAAGAACTGTAATCTGAACCCTAATTTCTTCTAATATTTTTCTTTAAGTTTTCTATGTTTAAAACATAGCTTAAAGAGAATAACAAGTAAAAGAAGTTAAGAATGATTTCATATGGTTGAAATCATGAGAAAACAAAGAAATAAGAATAAGAAATGCAGTTTATAAATTTCTTAAGGATGTATAAGATTCGTAAGGATTTTGAGCGATCCGAATGAATCTTATGAATGAGTATGTCAAATTAGTATGGAATGATATTCTATAACATCAAATTCTAAGAAAAAGTAGAATCGTAATCCAAAATATCGATTAAAACGAAGAACGAACGAAGAACGCGAAGAACACGCGAAGAACACGTATAATGTTGTTGATAGACAAATTTAAAACCATCGTAGTGTAAATGTTGTTGATGGACAAGTTTAAAACCATCGTGTATAAGTCAGTTGCTTCTTACTTGGTTAGGAGCGTTAGAAACGTTCATGAAGAACAATTTAAAATTGAGCTATAACGAAGTTATGCAAAATTTTCGTAAAAGACGAGCGAGAATTTGAAAGTTAGTAAATGAACCCGGACGTGTAGGGTTTCATAAGAATGTAAGAGAACGTAGAAAATGTGAGTCGTGGACTCAAGAACGATCGAGTTCCGAGTTCGGATGACCGAATTACGGACGAACGAGCGAAGAACGTTAAAAGCGTAAAATGAACGAAGAGTGAAGTTAAAGCCAATTGAATGGCACGTTAATGAGTTTAGATCGAATTTCTGCTCGATGGGTGTTAAAGTATGGGAGATAATGAAGAGAATGGCTTTGGAACGACCTCGTTCCGTGTTATAACGAAGGAGTTATGTGATCGCAAAGTAAGCATCTCAAAACTTGATTCAACACTTATAAAAATTTTCTAGGGTTTAAGATTCACGCCGCAGCGCAGAGAAGTGGCGCCGCAGTGAGAAAAATAACGAAGGGTTTGGCGCCGCAGCACCAGACCAAGGGAGGAGATAGAAGTAGGTCACGCCGCAGCACGAGAGAGAGAGGGAAGGATGGCGCCGCAGCGTCGGTGCAAGGCCATGCCCAGAAATGAGAATTTTATTTCTCAGATACTGGGGGATGTGCAAGAAAGAAGTATGAACATATAGTTCACGTAATGTAACACTTAGTCAAATGTTTTAAACCTTTAGCAAATGTTGAACGAAAAGATTTAACGTGATTAAAAGACGGAGAATGTAAGCGTTAGATTACGTAACCGATATCCGGAGACCGTAGTCGCGACAAACGAACATGAGGGATTGCTATGATTGTAATTCCTTAGACGTTGAGTGATAAGGTAATGAATAACATTCCGATGTTATGTCATAGTAATGAGAGATGAAGGTAAAGCGTTTAGACGCTGTGAACGCAATGTTGTTGGGTTTAACGATCGGTCTTAGCATACAACGAACGGTATGTCTTCAACATAAAGGAAGAATAATGAACATGGGGTTCATGGGTTGAATAAACGATGAAAACGATTGAAACCTTGAGTGAAGGTTGAATGAAAGATTAAGAGACGATCAAGTTAATGTCAAATACATAACGATCCTCGTGAATCGTATTCGTGTTGGACGAACATTCTAAGTATACCCTAGTTGTATGACTTAAACGTTGACGAAGGTAGTAAGTAAGATATGAATTGTCAAGGAAAGCCGTAACAACTGGTAATGAGATTAAAGAAAGTCCGAGTGTGAGTCGGATAGAGAATGATAGAAGATTATATATGGTTTAACCATAATTAAATGAAGAACGTAAGAGGGTAATAAGAAACCGTGAATGATGTTCAACGTTGGTAGTTCACCAACGATGATCGAAAGTTGGTTAATAACATAAGAACGTTAATGAGCCGTAACGAAGCATGGAAAGTCGATTTGACTTTATTAATGAAATGAGCATGATTAAGTATACCAGATGAAAGATAGTTAATTGATGATGAATTAATTAACTTAATGTAGCATCTTCGATGATGACAATAACGTTGAGAGTTACAACTAAAAGTTGTTGAATATTACGTGAATGTGAACGGTATGCAATAAGTATACTTAGCCAATAAACGATCGAATTTCGATTGATAATGTAAGAACGTTGGTAAGACGTGAGGAAAGGTGATTAACTCAAAATGAGTGGTATTAATGAAGTAAATCCACTTACAACATAAAAGAGAAAGAAGTTGGTTATAAACGGCAAGCCGAAACCAATAATAAACAATCTAATAAATAATTTGATTGAGAAGAAGGGTAAGATTCATTAGGAACCATGTATGTTCGCTCATGACCTAATGTGGTATGTTATGTAATAGAAACAATGTGAATAGTTGTTTGATAGCTAATTACAGTGTGCTATGTGAATATATCATGTAGATTCTATAAAGGTTGTGGTCAGTCAAGTAAGTTATCTGAAGATGCTGAAAGGCAAGTCTTCTTAACGCTTGTCTAACTTCCATGTTAGCCAAGTTTTTATGTGATTCGTTGAACTGAATTGCAAGACTTGTTTCAAAGAAAGGGTCGATGCCAACTTTTAACTCGGCTAGACTATTCGTAATATATAGATTGATTATCATACATGTCATTCTATATAGAAATGTTAACGCTATCCTGTGCCAAGAAATTGGTACGGGCGTGAAGGTAAGGTTTGTCTATGAACAAACAAAAGGATTTTTCATCGATTATTCGATGGGCACGCGAGTTTACCAAAAATATTAAACGTAAATACGTTTAATGAATGTAGTGTAGATCAACATAGGGTACTATGGGCTGATCACCCAGATGTACTCGTAAGTTATACGGATGAACGACCTAAGTGCTGTGGACTCCTTTTCAAGTATGAAAACTGAAAGTTACTGTTCATGGTCTATCGACCGGTTCAGAATTCCTAAGTTATTATATATATACTTTGGAATTGTTGTTATGACATGAGAGGTACTAGTCAAATATTTCATAGTGCTTCGTAGTTAATTGTTCATTTATGTGAATAAAGCATGAAATTGTTCATGTGATAGTCATGTGATTCGTTGCTAAGACTTGCTGAGCTAGTTATGCTCATTCTTGCTTAAACCATATGTTTGCCGCTAAAGCCAAACGAACTGGGAGTTCTAAGAGAGATAAAGGCAAGGCTAAGATGGATGCTTAGGCATTGTGTAATAGTTTAGTAAGTTTGTATATATTATACATTATGAACCGTGAACGATGTAACCGGTTTATGAACCTGGGAAGGATTATACTTTGATTTTGATGAGAATATAGTAATTACTCTCATTTTGTTGTAATTCAATGGAATGATTGTATGGATGTTAGTACAGTGGAGCACCATCTGTCGGGTTGGAAGATACCCGAATTTGGGGGCGTCACAGAAATTGGTATCAGAGCATTAGGTTATAAAACTTAAGGGGGGGAAGAACCTTAGGCTAATAACCTCGTTAAGGAAGAGAAATCCGAAGGAAGTAAACTCGAGCTTTACTTAAGTCGAAGGAGTTAATAAGGTATTGAGAAAACTCAGTACCAAAAGATTTAAAAGCTGAAAAATAACCCTAAATGAATTAAATATGATTTGTGCTTATATTATTGTGTGTTAAGTACTAATCAACATGTTATGGGTTATTGTAGGGTGACGAACGATAGCTTGATGTTTAGAAACGTGGAGATGATAAGTGAGGACTCAGTGAACAGAGTAGAGCTTGTAACCATGCCAGTGGCGGAGGTACCATTAGTAACTCTAGAAGAGTCGGAGCCAAAGGAGTACTTTTCTGAGGAAGACTACTCCGAGGGAGATGTAGCTTTGACATCATACCTTGATATGATGGTCTATGAGGGGGGGAGGAAATGGAGGTAGCCTCGGTTATTACGGAGGTACCTACACTAGAGTCAACATCTCTAGATGCAATGAGAGCATTGTATCTGGCAGTGCTTGACAGAAATGTGCAACTGAGTACAGTTGTGCAGAACCAGAATGAAGAAATTGATTATCTCCATGAAGCTAAGATGTCTGCAGAAGCAGATTTTGAGTCAGAGCAAGATAAGCATGTGCTTATAACAGAGCAGGCTAGGAACTATAAGGAAGAGGCCGATAAGCTTCATAAGAAACTGGTTGAGAAAGACCAGAAGAAAGCACGGATGTCTTACATCCATGAGAGTGCTCATAGGGATTTCAAAAGTTACGTGTTATTCCACTGAGTCGTGATAGACTCGATATACTATTAGTCGGGATACTATAGTGATGATTGCAAATGAACTCAAAGATGCAGTTATGCATTATTAGGAGTTTAGAATTTTAAACATGTGTGTAGTGACGTAAAACCCTCTTTTGTAAAAAGGGTAGTCTTTTTGTAAATCCCAACTTTTGTGAAGTTCAATTGTGGGATAGAAATGTAATAGCTTTTGGCTATGGAAGCAAATTGTAAATAGTTTCAAACTATAAAGAAGCATATTAATATAATGAAGTTCTTATTTAATGTGCTTTGATGTAGCATGCGTTATTATTGTGGAATGATAACCAAGGGGGTAAGAACAACCCTATGCAAGAGTTCGTTAATTTATTAACGACGACATTTAACGAAAAAAAAACGGGGCTAGAGCACCCACGGAACCTAGGGTAGCCAGAATGACTACCCTTAAAGAATTTAAAAGCGTTGGTCCACCAGAGTTCAAAGGAACGACGGAACCATTAGAAGCCCAGACATGGGTAAAAGAAATAGAGAAGGCGTTTGTTATTACGAACGTAGCTGAGGCGCAAAAGACTTCTTTTGCGACCTATATATATAAACAAAAAGCCAACTTTTGGTGGGAGGCTCACCAGGGTGGGGCTAGAACAGATGCGGTAACGTGGGAACAATTCAAGAAGGTTGTCTTCGAGAATTATTTCCCTACAAGTATGCAGAGGAAGATGAAGATTAAATTCTTAGAACTAAGAAATGGGACATGACAGTTCCCCAATAAGAAGCCAAATTTAAAGAATTGGTAAGGTTTGCTCCACACCAAGAAAACACTGAGAAGAGGAAGGCTCGTAGGTTTGAGCAGGGCCTGAAACCCTGGCTCTATAGTAGGATTTTGGTATTCCAGAGTGTTTCCTATGGGACTATTCTGGAGAAGTTGATTGTAGCATAAGGCAATATTGAGTTGTAGACTCAATACCACAAAGAGGGAGGAACTGAGGCAGAGAATGCCGGGGGTAGTGGCGATATGCCGAAAAGATAGAATTTTAACTCCGGGAATACTGGAGTGGAACAAAAGGATCCTAAACATAGGATGGAAGCATGTAAGATATGTGGAAAGACTCCTTTAAGAGTCTGTCTGAAAGGGAAATCAGGTAGACCTATGGCCCGTACTTTTAATAGAATTGTCCAAGATGCAGTTGCATCAACGGATGTAATGACATGTATCATTCCAGTCGATACAATGAATGCTTATGTGCAATTTGATTGGAGTGCTACTTGATCTTTTATAGCATGTGAATTTGCTAAGTGATTAAGTTCATTCCCGAAAAGGATTATAAATACCTTTAAATGTTAAGGTAGAGAATAAAGAAATAACTTTCTTTGATGATATTCGTGAAAATTGTTTCATGAATAAAAGAGTAAGTAAGTATCGGTAGATAAGAACCGATAAAGTTGAGAGAATTTGAAGTAATTCTCGGTATGAATGGGTTGATTAACCATAAAACCTTAACAAATGGTCTAAGGAAAAGTATGAATCTTCGGTTTTCTAAGAAACCCAAGATAGTAAGTTACGGTAATTAATTACCGAAACAGTCTTGTTGTCTAATCAAGACGCAATCTAGAAGGATGTTAAGATAAGTTTAGGTTGTGGTACAATCGTAATCTTTGATGGTTGACATATGAGAACTGGGCTAAACAATTCCTTCAGAGAGCGAAGGTATATGCGAAACTGGCAACCGATCTAACTCACTGTGATGGCAGTGTAGATGAGACGGGAACTTGTTTGTTGGTTGTTTGTGGGAAACCACTCAGAGTACTATATGGACTACTAGCAGAGAAGCGATGTGTGCTAAATCCTAGAAAAGTTGTAAGAAGAAGATAATAATCTAAATCATCAAGAATGATGAACGTATTAAGTAAGACATCTCCATATGCCATGAAGCTGTAAACCAGTAACGAAAGTAGGTCGCGTAAACTTAGGTTGAAAGAACGCGAATCCTAAGAAGTAAAGTAAGTAAACTAATGTGTAAGTCAAATATATGACTAATTGGTTAACAGTTAAGAATAAATACTCATTTCCTAGGATCGATGATCTATTTGATCAATTGAAAAGGGCAAAGTGAAATTTTTTCGTGATAGATTTGTGTATGGGGTATCATCGGTTGAAAGTAAGGAAGAAGGAGGTACCTAAAACTACGTTCAGAACTCGTTATGGTCATCACGAGTTTCTAGGTATATCATTTGGGTTGACTAATGCATTGAAGTTATACTTTCTTTAAGGGGCGCCGAGCAAGTCAGTGGTACGCTGATAGGTACTCTTGTGAAGTGCTATGGTTGGAACTACCATTAGCGTCACAGAGTGTTCGAATAATATTTGGACGAGTGGGTTGTAATGATCATTGGTGATAATTTAGTCTTTCTAAGACATCAGAAGATGATGCAGGATAAGTAGAAGACTATGTATAGTCTTATTTTGAGGGAGGAATTTGAGTTCCATATAAATTCAAGTTAAAAGGATAACTGAGATGATATATAGATTGTGTAATGTGTTAATAAGCGTTTAATTCCAACTCCGATTTATTGATAGGAAGTGATACGTCATGTGAATTAAGATAATACAATTGTTGAAGGTGAAATGAAAGAACCCCAATGTCGAAGAAGCATTGTGGGAACTCGAGATTTAAATGATGGAAAATTTTTCCTCATTTAGTGTATGTAATTATAAGCTAAGATTCTGGGGACAGAATCCTTATAAGGGGGGTAGAATGTAATGCCCGAGAAAATCGGATTTTTGAGAATTAAATTTTTATTTTTATTAAATGAATTTAGTTGATTATTTATGGAGCAAGCTAATCGAAGGTCGTTATATGACCTAGATATGTCAGAACATCGTAGTATTTTGGTTGCGTGGTAGAATTAAAGTGTTTAAATTTCTAAGACGAAAATAAAAGTTTTCCGGGAAAAAAATATTTCTGGAGAAAAAGACGAAATAGGCACTATTCACCCGTTTCTGCTCGGAGAATTATTTTGAAATTTCGAGAAGTTATTGATTGTGTGAAATCTTGAGACGTGATGGAATATTCAATAATATTTCAGTTATGGCACAAACTAAGTTTTCGCATGCGGACTCAAAACCTAAAGGTTAGGGAAAGTGAGTTCCGCGAATGTAATGAGCATGTATAATAACTAGGGTTATTATGCGTGAGAAATACGAGTATGATACTAGTTATTATACGAGTATAGAAAGAAGATTAGTACGACGTATAATACGGATATCGTACGAACAATATACGAAGAGAAGACGCGATTACGAGAAAGGAATGTGTAGAATACGATCGTAGAATACGATCGTAGAATGCGATAAGGCTTAATGGACTTTATGTTCATGAACTTTGTAGAATCCAATTGGACTTGGATTATGTCAAGCCCAATGATTTGTGAAGTTAAGCCCAAGTAATTAAGTAGGTTAATTAAACCTAAGCCCAAGCTATAATTCAATGGGTTAGGGTGATCCATGGGGCAACCCATGATCATGCGGTTAGTCTTGGTAACCAAGATAATGAAGTGATGAGCAAGTGTTGTGCTAATCAAGTTTACTTAATGGCTAAGTTAAGTAGCAACCAAGTAATTAATGTGGTGACCAAGTAATTTATTTGGAGAGCAAGGAAACTTGATGGCAAAGCTTGGAATAGTAAGGAGGTTAAGGGCAAAATGACCAAATTGCCCTAGCTTTGGTTTTTCTATAAATAGAAACCTAGAATTTCATTTTTTAGGATTTTAAAAATCCTACACTTGAGAGAGATAGAGAGAGCTCGGTTGGGAGAAGAAGAGGAAGAGCGTGAGCTTGAATGATCGGATCAAAAGTGATTGTGAAATAGAATAGCTAGTGAATCGCCGGCTTTGTATAACGGAAGAGGATTAACGAAGAACGGTAATCCGAACCCTAATTTATTCTAATATTTTTCTTTAAGTTTTCTATGTTTAAAACATAGCTTAAAGAGAATAAGAAGTAAAAGAAGTTAAGAATGATTTCATATGGTTGAAATCATGAGAAAACAAAGAAATAAGAATAAGAAATGTAGTTTATAAATTTCTTAAGGATGTATAAGATTCGTAAGGATTTTGAGCGATCCGAATGAATCTTATGAATGAGTATGTCAAATTAGTAAGGAATGATGTTCTATAACATCAAATTCCAAGAAAAAGTAGAATCGTAATCCAAAATATCGATTAAAACGAAGAACGAACGAAGAACGCGAAGAACACGCGAAGAACACGTAGAATGTTGTTGATGGACAAATTTAAAACCATCGTAGTGTAAATGTTGTTGATGGACAAGTTTAAAACCATCGTGTATAAGTTAGTTGCTTCTTGCTTGGTTAGGAGCGTTAGAAACGTTCATGAAGAACAGATTAAAATTGAGCTAGTTATGGCAAAATTTTCGTAAAAGACGAGCGAGAATTTGAAAGTTAGTAAATGAACCCGGACATGTAGGGTTTCATAAGAATGTAAGAGAACGTAGAAAACATGAGTCATGGACTCAAGAACGATCGAGTTCCGAGTTCGGATGACCGAATTACGGACGAACGAGCGAAGAACGTTAAAAGCGTAAAATGAACAAAGAGTGAAGTTTAAGACAATTGAATGGCACATTAATGAGTTTAGATCAAATTTCTGCTCGATGGGTGTTAAAGTATGGGAGATAACGAAGAGAATGGCATTGGAACGACCTCGTTCCGAGTTATAACGAAGGAGTTATGAGATCGCAAAGTAAGCATCCAAAACTTGATTCAACACTTAGAAAAATTTTATAGGGTTTAAGATTCACGCCGCAGCGCCGAGAAGTGGCACCGCAGCGTGAACTCGGGCTTCAGGTGCTGTTAAGTGGCGCCGTAGCGCGAAAAATAACGAAGGGTTTGGCACCGCAGCGCCAGACCAAGGGAGGATATAGAAGTAGGTCGCGCCGCAGCGCGAGAGAGAGAGGGAAGGATGGCGCCGCAGCATCGGTGCAAGGCCATGCCCAGAAATCAGAATTTTATTTCTCAGATACTGGGGGATGTGCAAGAAAGAAGTATGAACTTATAGTTCACGTAATGTAACACTTAGTCAAGTGTTTTAAACCTTTAGCAAATGTTGAATGAAAAGATTTAACGTGATTAAAAGACGAAGAATGTAAGCATTAGATTACGTAACCGATATCCGGAGACCGTAGTTGCGACAAACGAACATGAGGGATTGCTATGATTGTAATTCCTTAGACGTTGAGTGATAAGGTAATGAATAACATTCCGATGTTATGTCATAGTAATGAGAGATGAAGGTAAAGCGTTTAGACGCTGTGAACGTAATGTTGTTGGGTTTAACGATCGGTCTTAGCATACAACGAACGGTATGTATTCGACATAAAGGAAGAATAATGAACATGGGGTTCATGGGTTGAATAAACGAGGAAAATGATTGAAACCTTGAGTGAAGGTTGAATGAAAGATTAAGAGACGATCAAGTTAATGTCAAATACATAACGATCCTCGTGAATCGTATTCGTGTTGGATGAACGTTCTAAGTATACCCTAGTTGTATGACTTAGACGTTGACGAAAGTAGTAAGTAAGATATGAATTATCAAGGAAAGCCGTAACAACCGGTAATGAGATTAAAGAAAGTCCGAGTGTGAGTCAGATAGAGAATGATAGAAGATTATGTATGGTTTAACCATAATTAAATGAAGAACGTAAGAGGGTAATAAGAAACAGTGAATGATGTCCAACGTTGGTAGTTCACTAACGATGATCGAAAATTGGTTAATAACGTAAGAACGTTAATGAGCCGTAACAAAGCATGGAAAGTCGATTTGACTTTATTAATGAAATGAGCATGATTAAGTATACCAGATGAAAGATAGTTAATTGATGATGAATTAATTAACTTAAAGTAGCATCTTTGATGATGACAATAACGTTGAGAGTTACAACTAAAAGTTGTTGAATATTACGTGAATGTGAACGGTATGCAATAAGTATACTTAGCCAATAAACGATCGAATTTCGATTGATAATGTAAGAACGTTGGTAAGACGTGAGGAAAGGTGATTAACTCAAAACGAGTGGTATTAATGAAGTAAATCCACTTACAACATAGAAGAGAAAGAAGTTGGTTATAAACGACAATCCGGAACCAATAATAAACAATCTAATAAATAATTAGATTGAGAAGAAAGGTAAGATTCATTAGGAACCATGTATGTTCGCTCATGACCTAATGTGGTATGTTATGTGATAGAAACAATGTGAATAGTTGTTTGATAGCTAATTACAGTGTGCTATGTGAATATATCATGTAGATTCTGTAAAGGCTGTGGTCAGTCAAGTAAGTTATCTGAAGACGCTGAAAGGCAAGTCTTCTTAACGCTTGTCTAACTTCCATGTTAGCCAAGTTTTTATGTGATTCGTTGAACTGAATTGCAAGACTTGTTTCAAAGAAAGAGTCGATGCCAACTTTTAACTCGGCTAGACTATTCGTAATATATAGATTGATTATCATACATGTCATTCTATATAGAAATGTTAACGCTATCCTATGCCAAGAAATTGGTACAGGCGTGAAGGTAAGGTTTGTCTATGAACAAACAAAAGGATTTTTCATCGATTATTCGATGGGCACGCGAGTTTGCCAAAAATATTAAACGTAAATACGTTTAATGAATGTAGTGTTGATCAACATAGGGTACTATGGGCTGATCACCCAGATGTACTCGTAAGTTATACGGATGAACAGCCTAAGTGTTGTGGACTTCTTTTCAAGTATGAAAACTGAAAGTTACTGTTCATGGTCTATCGACCGGTTCAGAATTCCTAAGTTATTATATATATACTTTGGAATTGTTGTTATGACATGAGAGGTACTAGTCAAATATTTCATAGTGCTTCGTAGTTAATTGTTCATTTATGTGAATAAAGCATGAAATTGTTCATGTGATAGTCATGTGATTCGTTGCTAAGACTTGCTGAGCTAGTTATGCTCATTCTTGCTTAAACCATATGTTTGCAGCTAAAGCCGAATGAACTGAGAGTTCTAAGAGAGATAAAGGCAAGGCTAAGATGGATGCTTAGGCATTGTGTAATAGTTTAGTAAGTTTATATGTATTATACATTATGAACCATGAACGATGTAACCGGTTTATGAACCTGGGAAGGATTATACTTTGATTTTACTCTCATTTTGTTGTAATTCAATGGAATGATTGTATGGATGTTAGTACAGTGGGGCATCATCTGTCGGGTTGGAAGATACCTGAATTTGGGGGCGTCACACCCCCTGCCGGGGTGGTGGTTTTGCCCTAAAAATAGCCCGCCGGGGCGGGCCTAGCAGCTGGAAACTCGAATTTTCATGCCCTGCTACAAGCTATCATGCCAAACTTCTTTCTAACCTTCATAATTTGAGTTATACATGTGAAGACCCCAAACTCGGGTACTTGAAACCCGAACTCGATTCATCACGATAGCATTTCTATGAGCGGAATAATACTAATAATAATAACAATAATATAAATATCAAACTTAACTTACATTTATCATAGTCTAATCCCATGTACGTAACCTTTAAACATTCATTACAAACCATGATAGATAATATATATCATACTTATTTTAATAACATTAAAGTATTACATAAGATAACGTTTATTCATTCATTCAGCGACCTTTCCCTTTTCCTTGTTCTTAGCAGAGTTCTTTGATCGTTCACACTTAGCTGAAAACATTTAAATTAAGCATGAATGAGCATTTGAGTGCCCAGCAAGTAATAGCAATTATATATATATATATATATATATATATATAAGCTTAAAGAATTTAAATGTTTTCTTTGTACTATTCTTCTACAACAAGTCAATAGTTGTGAAGTATTCTGAATCGATAATAATAACATAACAACTCTCTTTCAAATTTTTGAAACTATATATTGACTATAACTGGGGTTATGGTGACATGCCATGAACATTATTTTTATTTTCGAAAAGGTTAAACAGAAATTCATCTGTAAACGTTCATAACTTACGGGCGTTAGGTTGTACTTCCCTTGGGCCCTGTATTGATCAATACTACATTACAAGAACGATAGGATCGTTCACTCTGTTCCACCTTGGGTGCATAAATAGTTTTCCCGTGTAGGGATGTTCATACTTGTCTGGGTTCTAAATCAAAGATTTTATCTTGTTCAACAATAATCTATAATTCAACATATATGTATATGGGTAATTGACAAACGTATATCAACATGTGATGAAATACAATGATTATCCATGTGGGGACGCTTGTTTAACCATTTCTAGAAATTAACGAACAGAATATATATATATATATATATATATATATATATATATATATATATATATATATATATATATATATTATCATATACTAACATGTTGATAATCAATGAGCTTATATAATATAAGGTTAATAATCTATACAGTAATAATATAATTTAGAAACATTCTTACTCAGGTCCATTGCATAAAGAAAATGCAAAGGTTAGATATTTGCCTGAAGTGCTGCTTACAATTTGTAATTTAGATTTATCGCTTATCTCACAACCTATCATTAATAAGATCATTTGTTCGATTAGAATAACATACAATAACACATAGCACTGCTTATTGCAGTCATCACATACCCTAATCACATTGGCACATATATTTATTAACCATTGAATCACAAATAACCACATATCTCAATAAATTATCTAAGTCCAGATCAACTTCTGAAACATGTCGGTGTACCGACGGCTTTATCGGGTAATTATCGAGTCTAAGACTCTGTCCTGTAATTCCACATCTGTAAGTATCGGTCATATTATTTGTAAATGACTTATAATAATTTTAAAATATTTATTATGATTTATCATGAATTTTCAAACCTCATAATCATTATTAAATGATTTAAATATTACACAATTCTATTATCATTAATATTTAATTAATATTAAATTATTAATGAAACCATTGTCAAAATATTAAAGTTATTTATAATAACTTAAAATACTTTTAAAGTATTAATATTACACTTAAATGATTTTTAAAAGAATTAAAATCATTTTTAAATAATTATCATTAACATAAAAGTATTAATGAACTATTTATTAAAATATTAAAAGTCATTAATTATAACTTGAAATATTTTTAATTCATTTATATCATTTTAAATGATTTTTAAATCAATAAAACCATTTTAAAACTATTTATTTAATATAATTATTAAATAAATCTATCATTTAATATTAAATTAATATCATTTATTAATGAAATTAACCTTTAAATATTAAAAGTTATATTTTATAACTTAAAATATTTTTATAACCATCATATAATTTTTATATAATTTTTAAATCATTAAATCTATTTTTCATAATTTATTTAATACATTTATTAAATAACTTAATTACCATTAATACTAATTAATTAATGAAATTTCATCACAAAATATTGAAAGTTATCAAAAATAACTTAAATTATTTTTTTATACCATAATATAATTTTAAATGATTTTTCATGTATTAAAATCATTTTTAAATAATTTATTTAATATTATAATTAAATAAATTAAATACTTTTAATATTCCAAAAATATTAAATATTTATGAAATATATTCAAAATAATTAAAAACTAATTTTCAGAATTTAAAATAATTTTTATAACTATTTTTGTAATTTTTTGAATTTATTTTCTATTTTTAATCATTTTTCGAAAATTCAGAAAATAAAAATAAAAAAAACCGTCGCTATAGGCCTTTAGCGACACTTGGCGTCGCTGTTGGTGTTCTTGAGCTCAAGAACACTGACAGCTTCGTGCCCGAGGGGTCAACTTTGACCACTTATAATTCCTTTGTTCCTGAATGATCTGATCGATCTCAAGCATTGGTCGTGTAGTATAAATGTAGAACTACAATTATTCGCAATTATTTTGGTCATACAACAACTCAAATGCAAGATCTAAGCCGTTAAAACTATTGTCAGGTCTGTTCATCAAGTTCTGGGCTGCCCAGAAAAATTTGGTCAATACCGGTCAACGACCTTGGTGGCCTTATTCCGGTTAATCGGTTTATGTCACAGGTGTTCTAGACGTCGGGCCTTGTATACTAACTACCAGAGTATCTTCATTGGTCATTTATAGTGTCCAGATATCATTACATAACAAGATCTAAGTCTCTAAAGTACCTGTCAGACCACTGCCTCCACATTTCTGGGTTACCCAGGCAGTAAGACTTAACGGTCAATGACTTTTGACCGATTACCACCATTGATCTGTTAATTGTTAAGGTTCGAAAGTACTATGAACTTGTAGAACTCATGACATACTATAATGTAGATATAAATATTGATCCAAACAACTTTACAGAAACAAAAGCAAAGCCGGTCAAAGTCAGTGCCCGAACACGTTCTTCAGTTTTCTGGGTTACCCAGAAAACTAAATTCGTGTTCGGTTAACGAACTTTGACCGTGAATAACTTCTGATTTACGCATTCAATGATCATGAACCCACTTGCAGATTACTCATAACATTACAGACTACAACATGTAACAAACAAAAACATTAATTCACTTAAAACCTGACAGATCCGGACTTTCAAAGTTCTTGTCAGACGCTAAAAAATGATTTTTGGGTTACCTAGAAATCTACCGGTCATTCTCGGTCAACCGAGTTTGACCACGAATAACTTGCAATCTACTCATATCCTGACCATGATTCCAGTACGACATCAAAGATATCATAACATACTACAACTTCAAACATTTAAACAACAAAAACACATAATATACACGGATCTACAACGACTGACATTCGACTGTCAGACTCAAAAACAAACATTTCCAGATTTTAAAAAACTTCAATTTCGAGCACTTTGATGTTATGAATCTAACATGTGCCAACCCAGATCACTTATAGACACTACATAGAACATGTTACAACACACAAACATAACTTTTAACATATCATTCAAAATCAGATTGTAAGATTAGCTTTATACCTTTCCATGAGCAAATCTTGATTCTATGTTTCTGTTTTGTTTAAGGAATTCGTGGGGCTTGAACTGTGAGCTGATATACTACATAATTTCGTGGGTTTTGCTGAGAGAAGAGTTAGTTGGGTGTTTGTAAGAAAAATGAGCCAAGTTAGAAGACTTTCTCTCTCTTGATCTATATATATGCTAATGATACAATGTATTTGTAATACAAAGTGGCTGATTGCTGAGATATATGACCATGTGGGATAATCTAGAGTTGGTGAACAACTCCAATCTTGGCAAGATACACAAGTATGCTTAAAAATTGTACATAAGGTCTTTTTTGTCATTTCCTTTTTATTTCTAGAATTTCCATTTGTTGCAAACCCTTAGGGTTTAGGGTTTGAGCCATTTTAGCAAAAGTCTAGGATTTCCAAAAATAGGATTTAATAAAATAAATAACAATTTAGTTTCCAAAAATGTAATTAGGATCTCTTAATTAGTGTAGGTTTTCTAATATTTAGAAATTAAACATTAAGCTCAATAATTTAATAATTATAATTAAACTTACTAATTTAACAATTAGTGCAAATACTTAGCAATTAGTATTACCCAAATCACAAATTGAGCTACTAATTATAAACTAGGGTTTTAATTATAAAATAAAATAATAAATTTTTGTTTCTAACATACAAAATTAAGGTTCCTTAATTAGTTAGGTTTTTAATTACTTAACACCTTACTAATTAGGTTTAAGATACACTAATTAGCATTAAGCTTTCCAAATCAACAATTAGGGTTTACCATTTAAATAAATTAGGGTTTATATAATAAATATTAGGGTTCTAGAAATTAATATTTCTAAATATTAATTAGGGTATACCTAATTAATCAAAAAGTCATATAATGCATAACATACATGCACCATATAACACAGTTATATAACAGGGTCGAACTCATCATGAGTTTTAAATTAGGGTTTTCATTTATCAATAAGTTCATTATTGATTTAAGGTTTCTAATTTATGAAATTAAGGTTTTAATTTACAATTAATATCTCCTATAATTAGGGTTTTCCTAATAGCATCCAATATTTATAATACACATCATACTCTACATAACATAGTTTCTTAACAGATTTTAAAGTCTCATGTGACTTCGAAATTAGTGTTTGTCAGTAAAAATTAGGGTTTTATCATAATACCCCATAATTGACCAATCATTATCAGTGTACAAATATACAGTACATAATTATAGCACTGAAAAATCAAAATATAATATTATTATATTATTATTCTTATCCATTGATAAAAATCCAAAATTAGGGTTTGGATTATATCTCTGATTTATTCTTCATATATAACATTATTAATTAAGCTAAAATAATTAACTTAATTAATCTTGCATAAATTCATATAATAAAATAAATAATTATTATAATATTTCTAAAAATCATTTTATATATTATTTAAATAATATATAATTATATTTTCATGGAAAATAATTAATAAAAATATTTCTACTATAAAATTAATTATTATAAGAATATGCTTTATAATAATCAATAATTCTAAAATAAAATTATTTGCAAACATTTATGTAATAAATATATTTTTATTTATTACATAATTACATATACACATTATCTTGTACAAATCCTCATCCTTGAAATAAAAAAAAAATTTATACGTAAAATTTATGATTTAATTTTTATAGAAAATATTGGATTGTTACATTCACCCTCCCTTATAAAGATTCCGTCCCCGGAATCACCGTTTTAAAAACCAATACATACACGGTTACATAGTATACACAACCTTTGCAAGTAGATCTTATCATCGTTTGATCGAACTGATCTTTAACTATTCACATAAAGCTTGTCTTTCGGATTAAACGGAAATTTGATTTCTAAAAGAACTCAAATTTCTCCCTCAAAATTTCTTTATAAACTAATTTACTATATATAAGAAAATACTATATAAAAAAATAAAATTGGTTCGAGTAATACCTGGAGTTGCATCCCCGGCTGCCACGATATCTTGAACAGTCATGTTGAAGACGCTTGCAGTTGATTTCGTTAGTTTGCTTGTTGATGTTGGTCCCGTTGTTGCCCATGTCCTGCTGCCTTTTTCCCGTATTCACATTCCTTGCCTTCGGTGTAAGACCCCGAATTTTATGAAATAAAAGTATTCAATTTTTCTTATAATTACTATTCAGTAAATGGTTAAATTGATAAAAGTTTAAAGTTATGAATGAAATATGATTTTTTTTCAAAATAAGCAAGTGGTTATAAAATAATCATTGTTGTCGGGGAATATTCGTTTGGTCGTGGAATATTCTTTCTGTCGGGGAATATTCGTACGACGGCGCAGCTATTTGTGGGCCCCATAACAGAATAACTGTCGGATGAAGAAAACGACAAATTTGAGTTTTTACAAATAACGGCGTAGTTGTTACCGTTAACACTGTTGGAATACCCGGTGATTAAAATACAGTAATACGCGTTATTGCACAGTAGCACACGGTATTGCATAGTATTTTTGAAATTATTGATTCTTACGTAAGAAGGCACTACTCAATAATTGTTACAGTAATTACTGTTCAATATTTTATTTTATTGATTCAATAATTGCTACGTTGAAATTTTATATTATTGTTGTTCAATAATTGTTGCTGCACAGTATTTCCCATTATCAGATCAATAATTCATATTATTTGAATAGTATTATTAGATAGTATTATTGGCAATGTCTAGAAAGTTCTGTCTAAGGAGAGGTTTGGTCATCTAATTACGCGCCAGTAAGGAGAAATCCTTATTGGAAAGCCCCCTCTTTCCTGTGAACGGCCTGGTTGTCATAAATGTGATTCTGTAATATTATTTGGGAATAATTAATTATTGATTTATATGATAAGAAAATATTTATTTTATGTGGATATAAATGAGGGATATATTTTTGTGGTTAAAAAATGAAGGAGTTAATGTTGAGATTTTTATCCGTATTTTTGTCGGAATGGAGGTATTAAAAATCAGGGTTTTTGAGATATTTTGCGGGGGTTATAATTTTTAATCCGACCGTTGGATCGTGGTAATTTTTAGATATGTTATACATATATAAGTTGAGTATATGCCCACAAATTTTGAACCGTTAAAAATGAACGTATGATTTATTATGAATTTTACGAGATGGCTGGTTCAAAAATTATTGAATTTTTGGAGTTTATCATTTTGGTGGAAAATTCTAGAATTGGTGGGCCCCACTTGTGGTTGGTGAAGAAATGTGCTGAATTATATTTCAAATGTGGTGGGTGGGAATAGTAGCAGGTAAAGCCATCAGGTTGCAGGTCAAACCTACCAAAATTTTCCTATAAATAGAGGGCTAAGTTAGAATTGAAAATCACACCAGAAACATAAGCTTTCTCTCTTTCTCTCTCTATATTATGAAGCATATTTTGTGAGTTTTTAGATACTTTGAGAGTTGATATTCAGTGCAAGGTTCCTTCGGCTTTACATTCCGGTCAGAAGTACTGCTGTTTTGAGGTAAGGGATAGTAAGGGATATTAAGGGATTTTAAGGGTTGTTATGATTTTCAGTTTCGTAATTTTTTTGATCTTCAAAAATTCTGAAAAAATTTGAAATGATATTTTGATGAGTTTTCTTGATTGTGTCCAAAAATGGTGATTTTTGGATGTATAGATTGAGAGTTATGAATTTTATGAGAAAAGACTATTTTAAAAGTAACAGCTTATAATTCCTTGCGGTTAACTCCAAAATTGATGAAATTTTTATTGGGAGTACATGTATATGATAGAAGTTTACTCTGTAAATTTCAGAATTTTTAGACAAAAGTACAATTTTTGATAAATGTCTAAATATTCGGCTATTTTGGCCATATGAAAAATAGTAAATGACTTTTAAAAATTCTGAGAAAAATATATGTTCACTATGGGACTATATTATGCTAAATCCCAGAAAAGAAATATTTTTGGAACTGATTTGGTATTTTTCATGAAAATAGTCTAGTTATGAGTAAATGAATTAAATATGTTTTGTGAAGAAAGAAAATTGGAAAATAGGATTTTATGGCTTGAGAATCCTATATGAGGTATATGCAGATTTTTGATGAGGGTTTTGGTTATTGATGATGAAATTGTAAGAGTTGGCATTTTATGATGATTAAATGCATTAATTAGTAAAGTGTAAACAATTAAAATAAATTGTTTATAAATTTAAGTAATGTTATTCTTTCAATATCATTATACCGAAATATTGGTATGAATTTTATTGTAGAATTTCTATCTTTTGTGTCGGGGTTACTATTCATGAGTTAATAATATTACTCTTGAGATTAAAACTATATGTTGATCATATTATTTTTATCATCATATATAACATTTTTATAACCCTGATGTTGAAATTCTCTTTCACTGGAGTGTAAAGATGGGTAGATTATTGGTATGATCATGACTAGGGTTCTCTTTGGCCTGTAGTGCAAAGTTGAATTGTGACTGGTATGATCATGACCATTGAATTTATAATTGAATATCTTAAGCTTAAGTGCAAATGTGAATTGATCAACATGGTTATAATTATTGTTTATATAAATTCTGAAATGATTATATATTTCTTTGAGATATGAATATATTTGGCCTGTAGTGCAAATATGAATTGTTGATGAATATCTTTGGCATGTAGTGCAAAGATGGCCTGTTGATGAATATCTTTGGCCTGTAGTGCAAAGATGAACTGTTGTTGAGTATCTTTGGCCCGTAGTGCAAAGATGGTTTGTTGATGAATATCTTTGGCCCGTAGTGCAAAGATGGTTTGTTGATGAATATCTTTGGCCCGTAGTGCAAAGATGGATTTGTTAGTATGATTATAAACAGGAATTGTGATTTGGTATAACCATGATCTTTGATGTTTCAGGTAAAGACAGGTGATGAAAATATTCTTCGTCCTGGGTGCGAAGAAAAAATTTATAGTCACAATTGTGATTATGAGTTATTCATATGATTGTGGAAAGGAACTGTTGAGTGATGTTACATGGATAAAATATTGTTGGTTGATTTTTAACATGGAGAAGATAATAGACTTTATAGTCTATTTGACTCTTCTAATGGATTGCTCATTCCGCTGCAACTATGGTTGAAATTTTATCATTTACCATATGTTCTAAATCTCTGATTTATTATTGATGAAGGCTATTGATAATTTAATTATCTTTAGTCATGACATTCTTTACTGAGCTAGTTGTGCTCACCCTTTTGCTTCACAATTCCTTTCAGGTAATAAGAGTGTAGCTGGGTCGAGCGGGGGTAACAAGAGAATAGAACGGTGGTCATCATTTAGTAGTTATATTTGGTGAAGAAAATAGGGTGAGGCGAACCCAACGTTGGAAGGGTGTTTTGTCACTATCATACAAGATGTCTAATGACATACAATCTCGTGTCATCATAAGACAGGGTTGTGCTCATCCACTTGCTGAGTATATCTATGGGCACTACCTATATAATCTTGGTGTTTGTTTGAAGTATAATTCTCAATTAGAGACAGTGGAGATAATGATAAGTCAAGAGAAGACTCACCATTGGGAAGAATATGATAGTAATCTTCTCGTTTTCTTTGGGGTCTATTGGGTCAACCAAGGATAATTCTGTGGCCATATGATATCTATCATAACCTAGACGCGTGGCCTCCCATGTACGAAGGTTTCCTTGAGCACTTCCCAAAGATTCTAATTTCTAAAACAGTTTTTAACTATACCTTTATGTAAGGTGTTATTGTGAGGTGATGTCCACGGTTGGAACATGAGTCACATTTGGTATATATTTGTATCCAAACTCACATTATATGTGTCGTCGTATTTTGCACGACAGTTGTATAAATAAAGTTGTATGTACTATGTTTTTGGCGACTCAGAATGGGTGATGTATACCTATTCTGGGGGCGTCACATTCGGCCTTCTCCTTCTTGAACGGTCTTCCACCTTATACTCCATTGATCCACACTTAAATCACGCAGACTTGCCCTTTATCTCCTTTCCTTTTATCGTTTAGGTGACAAAACTATCTTTTGCCCTTCCGTTATCCTAGTTATCACAAACGTTACTACAGGTCAGTTGATCCTCCGAATCCTGGCAGTACGATGGCCTTGAAGTCTTTGACGTTCGTTGATCGATTATCTGGCTGATCTTCCAGCGACTGGTATTCCGTTCTGCGTAGCTTGATCGTCCATATTCGCAAAATTCTGTATCAGGTTTGGTTGTCATCCAGCTTTGTTGACAGGTTCTTCTGTCCGTGTATTTCATTTTCGTTTCCTTGGCGGCATTATCACAATTTATTCTTTATTCAAAGCCTTAACGTATAACACAAAACTTTCTATTCAAATAGTCATGTACTCAAAATATTTGATTTTGAAAATTTTGGTTTTCTGCATTAACCAGTATAAAGCTAAATATCTACTATCTTTATACCAACTTAATTATTTCATTAATCCAACGTAGACTCATATTCATAACACTTGACATACCATAGCGCATACTGCTTTAATCATCCGATATCCCTTTGTGACTCAAAAGTCAGGAATCGCTGGCACAACTTATATAAAATTTGAAAAACTTTACCTTATACAAATATACCCATCATATACACTACATAACATAGAATCATACATATTCAAGTAATACTAGTACTACTTATTTCTTACGCATTCACTAATGATCAGTTGCTTAGTATTCTATATAGTCCCATCATCCTCAATAATCCATTCACCTGTAACTACACCTAATTCGTCCAACTCACCATACATTATGAGTTTAAGAACTCACCACAAACATATGAGTTTAAGAACTCGACATTGACCACATATTCTTTAACTATACTTTACCTTTCAGTTATACTATCGTTTCAGGGTATGGTACTATACTTTTCAAAATAACCACCCCATTGAGGTACCTTTCAATGTGAGCCTCTATTTCAGCTATTGGCTTTGATATTGGCTCGGTTATGAAGGTTGACTTCTTCTTTACAATTTGAGGGTATTCTAATTCTTTTTATCCGACAGCTATACACAAAAATTATCTAGACTAGCATACAATATATACACAGAACAATTAATAGTTTTATACAAGTTATCTTTTATTTTGTTTGACAATAAATTTATTCAATTCATCTCCTTTTTAAACTCTATATGAGTTAATTTTATTTTCAACGTTTCCCTCTGTTCTAAGGTTATAGCCTAAGGTCTAACCCACCTAAGATTTTTAACCCTAAAGCTCTGATACCAACTTGTGAAGACCCCAAACTCAGATACTTGAAACCCGAACTCGGTTCATCACGATACCATTTCTATGAGCGGAATAATACTAATAATAATAACAATAATATAAATATCAAACTTAACTTACATTTATCAGAGTCTAATCCCAAGTACGTAACCTTTAAACATTCATTACAAACCATGATAGATAATATATATCATACTTATTTTAATAACATTAAAGTATTACATAAGATAACGTTTATTCATTCATTCAGCGACCTTTCCCTTTTCCTTGTTCTTAGCAGAGTTCTCTGATCGTTCACACTTAGCTGAAAACATTTAAATTAAGCAAGAATGAGCATTTGAGTGCCCAGCAAGTAATAGCAATTATATATATATATATATATATATATATATATATATATATATATATATATATATATAAGCTTAAAGAATTTAAATGTTTTCTTTGTACTATTCTTCTACAACAAGTCAATAGTTGTGAAGTATTCTGAATCGATAATAATAACATAACAACTCTCTTTCAAATTTTTGAAACTATATATTGACTATAACTGGGGTTATGGTGACATGCCATGAACATTATTTTTATTTTCGAAAAGGTTAAACAAAAATTCATCTGTAAACCGTCATAACTTACGGGCGTTAGGTTGTACTTCCCTTGGGCCCTGTATTGATCAATACTACATTACAAGAACGATAGGATCGTTCACTCTGTTCCACCTTGGGTGCATAAACAGTTTTCCCGTGTAGGGATGTTCATACTTGTCTAGGTTCTAAATCAAAGATTTTATCTTGTTCAACAATAATCTATAATTCAACATATATGTATATGGGTAATTGACAAACGTATATTAACATGTGATGAAATACAATGATTATCCATGTGGGGACACTTGTTTAACCATTTCTAGAAATCAACGAACAGAATATATATATATATATATATATATATATATATATATATATATATATATATATATATCTAAATTATCATATACTAACATGTTGATAATCAATGAGCTTATATAATATAAGGTTAATAATCTGTACAATAATAATATAATTTAGAAACATTCTTACTCAGGTCCATTGCATAAAGAAAATGCAAAGGTTAGATACTTGCCTGAAGTGATGCTTACAATTTGTAATTTAGATTTATCGCTTATCTCACAACCTATCATTAATAAGATCATTTGTTCGATTAGAATAACATACAATAACACATAGCACTGCTTATTGCAGTCATCACATACCCTAATCACATTGGCACATATGTTTATTAACCATTGAATCACAAATAACCACATATCTCAATAAATTATCTAAGTCCAGATCAACTTCTGAAACATGTCGGTGTACCGACGGCTTTATCGGGTAATTATCGAGTCTAAGACTCTATCCTATAATTCCACATCTGTAAGTATCGGTCATATTATTTGTAAATGACTTATAATAATTTTAAAACATTTATTATAATTTATCATGAATTTTCAAACCTCATAATCATTATTAAATGATTTAAATATTACACAATTCTATTATCATTAATATTTAATTAATATTAAATTATTAATGAAACCATTGCCAAAATATTAAAGTTATTTATAATAACTTAAAATACTTTTAAAGTATTAATATTACACTTAAATGATTTTTAAAAGAATTAAAATTATTTTTAAATAATTATCATTAACATAAAAGTATTAATGAACTATTTATTAAAATATTAAAAGTCATTAATTATAACTTGAAATATTTTTAATTCATTTATATCATTTTAAATGATTTTTAAATCAATAAAACCATTTTAAAACTATTTATTTAATATAATTATTAAATAAATCTAATATCATTTAATATTAAATTAATATCATTTATTAATGAAATTAACCTTTAAATATTAAAAGTTATATTTTATAACTTAAAATATTTTTATAACCATCATATAATTTTTATATAATTTTTAAATCATTAAATCTATTTTTCATAATTTATTTAATACATTTATTAAATAACTTAATTACCATTAATACTAATTAATTAATGAAATTTCATCACAAAATATTGAAAGTTATCAAAAATAACTTAAATTATTTTCTTATACCATAATATAATTTTAAATGATTTTTCATTTATTAAAATCATTTTTAAATAATTTATTTAAATAAATTAAATACTTTTAATATTCCAAAAATATTAAATATTTATGAAATATATTCAAAATAATTAAAAACTAATTTTCAGAATTTAAAATAATTTTTATAACTATTTTTGTAATTTTTAGAATTTATTTTCTATTTTTAATCATTTTTCAGAAATTCAGAAAATAAAAATAAAAGAAACCGTCGCTATAGGCCTTTAGCGACACTTGGCGTCGCTGTTGGTGTTCTTGAGCTCAAGAACACTGACAGCTTCGTGCCCGAGGGGTCAACTTTGACCACTTATAATTCCTTTGTTCCTGAATGATCTGATCGATCTCAAGCATTGGTCGTGTAGTATAAATGTAGAACTACAATTATTCGCAATTATTTTGGTCATACAACAACTCAAATGCAAGATCTAAGCCGTTAAAACTATTGTCAGGTCTGTTCATCAAGTTCTGGGCTGCCCAGAAAAATTTGGTCAATACCGGTCAACGACCTTGGTGGCCTTATTCCGGTTAATCGGTTTATGTCACAGGTGTTCTAGACGTCGGGCCTTGTATACTAACTACCAGAGTATCTTCATTGGTCATTTATAGTGTCCAGATATCATTACATAACAAGATCTAAGTCTCTAAAGTACCTGTCAGACCACTGCCTCCACATTTCTGGGTTACCCAGGCAGTAAGACTTAACGGTCAATGACTTTTGACCGATTACCACCATTGATCTGTTAATTGTTAAGGTTCGAAAGTACTATGAACTTGTAGAACTCATGACATACTATAATGTAGATATAAATATTGATCCAAACAACTTTACAGAAACAAAAGCAAAGCCGGTCAAAGTCAGTGCCCGAACACGTTCTTCAGTTTTCTGGGTTACCCAGAAAACTAAATTCGTGTTCGGTTAACGAACTTTGACCGTGAATAACTTCTGATTTACGCATTCAATGATCATGAACCCACTTGCAGATTACTCATAACATTACAGACTACAACATGTAACAAACAAAAACATTAATTCACTTAAAACCTGACAGATCCGGACTTTCAAAGTTCTTGTCAGACGCTAAAAAATGATTTTTGGGTTACCTAGAAATCTACCGGTCATTCTCGGTCAACCGAGTTTGACCACGAATAACTTGCAATCTACTCATATCCTGACCATGATTCCAGTACGACATCAAAGATATCATAACATACTACAACTTCAAACATTTAAACAACAAAAACACATAATATACACGGATCTACAACGACTGACATTCGACTGTCAGACTCAAAAACAAACATTTCCAGATTTTAAAAAACTTCAATTTCGAGCACTTTGATGTTATGAATCTAACATGTGCCAACCCAGATCACTTATAGACACTACATAGAACATGTTACAACACACAAACATAACTTTTAACATATCATTCAAAATCAGATTGTAAGATTAGCTTTATACCTTTCCATGAGCAAATCTTGATTCTATGTTTCTGTTTTGTTTAAGGAATTCGTGGGGCTTGAACTGTGAGCTGATATACTACATAATTTCGTGGGTTTTGCTGAGAGAAGAGTGAGTTGGGTGTTTGTAAGAAAAATGAGCCAAGTTAGAAGACTTTCTCTCTCTTGATCTATATATATGCTAATGATACAATGTATTTGTAATACAAAGTGGCTGATTGCTGAGATATATGACCATGTGGGATAATCTAGAGTTGGTGAACAACTCCAATCTTGGCAAGATACACAAGTATGCTTAAAAATTGTACATAAGGTCTTTTTTGTCATTTCCTTTTTATTTCTAGAATTTCCATTTGTTGCAAACCCTTAGGGTTTAGGGTTTGAGCCATTTTAACAAAAGTCTAGGATTTCCAAAAATAGGATTTAATAAAATAAATAACAATTTAGTTTCCAAAAATGTAATTAGGATCTCTTAATTAGTGTAGGTTTTCTAATATTTAGAAATTAAACATTAAGCTCAATAATTTAATAATTATAATTAAACTTACTAATTTAACAATTAGTGCAAATACTTAGCAATTAGTATTACCCAAATCACAAATTGAGCTACTAATTATAAACTAGGGTTTTAATTATAAAATAAAATAATAAATTTTTGTTTCTAACATACAAAATTAAGGTTCCTTAATTAGTTAGGTTTTTAATTACTTAACACCTTACTAATTAGGTTTAAGATACACTAATTAGTATTAAGCTTTCCAAATCAACAATTAGGGTTTACCATTTAAATAAATTAGGGTTTATATAATAAATATTAGGGTTCTAGAAATTAATATTTCTAAATATTAATTAGGGTATACCTAATTAATCAAAAAGTCATATAATGCATAACATACATGCACCATATAACACAGTTATATAACAGGGTCGAACTCATCATGAGTTTTAAATTAGGGTTTTCATTTATCAATAAGTTCATTATTGATTTAAGGTTTCTAATTTACGAAATTAAGGTTTTAATTTATAATTAATATCTCCTATAATTAGGGTTTTCCTAATAGCATCCAATATTTATAATACACATCATACTCCACATAACATAGTTTCTTAACAGATTTTAAAGTCTCATGTGACTTCGAAATTAGTGTTTATCAGTAAAAATTAGGGTTTTATCATAATACCCCATAATTGACCAATCATTATCAGTGTACAAATATACAGTACATAATTATAGCACTGAAAAATCAAAATATAATATTATTATATTATTATTCTTATCCATTGATAAAAATCCAAAATTAGGGTTTGGATTATATCTCTGATTTATTCTTCGTATATAACATTATTAATTAAGTTAAAATAATTAACTTAATTAATCTTGCATAAATTCATATAATAAAATAAATAATTATTTTAATAATTCTAAAAATCATTTTATATATTATTTAAATAATATATAATTATATTTTCATGGAAAATAATTAATAAAAATATTTCTACTATAAAATTAATTATTATAAGAATATGCTCTATAATAATCAATAATTCTAAAATAAAATTATTTGCAAACATTTATGTAATAAATATACTTTTATTTATTACATAATTACATATACACATTATCTTGTACAAATCCTCATCCTTGAAATAAATAAAAAAATTATACGTAAAATTTATGATTTAATTTTTATAAAAAATATTGGGTTGTTATATTTACCCTCCCTTATAAAGATTCTGTCCTCGGAATCACCGTTTTAAAAACCTATACATACACGGTTACATAGTATACACAACCTTTGCAAGTAGATCTTATCATCGTTTGATCGAACTGATCTTTAACTATTCACATAAAGCTTGTCTTTCGGATTAAACGGAAATTTGATTTCTAAAAGAACTCAAATTTCTCCCTCAAAATTTCTTTATAAACTAATTTCCTATATATACTATATAAAAAAATAAAATTAGTTCGAGTAATACCTGGAGTTGCATCCCCGGCTGCCACGATATCTTGAACAGTCATGTTGAAGACGCTTGCGGTTGATTTCGTTGGTTTGATTGTTGATGTTGGTCCCGTTGTTGCCCATGTCCTGCTGCCTTTTTCCCGTATTCACATTCCTTGCCTTCGGCCTTCTCCTTCTTGAACGGTCTTCCACCTTATACTCCATTGATCCACACTTAAATCACGCAGACTTGCCCTTTATCTCCTTTCCTTTTATCGTTTAGGTGACAAAACTATCTTTTGCCCTTCCGTTATCCTAGTTATCACAACCGTTACTACAGGTCAGTTGATCCTCCGAATCCTGGCAGTACGATGGCCTTGAAGTCTTTGACGTTCGTCGATCGATTATCTGGCTGATCTTTCGGCGACTGGTATTCCGTTCTGCATAGCTTGATCGTCCATATTCGTAAAATTCTGTATCGGGTCTGGTTGTCATCCAGCTTTGTTGACAGGTTCTTCTGTCCGTGTATTTCATTTTCGTTTCCTTTGCGGCATTATCACAATTTATTCTTTATTCTAAGCCTTAACGTATAACACAAAACTTTCTATTCAAATAGTCATGTACTCAAAATATTTGATTTTGAAAATTTTGGTTTTCTTCATTAACCAGTATACAGCTAAATATCTACTATCTTTATACCAACTTAATTATTTCATTAATCCAACATTGTAAGATCCCGAATTTTATGAATTAAAAGTATTCAATTTTTCTTATAATTATAATTCAGTAAATGGTTAAATTGATAAAAGTTAAAGTTATGGGTGAAATGTGAAAATTTTTCAAAATAAACAAGTGGTTATAAAATAATCATTGTTGTCAGAGAATATTCGTTGGTCGTGGAATATTCTTTCTGTCGGAAAATATTCGTACGACGGCGCAACTATTTGTGGGCCCCATAACGAAAAATGGTCGGATGAAGATAACGACAAAAATTGAGTTTTTATAATTAACGGCGTAGTTGTTACCGTTAACACTGTTGGAATATCCGGTGGTTAAAATACAACAATACGCGTTATTGCACAGCATTTTTAAAATTATTGATTCTTACGTAAGAAGGCACTACTGAATAATTGTCACAGTAATTACTGTTTAATATTTTATTTTATTGATTCAATAATTACTGCGATGATATTTTATATTATTGTTGTTTCAATAATTGTCACTGCACATTATTTTCCATTATCAGATCAATAATTCATATTATTTGAATAATATTATTAGATAACATTATTGGCAATGTCTAGAAAGTTCTGTCTAAGGAGAGGTTTGGTAACCTAATTGCGCGTCAGTAAGGAGAAATTGTTATTGGAAAGCCCCCTCTTTCGTGGGAACTGCCTGGTTGTCATTATTGTGATTCTGTAATATTATTTGTGAATAATTAATTATTGATTTATATGATAATGAAATATTTATTTGATGTGGATATAAATGATGGATTTATTTATGTGATTATAAATGAAGGAATTAATGTTGAGGTGTTTTATCAGTATTTTTGTCCGAACGGAGGTATTAAAAATCAAATTAGGGTTTTTGAGATATTTTACGGGGCTTATAATTTTTAATCCGACCGTTTGATCGTGGTAATTTTTGGATATGTTATACATATATAAGTTGAGTATATGTCCACAAATTTTGAACCGTTAAAAATGAACGTATGGTTTGTTATGAATTTTACGAGATGACTGGTTCAGAAATTGTTGAATTTTCGGAGTTAATCATTTTGGTGGAAAATTTTAGAATTGGTGGGCCCCACTCTTGGTTGGTGAAGAAATGTGCTGAGATTTTTATTCAAATGTGGTGGGTGGGAATAGTAGCTAGTAAAACCATCAGGTTGCAGGTTTAGTCTGCTTCGGTGTGTTAACATTTTTCTATAAATAGAGGGCTAAGTTAGAATTGAAAATCACACCAGAAACATAAGCTTTCTCTCTTTATCTCTCTATATTATGAAGCATATTTTGTGAGTATTTATATACTTTGAGAGTTGCTATTCAGTGCAAGTTTCCTTCGGCTTTGCATTCTAGTTAGAAATATTACACTTTTGAGGTAAGGGATAGTAGGGGATTTTAAGGGTTGTTATATTTTCCAGTTTCGTAATTTTTCTGACCTTCAAAAATTCTGGAAAAATTTGAAATGATATTTTGATGAGTTTTATTGATTGTGTCCAAAAATGGTGATTTTTGGATGTATAGATTAAGAGTTATGAATTTTACGGGGAAAGACTATTTTAAAAGTAACCGCTTATAACTCCTTGTGATTAACTCCAAAATTGGTGAAATTTTTATTGGGAGTACATGTATATGATAGAAGTATACTCTATGAATTTCAGAATTTTTGGATAAAAGTACAATTTATGATAAATGTCTAAATATTCGACGATTTTGGCCATATGAAAAATAGTAAATTAGTTTTAAAAATTCTGAGAAAAATATATGTTCAATATGGGACTCTATTCTGCTAAATCCCAGAAAAGAAATATTTTTAGAACTGATTTGGTATTTTTCATAAAAATGGACTAGTTATGAGTAAATGAATTAAATATGTTATGTGAAGTAAAAAAATTGTAAAATAGGATTTTATGCTTTGAGAATCCTATATGAGGTATATGTAGATTTTTGATGAGAGTTTTGGTTATTGGTAATGAAATCTTGTGAGTTTGGCATTTTAGGATGATTAAAATGCATTATTTAGTAAAGTGTAAACAATTAAAATAAATTGTTTATAAATTTAAGAAATGTTATTCTTTCAATATCATTATACCAAAATATTGGTATGAATTTTATTGTAGAATTTTTATCTTTTTGTGTCGGGGTTACTATTTATGAGTTACTATTCACGAGTTACTATTCACGAGTTACTATTCATAAGTTACTATTCACGAGTTACTATTCACGGGTACTATTCATGACAAAAATTTGTTTCTTTTTCTGACCAAATTATCGTTGATTTATGATTGTTGCTCTTAAAAATAAATATAGTTGTTGATCATATTGTTTTTATTATCATATATAACATTTTTATAACCCTGATGTTGAATTTCTCTTTCACTTGAGTGTAAAGATGAGTAAATTATTGGTATGATCGTGACTGAGGAATATCTTTGGCCTGTAGTGCAAAGATGAATTGTTAACTGGTATGATCATGACCATTGAATTTACAATTGAATATCTTTAGCTTAAGTGTAAAGATAAATTGATTAACATGGTTATAATTATTGTTTATATAAATTCTGAAATGATTATATATTTCTTTGAGATATGAATATATTTGGGCTGTAGTGCAAATATGAATTGTTGATGAATATCTTTGGCCCGTAGTGCAAAGATGACCTGTTGTTGAATATCTTTGGCCTGTAGTGCAAAGATGGTCTGTTAATGAATATCTTTGGCCGTAGTGCAAAGATAAAATTGTTAGTATGATTATAAACAGGAAATGTGATTTGGTATAACCATAATCTTTGATGTTTCAGGTAAAGACATGTGATGAAAATTATCTTCGTCCTGAATGCGAAGAGAAATTTAGAATTACAATTATGATTATGAGTTATTCATATAATTGTGGAAAGGAACTGTTGATTAATGTTACAGGGATAAAATATTGTTGGTGGACTTTTAACGTGAAGAAGATAATAGACTTGATAGTCTATTTGACTCTTCTAATGGATTGCTCGTTCCGCTACAACTATGGTTGAGAAGTTTTATCATCTATCATATGTTCTAAATCTCTGATTTATTATTGATGAAGACTATTGATAATTTATTTATCTTTAGTCATGATATTCTTTACTGAGCTAGTTGTGCTCACCCTTTTGCTTCACAATTCCTTTCAGGTAATACGAGTGTAGCTGGGTCGAGCGGGGGATAACAGGGGAATAGAACGGTGGTCTATAGCTGTTGAGGGTGAGGCGAACTCAACTTTAGAAGGGTATTTTTGCCACTATCATATAAGATGTCTAATGACATACAACCTCGTGTCATTATAAGACAAGGTTGTGCTCATCCAGTTGCTCAGTATATCTACGAACACTACCTATATAATCTTGGTGTTTGTTTGGAGTATAATTCTCAATTAGAGACAGTGGATATAATGATATATCAAGAAAAGACTTACCATTGGGAAGACTATGATAGTAATCTTCTCGTTTTTCTTTGGAGTCTATTGGATCAACCAATGATAATTATGTGGTCATATGATATCTATCATAACCTAGACGCATGGCCTCCCATATACGAAGGTTTCCTTGAGCACTTCCCAAATATTTTAATTTCTAAAACAGTCTTTTACTATACCTTTATGTAAGGTGCCACTGTGAGGTGCTGTCCACGGTTGGGACATGTGTCACATTTGGTATGTATTTATATCCAAACTCACAGCATATGTGTTGTTGTATTTTATATGACAATTGTTGTAATCTGTACCATGTATTTGGCGACTCAGAATGGGCTGGATAGAATGGACCTATTTTGGGATTGTCACAAACATAGACTCATATTCATAACACTTGACATACCATAACACATACTGCTTTAATCATCCGATATCCCTTTGTGACTCAAAAGTCAGGAATCGCTGGCACAACTTATATAAAATTTGAAAAACATTACCTTATACAAATATACCTATCATATACACTACATAACATAGAATCATACATATTCAAGTAATACTAGTACTACTTATTTCTTACGCATTCACTAATGATCAGTTGCTTAGTATTCTATATAGTCCCATCATCCTCAATAATCCATTCACCTCTAACTACACCAAATTCGTCCAACTCACCATACATTATGAGTTTAAGAACTCACCACAAACATATAAGTTTAAGAACTCGACATTGACCACATATTCTTTAACTATACTTTACCTTTCAGTTATACTATCGTTTCAGGGTCTGGTACTATACTTTTCAAAATAACCACCCCATTGAGGTAGCTTTCAATGTGAGCCTCTATTTCAGCTATTGGCTTTGATATTGGCTCGGTTATGAAGGTTGACTTCTTCTTTATAATTTGAGTGTATTCTAATTCTTTCTATCCGACAGCTATACACAAAAATTATCTAGACTAGCATACAATATATACACACAGCAATTAATAGTTTTATACAAGTTATTTTTTATTTTGTTTGACAATGAATTTATTCAATTCATCTCCTTTTTAAACTCTATATGAGTTAATTGTATTTTCAACCTTTCCCTCTATTATAAGGTTATAGCCTAAGGTCTAACCCACCTAAGATTTTTAACCCTAAAGCTCTGATACCAACTTGTGAGGACCCCAAACTCAGATACTTGAAACTCGAACTCGGTTCATCACGATACCATTTCTATGAGCAGAATAATACTAATAATAATAACAATAATATAAATATCAAACTTAACTTACATTTATCAGAGTCTAATCCCAAGTATGTAACCTTTAAACATTCATTACAAACCATGATAGATAATATATATATCGTACTTGTTTTAATAACATTAAACTATTACATAAGATAACGTTCATTCATTCATTCAGCGACCTTTCCCTTTTTCTTGTTCTTAGCAGAGTTCTCTGATCGTTCACACTTAGCTGAAAATATTTAAATTAAGCAAGGATGAGCATTTTAGTGCCTAACAAGTAATAGCAATTATATATATATAAGCTGAAAGAATTTAAATAGTTTTTTTGTACTATTCTTCTACAACAAGTCAATAGTTGTGAAGTATTCTGAATCGATAATAATAACATAACAACTCTCTTTCAAATTTTTGAAACTATATATTGACTATAACTGGGGTTATGGTGACATGCCATGAACATTGTTTTTTTTCGAAAAGGTTAAACAGAAATTCATCTGTAAACCGTCATAACTTACGGGCGTTAGGTTGTACTTTTCATGGACCCTGTATTGATCAATACTACATTACAAGAACAATAGGATCGTTAACTCTGTTCCACCTTGGGTGCATAAACAGTTTTCCCGTGTAGGGATGTTCATACTTGTCTGGGTTCTAAATTAAAGATTTTATCTTGTTCAACAATAATATATAATTCAACATATATGTATATGGGTAATTGACAAATGTATATCAACATGTGATGAAATACAATGATTATCCAAGTGGGGACACTTGTTTAACCATTTCTAGAAATTAACGAACAGATATATATATATATATATATATATATATATATATATATATATATATATATATATATATATATATTATCATATACTAACATGTTGATAATCAATGAGCTTATATAATATAAGGTTAATAATCTGTACAGTAATAATATAGTTTAGAAACATTCTTACTCAGGTCCATTGCATAAAGAAAATGCAAAGGTTAGATACTTGCCTAAAGCGCTGCTTACAATTTGTAATTTAGATTTATCGCTTATCTCACAACCTATCATTAATAAGATCGTTTGTTCGATTAGAATAACATACAATAACACATATCACTGCTTATTGCAGTCATCACATACCCTAATCACATTGACACATATGGTTGTTAACCATTGAATCACAAATAACCACATATCTCAATAAATTATCTAAGTCCATATCAACTTCTGAAACATGTCGGTGTACCGACGACTTTATCGGGTAATTATCGAGTCTAAGACTCTGTCCTGTAATTCCACATCTGTAAATATCAGTCATATTATTTGTAAATGACTTATAATAATTTTAAAATATTTGTTATGATTTATCATGAACTTTCAAACCTCATAATCATTATTAAATGATTTAAACATTACACAATTCTATTATCATTAATATTTAATTAATATTAAATTATTAATGAAACCATTGCCAAAATGTTAAAGTTATTTATAATAACTTAAAATACTTTTAAAGTATTAATATTACACTTAAATGATTTTTAAAAGAATTAAAATCATTTTTAAATAATTATCATTAACATAAAAGTATTAATGAACTATTTATTAAAATATTAAAAGTCATTAATTATAACTTGAAATATTTTTAATTCATTTATATCATTTTAAATGATTTTTAAATCAATAAAACTATTTTAAAACTATTTATTTAATATAATTATTAAATATATCTAATATCATTTAATATTAAATTAATATCATTTATTAATGAAATTAACCTTTAAATATTAAAAGTTATATTTTATAACTTAAAATATTTTTATAACCATCATATAATTTTTATATAATTTTTAAATCATTAAATCTATTTTTCATAATTTATTTAATACATTTATTAAATAACTTAATTACCATTAATACTAATTAATTAATGAAATTTCATCACAAAATATTGAAAGTTATCAAAAATAACTTAAATTATTTTCTTATACCATAATATAATTTTAAATGATTTTTCATGTATTAAAATCATTTTTAAATAATTTATTTAGTATTATAATTAAATAAATTTAATACTTTTAATATTCCAAAAATATTAAATATTTATGAAATATATTCAAAATAATTAAAAACTAATTTTCGAAATTGAAAATAATTTTTAAAACTATTTTTGTAATTTTTAGAATTTATTTTCTATTTTTAATCATTTTTCGGAAATTTAGAAAATAAAAATAAAAGAAACTGTCGCTATAGGCCTTTAGCGTCACTTGGCGTCGCTGTTGGTGTTCTTGAGCTCAAGAACACTGACAGCTTCGTGCCCGAGGGGTCAACTTTTACCACTTATAATTCCTTTGTTCCTGAATGATCTGATCGATCTCAAGCATTGGTCGTGTAGTATAAATGTAGAACTACAATTATTCGCAATTATTTTGGTCATACAACAACTCAAATGCAAGATCTAAGCCGTTAAAACTATTGTCAGGTCTGTTCATCAAGTTCTGGGCTGCCCAGAAAAATTTGGTCAATACCGGTCAACGACCTTGGTGGCCTTATTCCGGTTAATCGGTTTATGTCACAGGTGTTCTAGACGTCGGGCCTTGTATACTAACTATCAGAGTATCTTCATTGGTCATTTATAGTGTCCAGATATCATTACATTACAAGATCTAAGTCTCTAAAGTACCTGTCAGACCACTGCCTCCACATTTTTGGGTTACCCAGGCAGTAAGACTTAACGGTCAATGACTTTTGACCGATTACCACCATTGATTTGTTAATTGTTAAGGTTCGAAAGTACTATGAACTTGTAGAACTCATGACATACTATAATGTAGATATAAATATTGATCCAAACAACTTTACAGAAAGCCAGTCAAAGTCAGTGCCCGAACACGTTCTTTAGTTTTCTGGGTTACCCAGAAAACTAAATTCGTGTTCGGTCAACGAACTTTGACCGTGAATAACTTCTGATTTATGCATTCAATGATCATAAACCCACTTGCAGATTACTCATAACATTACAGACTATAACATGTAACGAACAAAAACATTAAATCACTTAAAACCTGACAGATCCGGACTTTCAAAGTTCTTGTCAGACGCTGAAAAATGATTTCTGGGTTACCCAGAAATCTACCGGTCATGCTCGGTCAACCGAGTTTGACCACGAATAACTACAATCTACTCATACCCTGACCATGATTCTAGTTCGACATCAAAGATATCATAACATACTACAACTTCAAACATTTAAACAACAAAAACACATAATATACATGGATCTACAAGGACTGACATTCGACTGTCAGACTCAAAAACAAACATTTCCAAATATTGAAAAACTTCAATTTTGAGCGCTTTGATGTTATGAATCTAACATGCACCAACCCAGATCACTTATAGACACTACATAGAACATGTTACAACACACAAACATAACTTTTAACATATCATTCAAAATCAGATTGTAAGATTAGCTTTATACCTTTCCATGAGCAAATCTTGATTCTATGTTTCTGTTTTGTTTAAGGAATTCGTGGGGCTTGAACTGTGAGCTGATATACTACATAATTTCGTGGGGTTTGATGAGAGAAGAATGAGTTGGGTGTTTATAAGAAAAATGGGCCAAGTTAGAAGACTTTCTCTCTCTTGATCTATATATATGCTAATGATACAATGTATTTGTAATACAAAGTGGCTGATTGCTGAGATATATGACCATGTGCGATAATCTAGAGTTGGTGAACAACTCCAATCTTGGCAAGATACACAAGTAAGCTTAAAAATTGTACATAAGGGCATTTTTGTCATTTCTTTTTTATTTCTAGAATTTTCATTTGTTGCAAACCCTTAGGGTTTAGGGTTTGGGTTAAGGTTTAGGGTTTGAGCCATTTTAGCAAAAGTCTAGGATTTCCAAAAATAGGATTTAATAAAATAAACAACAATTTAGTTTCCAAAAATGTAATTAGGATCTCTTAATTAGTGTAGGTTTTCTAATATTTAGAAATTAAACATTAAGCTCAATAATTTAATAATTATAATTAAACTTACTAATTTAACAATTAGTGCAAATACTTAGCAATTAGTATTACCCAAATCACAAATTGAGCTACTAATTATAAACTAGGGTTTTAATTATAAAATAAAATAATAAATTTTTGTTTCTAACATACAAAATTAAGGTTCCTTAATTAGTTAGGTTTTTAATTACTTAACACCTTACTAATTAGGTTTAAGATACCCTAATTAGCATTAAACTTTCCAAGTCAATAATTAGGGTTTACCATTTAAATAAATTAGGGTTTATAAAATAAATATCAGGGTTCTAGAAATTAATATTTCTAAATATTAATTAGGGTATACCTAATTAATTAAAAAGTCATATAATACATAACATACATGCACCATATAACACAGTTATATAACAGGGTCGAACTCATCCTGAGTTTTAAATTAGTGTTTTCATTTATCAATAAGTTAATTATTTATTTAAGGTTTCTAATTTACGAAATTAGGGTTTTTATTTATAATTAATATCTCCTATAATTAGGGTTTTCCTAATAGCATCCAATATTTATAATACACATCATACTCCACATAACATAGTTTCTTAACAGATTTTAAAGTCTCATGTGACTTTGAAATTAGTGTTTATCAATAAAAATTAGGGTTTTATCATAATACCCCATAATTGACCAATCATTATCAGTGTATAAATATACAGTACATAATTATAGCATTGAAAAATTAAAATATAATATTATTATATTATTATTCTTATCCATTGATAAAAATCTAAAATTAGGGTTTGGATTTCATATCTGATTTATTCTTCATATATAACATTATTAATTAAGTTAAAATAATTAACTTAATTAATCTTGCATAAATTCATATAATAAAATAAATAATTATTATAATAATTCTAAAAATCATTTTATATATTATTTAAATAATATATAATTATATTTTCATGGAAAATAATTAATAAAAATATTTCTACTATAAAATTAATTATTATAAGAATATGCTTTATAATAATCAATAATTCTAAAATAAAATTATTTGCAAACATTTATGTAATAAATATATTTTTATTTATTACATAATTACATATACATATTATCTTGTACAAATCCTCATCCTTGAAATAAAAAAAAATTTATACGCAAAATTTATGATTTAATTTTTATAGAAAATATTGGGTTGTTACAATACATGTCCAAATTTGTCCGTTTTCGATTCTATGGATTCGTAATTCATAGAACTACAACATACTAGGATTATTACAATTTACAAAAACCCTAACTAACCTAATTCTTGACCCAAATATCATGTTCATACTAAATTTTCATGTTTTGAAAAGTTTAGCAAATTCATTCACTACGAATTCGTTTCTAAACCAAATTGGTTCGTTTAACTTCCGTTGATTTCGTATTCAACTATATTAACGATGTCTAGCATCAATTGACATATTCTATCATGCTTCTACCATAAACGTTTCGACTCAAAACATGTATTTTGGTACTTTTCTATGAACTTGCAAAGAACTTGAATTTAAGAACATAGTTTAAGAGTTATACCTCTTGAAGCTAAATTGTCAAGCTTGTTTCTAACTTCAGATTGCTCACTCTAATTTCCACTTACTCTCTATATAGAACTCATCAAGAACCCAAACAACCCAATTAGAGAAGAGAAGGCTCCAATTTATAGAGAATTTCTTACCTAGACCGTGGCTTTACCTCAAAGATTGAATCCAAAGGGAGATGGAAGAAGATGTTGGTAATGGAAAAGTTGGTGGAAATTCAAATCAACCCACTCCCCTCTTCATCATTTAGAAGCTATGGATTTTGGAGAAGAAGAAGCAAGCTAGCTACTAGCCTTTTTGTATTTCACGTGAATAAAAAATGACATGCAATTTGGGACACTCCCTTCTAATACTCAGCACTTCTTCTTATTAATAGCATATATGGGTTTATTTGATATTTGTCCCCAAATGAGTATACATATACACCCACTCATATAAAATTATATAATCCATGTACATTGGTTTATTAGTATTTTAATTGGGCTAATTATAAAATAGTTGGATATTCTCAATCCATCATTTTCCATAAAATTTATCATCTCAAATATACCAAATTATTATAATGATAATTAATATCAATTATTTATTAACTTCTCATTTATTTTCCTATTAAATCCCCCTTTGATTTAACTTCCCTAGTTATGCCACACAAGACATAATTATGTGAACTTAGTAATTAATAGTCCACAAGCTTATAATAATATAATCTCACAAAATAATATTATTCTCAATATTGCATCTTATAACATGGTTATGGAAGTGATCTATTGCACCATGTTACATTTTATTATCTCACTTGTACATAATGCTAACATACAAGCCTTTATACATATATATTCAACTACTTCCTATATTATATAGTTACCATTGAAGTGTCACACTTCAATTCATATCATATAGATGTAGCTACTATATAATATAAAATCATTGCACATACAAATTAATTCCTTCAATCATTCATTCATTAAATTATTTAATGAATGCTTATTCTATCACTTTGCCACACTAGGCATATCTCACAAGCTCACATTAAGCTTATCCGTATTCTCATTACTTATTCAATTCCCACCACATTACTTTTTATAACATGTTCAATTTACGTCGAACTATTATATCACAAGGTTCACATATATAAATATATCATGAATGAAGATATTTAAATATTCTTTATAACATTCGCGATAATATAATAACTCAAGTTATTTAGTAAATTAACATAACTTAGTTTTCTTTTAACTTTAACCCTCTTGAAAATACATTATTATAATTAAAATTATGTATTTCGTCATAACCTAACATACGATATTTTTATCATGTTTTCTCTAAATATAGAAACTAATCATAATAAAATGATTTACTCATTTTCTCAAGATATTATTCTTAATATAATATCATTGTATTATTAAAATATTTACATGCACGATACACGTACACACTATATATAGAAAATAATTTTATTTCCTATTATGATAAATTGTTTCCATCAACTTATATAGCAAATATGTTTTAATATATTTACCATATTACTCAATCACACATATTACCTCGTACAAAGCTATATAAGGTAATATCAAAATAATATTCTCCCTTTTATTAAAATAATCAAATTCTAGAATTTATTTTAATATCCTTTAGTAGAAATATACTATAATTATTTCTCTTCCACTAAATCGGATAATTCAAGGTATATATGTAAAGACCCCAAACTCGGGTACTTGAAACCCGAACTCGGTGCTTTACGATACCATTTTTATGAGCAGAATAATACTAATAATAATAACAATAACATGAATATCAAATTTATCTTACATTTATCAAAGTCTAATCCCAAGTACGCAACCTTTACTACAATATATTACATGATAGATAATAAATATCATTGTCTATATATTGTCTAACTATTACAAAAGATACCATTAAACATAATCTGATTGCTTTCCTTTTCACTTGTTCCTGTCTGAACCTTCAGGTTGATCATGCCTAGCTGAAAACATTTAATTTAAAGCAAGAATGAGCATTTGGGTGCCCAGCAAGTAATAATAATTATAAATATAATTAACTGAAAGAAATAAATATTTTCTTTGTACATCACTTCTACAACGAATTTATAGTTGTGAAGTAAACTGAACCGATAATAATAACATAACAATTCTATCTCAAATTTTTGAAACTACGTATAGACTATATATATAGGGTTGTCGACATATTATGAACACTATTTTAAATTTTCGATAAGGTTTAGCAGAACTTCATCTGCAAACCGTCATAGCTTACGGGCACGAGGGTGTACATCCCATGGACCTTGTATTGATCAATACTACATTACAAGAACAATAGAATCGTTCACTCTATCCGCCTTGGGCGCATAAAAGTTTTCCTGTGATCGGGATGTTCAAACTTAGACTGGAATCCGAATCAATACAATTTAATTGGATAAAAAAGGTTTTAACTTATTCAACGACATTTCGAAATTTGTGTCTAGCTGATCAAATAGCCTGGACGGCTTATATATATATATATATATATATATCAACATGTGATTAAATACAATGATTATCCAATTTGGGACACTTGTATAACCCTAAATAGAAATTAACGAACATAATATATATCTGAATTACCATATACTAACATGTTGATAAACAATGATCGGATATAGAATATATCACAATAGGGTTAATAATATAGCATATTAATAATATAATTCTGAAACTTCTTACTCATATCCATTGCATAAAGGAAATGCAAAGGTAAGATACTTGCTTGATGCGCTGCTTACAGTTCGTAACTTAGTTCTATCTTTATACCAAAACCTATCATTAATCAGATCATTTGATCGATTAGAATAACATACTATAACATATAGCACTGCTTATTGCAGTCAGCACATAACCTAATCACATTGTCACACACATTCCATAACCATTGAATCACAAATAAACAAGTATTTAATCAAATTATCTAAGTCCAGATCAATTTCTGAAACATGTCGGTGTACCGACGGCTTTATCGGGTAATTATCGAGTCTAAAACTCTATCCTGTAGTTCAATATCTGTAAGTATCAGTCATATTATTTTTAAATGACTTGTAATAATTTTTAAAACATTTATTATAATTAATCACAAATTTTCAAACACCGAAATCATTAGTAAATAATTTAAATATTAAACAATTCTATTATCATTAATATTTAATTAATGTTAAACCATTAATGAAACCATTGCCAAAATATTAAAGTTATTTATAATAACTTAAAATACTTTTAAAGTATTTATATTACCCTTAAAGTATTAATGTATTATTTATCAAAATGTTAAAAGTCATTATTTATAACTTCAAATATTTTTAATTCATTAATATCCTTATTAAATGATTTTCAAATAAATAAAACTATTTTTAAACTATTTATTTAATATAATTATTAAATAAACTTAATATCATTTATTATTAAATTAATATCGTTAATATTAAATTATTAATAAAATTATCCTTTAAATATTAAAAGTTATATTTTATAACTTAAAATATCTTTAAACAATTTATTATCATTTAAAATGATTTTTATAATATTAAAATAATTTTTAAACTAATTTATTTAATATAATTATTAAATAACTTTAGCATCATTAATAGTAAATAATTAATGAATTTTATCTTTAAACATTGAAAGTTATATTTTATAACTTAAAATACTTTTAAAATCTTTTATTTTCACTTAAAATGATTTTAAAAATTATTTTTAAGCTAATTTATTTAATATAAGTATTAAATAAATCTAACATCATTAATATTAAAATATTAATATTTTTCATGATAAAATATCAAAAATTATATTTTATAACTTAAAATATTTTTATATCCTTTAAATCATTTTTCTATAATTTTTAAATCATTAATTTTGTTTTCCATAATTTATTTAATACATTTATTAAATAACCTAATTATCATTAATATTAATTTATTAATAAAATTTCATCACAAAATATTAAAAGTTACATTTATAACTCAAAAAAATTTTTAAACACTTTATTCATATTTAAAATGATTTTTATAACATTAAAATCATTTTTCTCTAATTTATTTAATTCACTAATTAAATAAATTAAATATCATTAATATTCAAATAATTATAAATATTAATGAAAAAAATTCCAAATAATTAAAAGTTATTTTTCATAATTTAAAATAATTTTTAAAACAATTTTTGTACTTTTTAGAATTTAATTTTTATTTTTAAATAATTTTCAAAAAAATAGAAATTAAATAAATAAATTTAGCCTTTAGCGACACTAAGCGTCGCTGTTGGTGTTCTTGAGCCTCAAGAACACTGACAGACCGGTTACCAACATACTAAGTTTGACCAGCTTTAAATTACAATCTGATCACGTTCTGGGCTAATTTAAGCTTTTACATAGTAGTTCACATGTAATAATACAGTTATCAAGTATCAACTTGCTCAAACAACAACACAACAAAGCGATTTGGCCAACCAAACTCATCGTCATACGACTTCTGGGTTTTCCCAGAAACCCATGTATCCGAGTGGGCACATTCATGTTCGAATTAGTTCTAGTTCGGATCATGATTTTGGGGGTTTTGAGGTTCATAATTGTAGTATACATGATAAGGAACAACAAAAAAGCTTTATCTCAGTCTAACAACAATAACATAACAATCTATGACACGATCAAACATGGTCAGGAAGTTGTTCTTCAAGTTTTCTGGAAATTCCCAGAAATGTCGAATCAGTCCAAGTGGCCTACTTTGACCACTTGCTACATTCGATTTGTTGTTTATTTACACGATATAAAGCCAAGGATCTAAAGTCAAGACAACAGACTATA
This sequence comes from Panax notoginseng, assembly GCA_016801055.1. Lineage (NCBI taxonomy): Eukaryota > Viridiplantae > Streptophyta > Magnoliopsida > Apiales > Araliaceae > Panax > Panax notoginseng. The sequence continues at coordinate 120,314,109 of CM029014.1, read as the reverse complement.
CTTTTATCACGACAACAATAACAAAGCAATAATAAAAAGCAAGATCTAGAAGGATGAACAAGCTATCAGAGCGTTCTAGGCAGTTCTGGGCTGCCCAGATTCATACTCGGTCATGGTCGGTCAACAACCTTTGACCAACAATAACTTTCGATCTATACATCCAATGACAGTGATTCCACTTTCAGATTAAAGACAACATGGCAGGCTACACATATAAAGCTTAAAACAACTTAAACCATAAACAAACCAAGATATACGACCACTGACATTCCTTGTCAGACCACCAAAAACAAAATTTCCAGATTTGCAAAAACACTTGATCCGAGCCTATAGTTGTTATTGATCCAACATCTATCAACCCAAATCACATAATAACACTATAAACAACATATTCTAACACAAAAACACAACATCTAACAGAAGATCAAGGGTCAAAATTTTGGTTAGAGTTTTATACCGTTACATGAGCAAATCTTGATTCTATGAATTTGATTTGTTATTGGTGATCGTGGGGCTGTATTAAGGGACTGATATACTGGTATTTTTTGTGGGTTTGGAGAGAGAGAGGTCTTGGATGTGTATTGTGAATAAATGAGGCCAAAATAATGCACTTTCTCTCTCTAACCTATATATATATATATATATATATATATATATATATATATATATATATATATATATATATATAATGTGAATACAATGCATGAATCTGATGTTGCTGTCAATAATTGGCTGAGGTGTTAATCAATAAGTCACATTGTCAACTAAGTTGGTCACCAACTCCTAATTTGGTAGGATTTGCAAGCAAGCTTAATAAAAAAATGTGACAAAGGGTATACTAGTCATTTGATTTTTCAATTTAATGGCATTATGGTAATCATGGCAAACCCTTAGGGTTTAGGGTTTGGGTTTGGGTTTAGGGTTTGAACCATTTTAGGTTTTAAAAGCAAAATTCTAGGATTTTCAATTTAAACAAAAATGAAATTCTTATTTTCAAAAAAATAAAATAAATACTAATTATAGTTTCTTAATTAATTTATGTTTTGAATTACTTAGTACCCTACTAATTAGGTTTAAGATACACTAATTAGCATTAAACTTCCAATTTTAGTGATTAGGGTTTGCAATTTATAAATTAGGGTTTATAATACAAATATTAGGATTTTCTAGAAATGCAATATTTCTAAATATTAATTAGGGTTTTGAATAATTAGGATTCTCCCTAATTAGGGTTAAGTTTTACTAAATAGTATTTATCTTTCCAATTTGGCAATTAGGATTACCCAATTAGCAATTAGGTTTACCATTAGGACATTAGGGTTTTAAATTTTTAGCATTTAATTAATATTCCTAACTTATACAATTAGGGTCCTGAATTTGCAATTAGGGTTTCTTAATTAATAATTAGGGTTTCCTAATTAACCTTAAATTATGCCATACACAACATAATTCAACTGACACAATTACTACACAGTCTTAAATTCCCAATTGAATTAAAAATAGGGTTAAACAAAGCAATTATAGGGTTTGGTCATAAGATACCATAATTGACCAACCATTATCAGTCCACCCATATACAGTACATATTTACGACACTAAAATAAAATAATATTATAATAAATATCATTAATCACATAACAAAATTACTAGACAGATTTTAAAGTCTCATTTGACTTCAAACTAGGGTTTACCAGTAACATTAAAAATTGTTCCATCAAAACTGATACTCACATTAACCTTACACACATAGCATACCTAATTATAACACTGACAAATAATAATATAATATTAATATTCTCATTCCTTGATCAAAATCTAAAATTAGGATTTGGATTCCATATCTGATTTATCTGTCATATATAACGTTAATAATTAAGTTAAAAATAAATAACTTAATTAATCTGAAATAAATTCATATAATAAAATAGTTATTATAATCATTCTATAATCATTTCATATATTATTTAAATAATATAATAATCATGTTTTCATAGAAATTAATTAATAAAAAAAACATTTTCGCTATAAAATTAATTATTATAAGAATATACTTTATAATAATCAATAATTCTAAAAGAAAATTATTTGTAAACATTCATGTAATAAATATATTTTTATTTATTACATAATTACATACATACATTATGTTGTACTAATCCTCATCCTAAAAATAAAAAAAAATTATATGCAAAATTTCTGATTTATTAATACAGAAAATATCGAGTTGTTACAATATATAACACATACATACATTCCTTTAATCTTCACTTCTCGCCGTGTATCAAATTACTCAATAATTCTCTATCCACTTTAAAGGTATATCGATTTTCTTCTCTCGTCAACAGCGTACATATATACAAGTCTAAACCTAGCATGCGCCGAGTCTTTAATAGTATTCAATATAGTACACTGAGTGCTTTCTCACAAACGACCAACAAATTTGTTTCCGTCTCGTCTACACTGTTTTCATAGTGAGTTAGATCTGTCACTAATTCGTATATACCTCTGCTCTCTGAAGGAATCGTTTAGCCCAGCTCCTATACATCCACCATTAAAGAGTAAAGTTGCACTGCCTTAGACTTGATACTTACTCGTACCAATACTCAAGAAATTGGTGATTATCACAGATATTTAATGTCACCAACTTACTATTATAAAATAATTTCACATAAATTATTTAAAATCAATAGATAATTTTTATCCATCTTCTTACTAATTCATCTCTACAATTCATAATTAATAAATAATAATGATATATATATATATATATATATATCTATATATATATATATATATTTATTAAACACACCATTACTTATTATATAGCTCATATTACCCTATGTAACACAATACCACATACCTCGTATCACACACACACACACACACACACACACACACACACACACACACACACACACACACACACACACATATATATATATATATATATATATATATATATATATATTCTTATTCGAACATATCTTATGCTTTAAGAATTTTATTTACTAAATTCTTATTTTAATATTTTTTAAAAATTCGGGTTCTTACATCCTCTCCCCCTTATAAGGATTCCGTCCCCAGAATCACCAAATCCTCCTCTACTCGATGCTATTCTGAATATTACATACTCTTTTTGAATAATTTTATCTATTCTCTTTTCGAAAGTTTTATTATAACTTGCTTACTTGCATTCTACCACATTCTCCTTTCTAAGGAACATTCTACTTACTATATTCATCCTTTTGAAGAATAAGAATCTTCAACGATTTTTCAATAATTGTGAAGTAGTATGAATAAATCAGATTCCAAATTATGCTAAGGGGTTATAAGACCGTGAACTCTTTTCTGTTAGAGTTTATGCCCTAGAGGCCAATTATTCGATATAATTGCTTAACGTTTTGATATTATGTTTGATCGAATAAATGAATGATTTTATTATGATTTTATTTACTGCGTTATATAAATGTTAACATAATAAAAATCATTAGAATAATGATACAAATTATATAGTTTCAAGTATGTGACTTGAACATGAGATTATATAATTATAATTAGTATCATTGTTCTTAAATGTCCATAGTCGAGTATCATTGTTGATGGGACAACAATGATACATTAAGACTAGTATGTGGATTGACTGATGACCAAATCTCATTGGTCATAAATATATGAGATATTAAGTCAATGCATAGGTACATGTTAGAGAACGATGTACTGGACAGACCCACCATGAGAATTCTATATGGAGCATTATGCAAAGTGTCATTAGTAATTCTCATAGTGACAATGATGTAATGGCCCTCCGACCTGAAATCACTATATTACTACATGAGAATTTATGTACTTTGATATCATCAAATGCCACCTTTAATAGGGTGGACTATAAAGGTGATTATTGGGTACATCATGAATCTTGTGAGGAATATGAGTGATCTAGATGGAATTTAAACATCCTATATATTTGGGGTGATATCCATAGGCCTCTTAATTTAGTAAGACTATGAAATGCATGGCCATGCTCAAATAGTGATTTGTTTCATATAGTCCACTCATTGATCAAGAAAAACTCAGATTAAATTATGAAGAGTATGACACATTCCATGACTCGAGTTTAATCTTGGATATTAAGGTTAAAAGGATTAAATTACATTGAAACATTGGTCACGAAAAGGTTGCATCGAATCATCGATCTTATTTTTACTTGGGTAGCAGTGATGCATTACTAGATGCCGCTCATCGTTTATAACTTTATAATATGATTTTAAAGTTATTACCAACGTAATAATAACCTATAGGGTCACACACATAGAACATAATTTAAAAGGGAATTATTTTAAATTTTAAAGATTTAAATATATTAATATGATTAATAGTATTTAAATTACGAATTTAAATTAAAAGGATAATTTGTATATATGTATATTAATTAAGTAAGACTTAATTAAGATATATATATATATATATATATATATATATATATATATATATATATATATATATATATAAATTCGAATTTTATAAAATTAGGTTTTGATTAATACCTTTTAACTACTATATATATGATATATAACAACCACTTAGGGTATTATTCAAAACCAAAAACCCTTGCCACTCTCAGAGAGAGACTAGAGAGAAACAGTTCTAAAATCCTCATCCTTGGTGGCTAGTACCGCGGTTCCTTCTTCTGCAGATCGTAGGACGATTCGCGGAGCGTTCGTGTGGATACCGTAGAGGCGCGATTCATTTGGATTGCGTTGGAGATTCGAGCGCATCAATTTAATTTTCATAATCGGTATAATTTCTAACCACTAAGTTAATTGATTTTTGCATGGATCCTGTTTAGGGTTTCGAAATTGCTTTATATTTATTCTATTTCCGCTGTGTGTTTCTGTCGAAACCCTTCATTTTCCAGGTTTACAAATGCTTCAACAAAATCCTTCACATTGCAAACCAGAGTATTTATCAATCACAAGGACTGAAAACACCCTCCACGTACACTAGGTGGTCAGCCTATTGTACCACTACGTTGGGCCGCAACATAGTGTTTTGTAACAACTATATGCATTACGTTCAGAACTATTGTCTCCGAAAACCTGTCCCCTTATAGGGTTGTTCACCTCAGCTTTTCAACATCTGAATCCGCATTAGAGCAATCTGGTTTGGCACAAATACTCAAGAATGCCTGAATTTCACAATTATTTTCCAACAGCCGTCTAGCTAAATCAAATAGCTTAGACTTTTATCAATAACTCGGACATCAACCGAAATAATTTAGCCAACTTAATTGGCCTTCTTCATAATTTACAAGAAAACCAAAAATTCTTTTATGACGTCATGATACCGTACCAGATTAGTAGTACGTTGAGGATTCCGCTATTAGGTGACTTTGTCATATTACATCATAACATAGTGGGCTGACGATCTTTCGATCACAACCAACACTAGGTTCGACTGCATTGATGACTCTATCATTTACCATTTTTACACCATATCAATTGATGCACATGGTTAGAAATACATTTTGAAAATTTTCAAATCATTTTTATCTTAGGCGAAACAATTAGCATATACATAAGAATAACGATATTGTTTTTTTAAACATCTTTGGTTCAATCACAAGATCCAATGTTTTTCAACAAAACAGAAGTGCAAACATCAGGACGAAGTCAATAAATTTTTAAAGTCTAGCAGAGCTAGAAGATTTAGAAAATCTATGTTTCTCCATCAACTTCAATCTTTACTTCATTGCTTCATTCTATCAATCTCTAACACCATCAATGCTTACTATACTAGAATTTCTAACTTTATAACATACATATACCCGATATAGTTCATCAAACTTACCGCACTTTGGAAATCTAGGAACTTGCCATAATTATATGAGTTTAAGAACTTATCCTAGTCAGACCATAGGCGTCCATTCGCTGAGGGGTTCAAAAACATTTCATATAATTATGAGTCACGAACGTACCATAAGTATGAGTTTTAAGAACTCGCAACTTAACCTTATATTCTCTAACTATAACCTATCTATCTGTTATACACATGAGAAAATAATCACCTTCTCAACAAGTTTATAGCAAATAGCGCGACACAGAGATTTCAATGATTATCAATGCCAGAACTAAGTGGTTTTTACACCAAGTACAATTCCCCGCCCATAACAAGGAATCATACAACTCAGCTGTTGACATGGGTCCTCAATTAAAATCCCACTTAACTCTATCTTACATTTTACTTGCTCTTTGCTCGATACGAATTCTTCGTATCTCATCACATACAACTCCTCATGAGTTCATATCGTACCATTTCATAGTGCAATCTCTTATAGCATCAAGCTATACACACTTAGTCGTTGCAGACTATTTATCACTTCATAGTTCAATCTGATCACGTCGTGATCATCAATTTACCTTAGGGTTATTTCCCTATTATCAACAAAACTCCACTCGAGTTCATTCTTATTATCTTTGTCATATTCATCTTAAAGATATCATCTTATCATTTTTATTTTCAGAGTTAGGAAACTCCTGAATTATCATTCCCTTAGACACTTCAAGATTCTTCTTTGAATCTTCACTTATATATTTTAATCTTTGTCTTTCTCTGTCTCAAGTTATAGCCTAAGGTATTCTTACCTAAAGTTTATAACCTACAGCTTCGATACCAACCTGTGACGCCCCCAAATCTGGGTCCCTTCGAACCTCGGATCTGGTCCGCCGTGATACTACTATCGTTAAACTATTTATATATATTATTCATAACTTAATGAATATAACTTTGCTTATTACAATTTAGAATATAAATTCTCTCCATTTCCATGATCTGTAAAATGACCCCAAACTTTTATAAGTTTCTAATCTTTGTCATTTACCATTCCCGACTTATATCATATTCAATGTTATAAAAATATGCGAAAAAATTTAAACTTTTTCAATCTCCTTAAAAATAAATCTTTTATTGATATCTTAACTTAAATCAGTTACATAACCTTGAATCAAATTATATTATGATTCAATCTATTTGAATTACTGTATAAACTTTTACATCTCGATTCGAATTCCTCTATGTATAACATAGTACAACTTAACATGTATTACACATCATAACTACTATCTTGTACATCTCCTAGAACCTAAACATGGTTCAAGAGTATATATGTAAATAAATAATTTAATCTCCTTTGATACTATTGAACTATATCAATCATGTAGCACGAAATCTTTACCGTGAGTCCTTAACCTGCAAAAGTTGTTATTTGCAAGCGTGAGCTCAACAACCCAGTAATTCTAACAGTTTTCATGCAGCATATAGAATATAATAGCATATTCAGTTTATGAATTCATAATCAATTAATATTAACTACGCATGTTACTTCACACATAACATGCATAGAAATTGACTTCATAAGCATATCGTCAAAGACCAACTTTCAAATTTCATACATAGCTAATATGCATTGTAGACACTCGAAATTTTATGTACAGCTGTCACTAACATTGCAGGAGAACAGATTCGTTTTTTAAGAGGGAACCCTGAAAGACGATCCATATCTATGCCGGATACTACCGGAAGTTCAGCATCAACCCCGGATCACAATCTGGGAGTAACAATTCCAATCTCGGAGATAACCCCGAGGCATGCAGATCAATACCGGAACACACACCGGAGAAGACCGATTAATCTCGGAGATAAGCCCGAGGTATCCAGTCTCAGTCCCAACCATGGGAATAGCCACCAACCTCGGTGATAACCCCAAGGAATGCAATTTCTGCAATAACCCCGGAAATGCTTGTTACAAATGCAACCAGCTTCAATTTCGGCACTCACAACGAGATACACTGTACCAGCCTGGGGATAACATCGGGAAGACAGACACACCTCAAAGATGACAATGAGGACCTTCAACCAATTGCAGCAGTCCAATCCCAGTGAAGCTGAGCAACGTCTGCTTTATTAGCCCAATCCGACGATAACACCGATGAGGGGCAACATCGTCATCTGACTAACACGATGCCAGGTACACCTGCGGCTCAGCTGCAGGTACACCTACGGCTCCACCCTCTATAAATAGAGGGCTTGGGGTGGCCATTTTGTAAGAGAAAACGACAAGGAAGCCCTGCCCAATTTGCTCTGTACTGACCCTAGACTGAGTGTTTTCTCATTTTAAACACTTGTGAGCTCACATATAGGTTATTTTATACATACAAAAGCCAGTGTTTACCTACTTTAAAGATATTGAAGTCTTCTTTGGCAGTCCACTGTAAGCCTTTTTTCACACTTTAAAGTTTTTCTCTTCATCTTTGCACACACCCTTCTACACGTTGAGAGTCGTGTTGCACACTTTTTCCCGGACTTCGGTCTGTGGTTTATTTTTAGTTTGTATATACATATATATTTATATATATATATATATATATATATATATATATACATATATTTATTTATATGGACTAACATTATCGAGTTATGCCTCGATTGAGCCTAGACTTCGGTCTGGAGCGTTTAATTGCTTTTGTATATATATATATATATATATATATATATATATATATATATATATATATGAACTGCATGTCAAACTCTGTTCGATGAGCCTAGACTTATGTCTGGTGCGTTTAATGGCTTTCTTATATATATAATTATATATATGAACTACTATCGAACTCTGTTCGGTGAGCCTGGATTTTACATCCGGTGCGTTTACTGCTTTAATATATATATATATATATATATATATATATATATATATATACATATATATATTAACTGTTGTTGGACTTTGTCCGATGAGCCTGGATTTTATATCCGGTGCGTTTATATGCTTATATATATATACATATATTTACATTTCTTCCCACCTGGAGTTTACTTCGTGGTGGTTGACCGTTTTTATAGCTTTCTGTACATTTCGTCCCACCTGGAGTTTCCTCCGTGGCGGTTGATAGCTTTTACAGCTTTATTTATATTTTTGATCCCCCATGAAGGTGCTTCGTGGTTGGTGATCATGTATGTATATATATATATATATATATATATATATATATATATATACCTGCTTACTGCGTTTATATCAATTGTGGCATCATGTGAGCCTAGGAATCATGTGAATACAGATTCAGTCCCCTAAATCTAGATTTGGTTCCCGTGATGGACCTTTTCAGCTGTAAGCAGCTTGTAAATATATCTGTGATGTTTGGATTTCCTCATATGGTTTTCATACCCACGAGGAATTCATCACCTTTTTGTACAGTATTTTCGTACGGATGCTTCACATCTGTTAAATAAAATCAATCCAGCCGAATACGGAATAAAATGGGAGTGTAAAAGGTCTCAATTACTATTGAGTATCAGGGTTTGAAAAAACCTCTTTTATAAAACATCACTGCCATATCTTGCTTAAAATTGAATTTTTACATAAAATTCAAACCCTGTGTATATAGGTGCGAACGAGGCCTCACACTACTTCCAAATAATAGCACATTGACCCACACACACACACATTCAGATAATAGTTTCTTGAAAAGAGGCGGTCACCGTGGTAACACGGATGTCGGGGGGTGCCTAACACCTTCCCTCCGCATAACCAAGTCCCCGGACCCTAATGAATCTCGGTTTCACCGACCCGTTTAGCAGTGTCACATCACTGAGTTAATGTGCAAACCTTTTCTCGATTGTGTTGGTATAACCATTTAAAAAACCAACTGGTGACTCTTATAGTCCAATCGTCAACATTATACATGTCGGACCTTTTTCACTTGTTTTTTCAAATAAATCTCACCTAAAATGAGAACACCAAAGAACAAATAACGGAAAGGGATAATTAAAAATCCCGACGTCGACAGGTGGCTACTCCGCTGGGGACTCCAGTAAGAGGACTTAAGCCGCTATTACAATTTTTTTAAAATTGTTATTTGCTTGTGTGTGGATGTTGCATTTACATTTTATAATGAATGTGTACGAATGCATTTCCTTACTCAGTGCTTCGCACTATAAAGTGCTTGTGATATTAGTGCTTCGCACTATAAACTGCTTGTGATATTAGTGCTTCACACTATAAACTACTTATGATATTAGTGCTCCGCACATGTCATCATTTTCATACGGTAAGACGCGATGTATATGAATGTATGTTGTGTGGTCCCTCCACCAGGAGGCTATCCCGTCGGTGTTTGATTACTGAACTCGTGAGAAGACTAATTCTCCGAGGCTGAGGAAAGGCACCACCCAAATTCGCTCCAGTTGAAAGACCGGATTAACTTCCCATCAAGTAGATTGCGATGATTTGGGAACCTTCATGCCAAAAAGCCACGAGAGTAACCTAAGATAGGTCAGCCTCTGATAAACCCAAAACGGAGGAAAGTCTCTTCATGCTCTCATTTCAATTACTTGTAATTATCTTCCATATCTATCTCCATGTAATGAGAAATATGAAGAAATGGGTACACATACATTCTATAAACCGCTGATATCCGTTTTGCAGGATAAAATTCTTAAACTGGACACATCGCATAGCATGTTATTATCCACCTTAAAGACTAAACTATGCAAGTCTTTTGCAGGGAATCAATCGGACCTACCACCCGTTCAAAATCCAAAAAGGCAACAGGCCTACAGTTAATCATGTCGTCATCCGACCAGACTAAACTTAATCCAGTTTCTCGCAAAGAATTCGATGGATTAAGCAAACAGATTACAGATTTTGACTGTTCTACTAAAAGAATTACACCAGTCTACGCAGGTTCAGAAAATACCCGTACATGCTGAATCCTCCACACAAGGAGAAACCCAGGCCATTATAATACCTGAACTGCAGTTGGATCCGACCAACAAAACTCATGATGCTGCCCATCCCACAGGAGACCCAGACACTGATGACATCAAAAAGAAAGTCCTCCAAATGGAAGAGACCCTTCACACTATCAAAGAAATTGGAACACATGGGAGTGTTTCATATGCTGATTTATGTATTTTCCCTGGTATTCATTATCCAGAAAAAATTAAGACTCCTGACTTTGAAAAATATGACGGGTTAGGAGATCCTTGCACACATCTAAAGGTGTTTATTGGAGAACTGTGATCTTATGCAGAGGATGAAAAACTCAGAATGCAACTGTTCCAAAAAAGTCTAACTAAAGAAGCCCGTTCGTGGTACACAAGATTAGAAAATTCAAAGATCCATAGTTGGGAAGAGCTAGCACACGCTTGCCTCACCCAATACAGCTTTCAATCTCAAATGGCTCCTGATTGGTATCAAATTACCAATATCAAGAAACAGTCTAATGAGTCTTTCAGAGAGTATGCTCAAAGGTGGAGACGCCTGGCTGCCCAAGTTAGTCCTTCCATGATAGAATCAGAGATGGTCATGACTTTCATAGACATACAAGAAGCACCTTTTATGAAAGAGTTTTAGCCGGCATCGGCAAACCATTTTCTGAAATGGTCAAACATGGGGAGATGGCTGAAATGGGACTGAAATCCGGAAAGATTCAAGACCTAGCGGCACTCAAAGCTATTGCTGATCACATCCAATTTGGAAATTATGGGAACAACCCCCGGAGGGTCCATAAAAAGAAAGAAGAGGATGTTTCCCTGATACTACAGGGTCAAAAAAGCAGTCAAAACATGCCTATCCAGAGGAGAAATTACACTCCCTTTTAAGCACAGTCTTCAAACCCTCCAATACCAAAAGGTGGAGAAGTCAAATGACCTCGAGTATTCACACCCTTAGGGGACACCCTCGAGAACATTCTCAATCTTCTAACAACACATAAGAAAATCACGCATCTTCTTCCACCAGCCAGCCCTAATGGACGGGATTTTAATACTGCTCAGAAATGTGCTTATCATACCGGGGCACCTGGACATGATACTCAGGATTGTTAGGCCTTGAAACACAAAATCCAAGACCTGATAGACAACGGTGAAATTGTGGTCACCAAACCCGATTAGCCTCACGTTCAAGACAACCCTCTTCCTCAACACAAGGAAGAAGAGGTCAACATGATCAATTGGAGCAGCGGACAGAGTTCCAATATTAGCTATGCATCCTCCCAGACCCCCAAAGATGGTGATGACAGATGGGATTATGCTAAGTTCCAATTCACAATGGAACGAAAGATGAAAGCTCTCTGTAAACAAATTGAGCAATTGGCGGAACTGGTGACTTATCATCATCAAGTGACTCGTCAGCTAATCAGCTAGGAGCATGCCAGTCTCCTATCTATTGTCATGAATATTCCCTCTTCACTTTCAGAAAATGAAATGCTGGAAGACAAAGTGACGAAGAGAGCAAATGCTAAGGCCTGTTGGGATTTTTCCAACAAAAGGGAATTCACATATTTGGGCCAACCTATGGAGGAAATCCTTCATATGTTAATCAATGAAGGAAGGATTAGTTCCCTTCTACCTCTAATGAACCCCCGTTCAGGACGATATAACTCTGAGGGAGTATGTCAATATCATTCTCAATCTCGCGGTCACAACACAGAAGAATGCTGGGCACTTCGCCACCTTATTCAAAATTTAATCGACAGTGGCGTACTGCGTCTGGCAGATAACGACACTGTGTTATGGGCAAGTGAAGATTCGTGTCCTACTAAGTGGAAGAGTGTAGTAGCAGTCATATCTGCTGAAAATGATGGGGATAACAAATCACTTGTCATGCCAGTCATTCAACTCAAGGAAATCAACAATCCTTTGAAAGTGGCTGCTCCCGAGCCAATTAACTTGCCGTGTAGAGCACAATATCCTATTGTTAGCTTGCGCACAGTTCCATGGAATTATGGAGAAGGTGAAGGATCCACCTCGCATATAACTGTTGTAGTGTCAAAGGAAAATCCACTGTATCTTCCCCAACGGGTAATGAAGCCTGTCATCAAGTCTAAGGGGAAAGTACCCAGTGAGAAGATTGAAAATTTCCTCCGCACTATGGGTCATAACGAAGCCAAGGTGGTTTTAAGCTTGAAAGAAGCTCCACAACAGATATCAATCTTGGACTTGGTCCTGACTTCCGAGAATCACCGGAAGGTCTTGTTAAAGGTTTTAGAAGAAGCCTATCTACCGACATCAGTTGATACGAAAAAGTTTCAACATCTGGTTGATCACATTTTCAACAACAATGTGATATCCTTCACTGATGATGACATACCGCCCGAAGGGACCGGTCATTGCAAACCGTTGCACATTGCAGTCTTGTCCTCCGGATATATGGTGGCGAGAGTTTTAATAGATTGAGGTTCCTCTCTGAATATCTGCCCATATGCTACCTTGGTGAAGATGAATATCAATTCCAATCGAATTCGGAGTAGCCATACCATCATCAAAGCTTTTGATGGAGCCCGCCGTAACTCGGTCGGAGTAGTTGAGCTGCCAATTGAGATTGGTCCTCATACATTCTGCGTATCCTTCCATGTGCTCAAGATAGATTCGGGATAAAACCTGCTCTCGGGACGACCATGGATTCACATGGCAGGGGCAATCCCCTCCACTCTTCACCAACAGTTGAAATACATCATCAACAATAGCCTGGTCACAGTCAACGCTGAATCGGAGATTCCTCAGCATGGGGACATGCCACTCATCAATGCCAATAAGGATGTTGAGCCAATTAGTTTTCATGCTTTGAAAATAAGCAATACCCAATACCATGCTATTGGAATGCCACTGCCCGAACCCCAGATTTCTGCCGAGGTAATGTCGGCCACACAAGAAATGATGTCGTTGGGTCATAAATTGGGACAAGGGTTGGGTAAAGATTGCCAGGGTATCAAGTACCCTATTCGCTTAACCAAGCAAAGTGGGACAGCTGGACTAGGCTATTCTGCCAGCTCTAGTCACAGGAATCCTCATAAGCATCATCAGATTCCTTCAGCTTCGTCCATGCGGTGTTTAGCTTTGCCTTCAAGCTCCGAGTCCGCACAACCTCCCGTAAAGGTGCCAGCCAATATAATGGCAATGTTATTTCCCAAGCCGGTACCGGTAAAGGAGAAAGAAATCTTTGTTCCAGATCCCGCAGCGGAGGAAGAGGAACGAAGAATCAAGCAAGACGTCATGCGGATGATGTCCGGTATACGCATCATCGTTCATGATGAGAATACCAACAGATACATCCCATACGATGATTGCCCAGACATAATGGCTATCATTCGGGACAGAGAAGATGATGATAATCCCTTTATCACTACGGTTCACCCGAAATTACTACGGTTCACCCGAAATTTGCTCTTGCCAATTGGAACAGCATTCCTTCCATTGGTCATCAAGTGTAAAGCGGGTGAAAACTCTTTATGCCCTGTAGATATAATAACTGCTTACTTTTCTGTACAATATTAGCGATTTGTTTTGCCAGTATATGCTAACACTGTGTATGATCAACACATTTCATATATACTAAGTGAAAGCATATTTTGTTTCAGGACTCTGAATTTAGATGTGCCTGTACTTGCTGATACGGTGCCTCTTCTCCACAAGGATTGTACCTTTGATGTAGAGATGAATTCAACCTTGGTGGATATACAGGATGACATTGAGGTGCCTCCAGAAATTCAAGAATGGGTCAAAGGCAAACCCAAATCCAACCTTGATCAAACCACTCCTTTCAATCTCAGAACCTTAGAAAACTCTAAGTTAATCCAGATTGGTTCATACCTTACCCCAAACCGACAGAATGACATGGTTACGCTATTAACCCAGTTCCAGGATGTGTTTGCATGGTCTCATTAGGATATGGTGGGTTTGTCCACTGACATTGTCCTTCATCGCATTCCCATTAAAGAGGGATTTAAGCTAGTCAAGCAAAATCTCCGGCGATTGAAACCTGAATGAAGTTTAAAGGTGAAAGAAGAAATTGTGAAACAGTTTCAAGCTGGCATCATAATGGTGTCTACATATCCTAAGTGAATATCCAACATCGTGCCCGTACCTAAACTTGGAGGGAAGGTGCGAGTTTGGGTGGATTACCGGGACTTGAACAAAGCTTGCTTAAAAGATAGCTTTCCCGTGCCATTTATCCACATTCTCATTGACAATACTACGCAATACGACATGTACTCCTTTGCAGATTGCTTTGCGGGGTATCATCAGATCATGGTTGTCGAGGAAGATCGTGAAAAAATTGCTTTCATCACTCCTTGGGGAACTTTTTGTTATAGACGGTTATCATTCGGCCTCATAAATGCTGAAGCTACCTATCAACGAGCTATGATGGCTCTTTTACACGACTTAATGCATAAAGAGATTGAAATCTACGTGGATGACATTATTGTCAAATCTCGGAAGGAGGATAACCATATAGACCATCTCAGGAAATTGTTCAACAGGTTACGTAAGTACAACTTGAAGTTGAATCCAGCTAAGTGCGCCTATGGTGTTAAATCAGGCAAGTTGCTAGGATTTCTAGTCAGCCACAAAGGGATAGAGCTGGACCCTGCCAAAATCCAAGCCATCACGAAAATGCCCATTCCTCAGACAGAAAAGGAAATACGGGGATTTTTAGGAAGGATCAACTTCATTAGCAGATTTATCTCCCAACTCACAGCAACCTGTGAGCCAATCTTCAAGCTGTTAAGGAAGAACTCCTCCATGAAATGGAATGAGGAGTGCCAGAATGCCTTCCTTACAATCAAGAAACAGCTATTCAAAGCTCCCATCTTGGTACCACCCAGGGATGATGTTCCCCTGTTTATGTATCTGTCCGTAAGTGGCAATGCCATGGGCTGCATGCTGGGATAGAAGGATGATAGAGGCCTAGAACGAGCTATCTATTACCTCAGCAAAAGATTCAGCAGCAGTGAACACAGGTACACTCTGATCGAAAAGACGTGTTATGCTTTCGCATGGGCTGCCATGAGGTTACAACATTACCTCCATGGGCACACAACCCATCTCTTATCCTGCGTGGATCCTCTCAAGTACGTGTTCAGTAAACCCATACTGAATTATCAGCTGTCCAGATGGCAGTTGATCCTACAACAATTTGACATCGTATATGTGACTCAAAAGTCCATTAAAGGTCAAGGAATCGCGGATCAACTGGCCGCCGCACCATCATGGGATTTCAAACCCTTGGAGACATATTTCACTGATGAAGGAGTAATGACAATTCAACAACACCATCAGTACGATACACACCAAACGTGGAAGATGTATTTCGATATAGCTGTCAATATGGAAGGTTCTGGAGCTGGAGCAGTTCTAGTATCTGATACGGGGGAGCAGAATCCCATCGCCGTCAAATTATAGTTTATCAGCACCAACAATACGGCTGAGTATAAAGGCTGTCTTATAGGGCTAAAACTTGCCCATTCAATGGGCATCAGGCGGTTAACTGTCCTTAGAGATTCGGAGTTGGTAATCAGACAATCCACTGGAATCTATCAAACCAAGGAACTACATTTGTTGCCTTACCATCGGTAGGTTTTAAAGATGGCTTTGGGGTTCGAAGAAATATCCTTTCTACACATTCCTCATAAAAGGAATGATTTTGCGGACGCATTAGCAACTTTGGCCTCCTTGATTGGCATATCAGATAAGGAACACTTGCCAAGCGTCATAATTTCCCTACACAAGGCACCAGCCTATGGGAATTACGTCGGAGAAGTATCGGATGAGCTACCTCCCATCCAACATCCTTGGTATCAGTATATCAAGGAATATCTACGAGATGGATCTACACCCGCTGAGGCGAGCCCGACTGAGAAAAGGCGGATCCATCGACTTGCTATGAAATTCTACCTGAGTGGAGATGCGCTCTACAAAAGAGATGCAGGATTAGGTCTCCTCAGATGTTTAAACAAAGATCAAGCCCAAAGGCTTATGGATGAAATCCATGGCGGAGTCTGTGGCCCCTACATGAGTGGCCCCCTTCTTGTCAAGAAAGTCCTCAGGACGGGACATTATTAGCTATCTCTCAAAGTTGATTGCAATGACCATGTCAGGAGATGCTATCAGTGCCAGATTCATGGTAATGTTATACACGCCCCTCCACGTGAACTTCACAATATGAGTTCACCTTGGCCCTTCTCAATGTGGGGAATGAACGTTATCAGTCCCATTGAGCCTAAAGCCAGTAATGGTCATCGATATATCTTCACCATGATCGACTACTTCACCAAGTGGGTAGAATCAACCTCCTTCCCCAGGGTTACTAAAGAAGTCATCATTGCTTTCATCAGAAACAATGTCATTTACCGATATGGACAACCAGAGGTGATTGTGTCCGACAATGCTAAGAACCTCAACAACAAAATGATGGAGGAATTATGCAGTAAATTCCACATCAAACATCTCAACTCAGTTATCTGTAGTCCGAAGATGAATTGTGTTGTTGAAGCGGCTAATAAGAACATCAAGAAGATTATGCAAAAGATGTCCACCAATCACAAAAATTGGCCTGACCAATTGCCTCTGACTCTGTTAGCCTACAGAACCTCAATCCACTCTTCCACTGGGGCAACCCCCTACGCATTGACCTATAAGATGGAAGCAGTGCTCCCCATAGAAGTTAAGATGGAATCCCTCAGAGTATTGATAGACGCTCAGTTGGTTGAAGACCAATGGGTACAAGATAGGTATCACCAACTGTCTCTAATAGACGAAAGGCGAACCACGACTATCTTCCACGGTCAGTTATATCAGCAAAGGATCGCCCGATCCTACAACAAAAAAGTCCGGCTACGACAATTCAGACAACATGACTTGGTTTTGAAGAAAATCCTAGACAACCAAGATCAGGCTAAGGGAAAATTTGCTCCTAAATGGGAAGGCCCGTTTATTGTCAAGGAAGTATTGACAGGAGGCACTCTCAGGTTGCAAGAAAAGGACGACGATGAATTTCCGCAACTCATCAACTCAGACGCCGTGAAACGATACTATGTCTGAAGTTACCATCAAGTAAACATCCTAGTGGTAGACCATCAGGTCACCAGTCATTCCGGTTCTTTAAACCTTTACCACAAACAACTTTTCTACACTTTGCCCCTCAGGGAAACATACCTTTTGAGCCAGTAGCCTGGCTTTCTCCTTTGCGTTCCTACAACTTAGGTCATCCCACCATGAATTGAACCTCTTGCGTATACAGTTTGGCTACCCATACCTGGGATCAAACTCTTCACCTGCATTTTATCCTCAACCTAGGATTAATCTTTTTCTTCCCTGCACTCTGACCTGCACATGGGATTACGCTTTTCATCTCGCCTTGAGGGGCGAACTACGTCGACCTGATCTCTTCTTCAATAGGAGTACGTAGGCAACCATTTCATATGGCCTGGTCACAATAAAACAAAAACAACAAAAACATTTCCACCCTTTTCCTTACAAAAACAAAAAAAAACAAAAACATTCCTACACCATTCCTGCCACATACAACGTTGAACCTCTTACACCAGGTTCGAACTACGCAGACCTGATCTCCTCTTCAATAAGAGTACGTAGGCAGCTATTCATGGTGCGGTCTCACCCCCAACCAAAACACAAACCCTTGTCAGTTGGTACTAGGATCATCCTTCAATCCACTACGTTTCATTCGGCTTCAGACCAAAGGGATGGAATTACCTGAACTCCTCCCAAATAGGAGATTCGACGACCATCTAAGCGGCGGTTGTACCCCGAAGAACAACACCAATCCATAAGAGATGGAATTAACTAGGCTTCTCCTGAATAGAAGTGCTGGCAACCATCTGTGGTGCGGTCAATCTCAGAGAGGAAAGCCACACTCCTCTCCTCATTTCCATACAGAAACCAGTCTCAAGACACCAAGAGATGGTGGGGATACATATAGATCGATGATCCATTCTGAACTATCTAGAGACAACTCAATTTCCATCCACCCAGGAGAAATTCAGAATACATCAAGATCACAAGCCCTGAAGCAGCAGGCAAAATATCAAGCAAGTAGCAAAGCGATCTAAGAGGGAAGTGATCCAAAAATATATTTCCCTATCATATATATAATGCTGTTTGATATACACAATGTAAACTGTACATGACAAAATGGCTAAGCTAGTCTGTGCAGGAAAATACTATATCATCTACAAGTCAGGGTATATACGAGCTAACAAGCCCAACATGGCATCCCTCTCAGAAGATGGAGGTAAAGCCGTGGTCTCCTATATGAGAATATCCACACGACCCAACAGATTTGTAGCCATCTGCATCGTGATCATATGATCATCAATATATGCGCTCATCTCTGTGATCATGCCAGTGGTAAGGGACCTCACTACAGTACTATCTGTGATGGCTACATCCCGGGAAGATATGGTGATATCCCGCTCAACTATCATTGCATCTCTGGCTGATATAGCCTCATCCCGCTCAACGACGGCGGCATCTCTACGAGCCAATGCATCGTCTCTCTCTAATAGAACGACCTCCCTCCCATCAAGAGCAGTCGACATCATAGATCGAATCTGATCTCTCTCAAAGGTCATCATATGAAGACTCTGCTCTAAGTACTGTGACGAGTGCTGAATCATAACAGTACTGGTACTAGGAGAATCTAGAAGAAATGCTGGCAACTCAGCAGTGGGCTCCTCCTCGATGTAGGTATTAATGTCCTCCATGGGCTCTACATCACCTAACTCGCGCTCCGGTACTGCAAATAATTTTGCAGCCAATAAAATTTATGTCTCCATCCACGCGGAATACTCTGCGGAATAACTAGGATGACTGACAGAAAAAGTCGCTATCTCGCGCTAATCCCAACAGGCGTATACCCGAGATCGGTCCTCTGATGAAAGGTGCCGAGAAGCTAAACGCTGACCTATTGCCCGCTCATAAGGATGAAAATCCTAGAACTGGTTGAACTGCGACATCACGGCCAATGGGTGATAAGTGGTCACTCCCCTCAAACCAGCCAGAGGAAGATAGTCCATGCTCGGAGCATGAGTAATGAAGCTGTATGGTGAGCTAAGCCCCGAACACGACAATATGCTGAATGGATCTCTGATATCTGCCAAGAATGTGGACCAGGACAGAGCATCTATACACTCTGATGGCTGAAAAGAGTATGACATAGCTACATCATGGGTGAAGCAGTACCCATGCCGTCTAAGAGTGCCAATCGGTCTCAAGTGTGACATGAACCACACATATAGCATGACTGAACTCCCAGTAAACACTCTTGTCGGATAAGTGCAACAGTAAGATGCCGACCGCAGGGTCTCTGCTACTATCATAGGTACAATGGTACGACCCTCCCTGAGAGCTCTCACGGCCATGACAATGCCTATATCTATCTCATCCATATACCGCGGCATATACACATATGACAATACACATATCATCAGTACGTCAACTCTGGCCAAACACCAATGATCCTCCGATGCGGTGAAATCCCCGGAATGTCGTGAATAGCTATCCTCCGAGCCAAATCTGTCGTACAGAAAATGCTGGGATATCATGTGGCCATATGTCAACTCATCCTGTACCACTCTGCGCCTCAATCTTGTGAGAGTCATGAATCGTCTGCTCATGTCTCCCAAAGCCAGATGCACGCAAGGTCTGTCTAAAGGAAGCATCGTCAAACGTGCATACTCCTCCAGAGTAGGAGTCAACTCATGGGTGCTGAATCAAAATACCTATCTATCCGGTAGCCAATGCTCTATCATCTCGTCCACAAATCCTGCGGGAACCTGAAAAGTCAAAAAGGTCATGGTATGCTGCAATAAATGATCTACAGTCACCCTGTCTGGTGGTGACATGCTATCATACCACGATCTCATACCCGATGCCACCACTGACGGTGGGGTATGATCTATACGGCTAACTGTAGAAGAAGACATCTGTGTGGGCCGTGTTATAAGACCATCCAGGGGTCAATCCCAAATATCTTTGGACATACATACATATGCATAACATGATACATGCATAACCGATAATAGGTGGCAATATGATATAAGGAATGAAAAAAACAGTGCATACATTCCTAAGTATATCATCATCTAATACATCATCTCTGTACAGCTACAAATACAAGGAAATGGGGCACATCCACCCAATATATAACAAAGGCCTATCAAAAGATATAGTGAGAATGGGGCACAACCACCCAATATCTAACAGAGGCCTATCAAAAGATATAATGATAATACACATCAGAAGAAGACAATGGTGTCGATGTCCACATCATCAATCCTGTCCACCTGATGTAACTCCTCCTGAGTCACTGGATATTTATCAACAGGGATGTCAGGCCTATAAAGAAGAGGATCTGCACTGGTAAAACCGAATGGGTCACCTGAGGGGCCAGCGCCTGAGCTGGAAGGATTAAATGAAGCCGCCTCTGTCGGATCTTTGCCCAAATGATAGATAAATATGTGTGCCTGGTCCAACTGCAGGGTCACACTATCAATCTGGGTCATATGAGTCGGATCTCAGACACAAGTTATCCAATCCGTCATCATCAAGGATCCTAGAACCAAATCCCCCATAAATTGTGTGGCGCGGGACTGAGCTCCAATAGTGTAAGGGGACCACCACCGATGGAACGTCTCCTGAGTACATGGACCCTCTGACAATGCAAAATCGTCAACCCCCAATAATGGGATATCAATGACGGGAGACTGCAACACAGGCCAATAATGCCTAGCAGGAGGCAAGATCGGTATACGGATCTCCCCTATAGTGCTTCTGATAGCACGCTCTCCTAAATAGAGCTCCCAGCCTCCATCCGTGAAGAGAGAAACTCTCCTGGTGGAAATCACATACTCGACTCCAGTCGGGTATCCATCCTCAAAACCCACGGTCAGGTGTTCCCCGGAATAGGGAAGCCATGTGATGGTATCGACCATCAGCAACTCCAACTGCATACGACAATGAGTGAATCCCTCAGCTACATGGACCTCTGGCAGAATCAAATGATGCCATCGTTGTCCTCGTGGATAGGTGTCTAAACCTAACACACTCACGTGACGCAAGCATGGAAGCCTCTCATAGGCCCAAAACTACCAACACAAAGGCAAACATCTGCTGTCTGTTAACACTCTTAACCAATACATGGTAAATGACAAGAGAAATACTCACCAGCAGAAATGGGTAAAATCCTAGTCAAGCCTCGGTTAAACTTTATGAGCGCATACGCATGCCCTAGAGGAAATAGGCAAAGGTGTAGGAACCCCAATCATACTCTCCAATATGGTCCACATCATGTGTAGCGCTGATCAAAGCGAAAGATACCGTGGAAGAGTTATCTGTTATGAAGCAGCCTCGAATGATCATCAAGAACAATCGCCGTAGAACGCGATCCCTAATTCTGACATCATCAGGCATAGGCTCACTCAATAGCCCGCTCATAGCATCTACGCTCAAAGGACCTGAATGGACAGTCCTGCCTTTGAGCGCCTCCGTCAGAACTCCTAATAAGGATCTAACGGCAGTAGAGGTAATATTTGCCATGTAAGGCACTGGCTCCCCTCCAAACTCCATACCTGTGATAAATCGCCAATCCATAGGCATCATCATCACCTCGCAATCCAGCAGATGGAGTGACTGAGTCTGATGAAACCATCGCTCAGACAATGCCCTAAGATAACCCCAGGAAAAACGACGGGGAAGGATGGAGAAAAATGCCCCAAATCCCCACTCATGCACTACCGCTCTATAGTCAGGATGAAGCGCCTGGTACATGGAGTGAATACTGAACCAGTTCCCTCGAGGCTGTGTAAAACCAGGAACCTGCATGAAATGCAGATCAACATCAAAGTCTAACGCCATACCTCGTTAGCATGCAATTACATCGATGTATATCTGCCCAAATCACCCAGCAACTCTGGATTCACCACCTGAATGCTCGGAAGCTCCCTGCGAGGGACATGTGCAGCAGGAGCGGGATCCTCTATCGAAATATTCGCCTCCTCGTCCTTAACGTCTGGAACATCTACCTGGACATGACATATCACGGCCTCCACCAACTGACTAGGCTGTCTGACAGAACGGGGATGAGGCATTTCAGAAGCCCTCCGCCGTACACCAGAAGTGGTCCTATAGGAACTGCTCGGCTGATCCAGATCCATAGTATCTGGACAACAAGTCTCCAAATCACCTCAGAAAGGGTGTGGTATTTCCTTACCAGGAGCTTTCTAGAATGCATTTTATGACTATATGCATGCATGCATTTACTTTAACATATAATAGAGTTAAAATGCATGAATACCCAATGCCTACATTTGGAAAATTTTTTCCATAGTCCCCTTTGAAATAGGACTATCCACATGCATCTAGGCATGTTTAGGTGGCCATTCAGTAGTACGCCTGCCCCAAAGTCATATACATAATATATGCATTAAAAATTAAAATTATCATGCATAAGGCCAACCTCAATACTAGGAGTACTTTGCCTTGCTACCTTATGCTCATTGGACCTCAAATAGGACAAAAAATAGCATAAAAAGGTGCCAATTTGACTGTCTCAAAAGTTAAATTTTTTCACATCATTATGTTCTGCATGGTTTAATACTAACATTTACTATGTTAAATATTTTTTATCTAGTCATTTGTGCATACATAATCACTACTATGTGTTTAGATGCATTTAATGCGATAATGCAAAATCCAACGGACAGAAATGAGAGAAAATACATGCATATGTTACCAGGATAGTGCAAAACACTTGTATGGTGATAGAATTTGCAGAAAATAGCCCGAACTCAGCAGATCTGAAAGAGGCTCACGTATTTTCCTTCTCACAACAAGTTGAAAGTGAATTGTGAGACCAACTTGTTGGAATTTATCATCCACGGTTGGCCACAGGCCCATCTGCGGCTGCAGCAGCTGCACCTGCGGCATCCCCATGTGGGTCCCATCCCTCCGGCTCGGTCCAGTTCGATTTGCAAAGGAGTTCTTACAAGCTGAAAAGGCCAAACCAGAGATAAAAATGCTACGCGATTGAGCAGAATAGCCTAAAACCCTGGTTTTTCTGGATCCAAATGTGGCTTTCTTTTCATCCATTGGTATTCGCCCGAACACAGGGTTTACTATACCGATGATTTAAGTCTTTACATTCCACATTCGGCAATACCATACAGAGGTCCGATGCCGTCAGCGTTAGGTTGTCACCCCAATCTTTTCACAAAAGAGATCCCCGGTGGGGGTTACAACGCATGCTCATCCATTGACACACAAATCAACGAAGGTCAAGCATCCTTGACATTATTACGACCGATAGCGATTTAAACCTATTAGAGCTCTGAAGCCATTCGAGGTTTTCACACCCGACCGCTCGTACTCCCCAGCGGATCCCCGACGGGGGTCACAACGCAATGTTCCTGTGATCTACACGACAGCGGAGGTCAAGCAACCTTGACAGTATATCCCACAGGATTTTTCAGTCATTGATTCACATGTCGGTGAAATACACAAATCAACGAAGGTTGGGCATCCCTGACAACATTTGCTATTGGCAGTAAATCCAACAGAATCGTGACATGTCCTGACGATACAAACCAGGAGATTGTCATCAAGGAGGATTGATGATGAAATATGTTATACACATCCTCAAGCAGATCAAGCTTCATCCCCATAGATCTCTCACACATAAGAGGTACATCTTCGGGATCAAGTCATAATCAAAGACATAGGACTTTGGTGATAACTCCAACATCAACATCCTAACAGATTCGAATTACGTATCAAATCTGGTCATCGTTGCCAACCCCCAGTTGAAGTAACAGGGAGCCAGCAATCATCCCTAGCGTGTTGGGATACAACCCCGTACACATGTATCATACATTTGCATCATGTTGCTATCTATAGTACCATGTTCATCTTGTTACGTTTCAAGTTTCTAGGATTCTTTATCCTACCCATGCATCGCAATGCATGAGTAAGATAAAGAGGTGCATCTGTAGACACTCGAAATTTTCTGTACACCTGTCACTAACATTGTAGGAGAACAGATTCATCTTTTAAGAGGGAACCCTAAAAGACGATCCATATCCATGCCGGATACTACCGAAAGTTTAGCATCAACCCCGGATAGCAATCTAGGAGTAAAAATTCCAATCTCAAAGATAACCCCGAGGCATGCAGATCAATACCAGAACACACACCAGAGAAGATCGATTAATCTCAAAGATAACCCCGAGGTATCCAGTCTCAGTCCAAACCATGGGAATAGCACCAGCCTTGGTGATAACCCCAAGGAATGTAATTTTGGCAATAACCCCAGAAATGCTTGTTACAAATGCAACCAGCTTCAATCTCGGTGCTCACAACGAGATACACTGTACCAGTCTGGCGATAACATCAGGAAGACAGACACACCTCAAAGATGACAATGAGGACCTTCAACTAATTGCAGCCGTCCAATCCCAGCGAAGCTGAGCAACATTTGCTTTATCAGACCAATCCAGCGATAACACCGGTGAGGGGCAACATCGTCATCTGACCAACACGATGCCATGCCACGTCGTCTCAACGTCTCTACACAATAGTGTCCCACAAGACTAATCAATCCCGAGTGACCATTGTGCGGGGTAACGGATGAAAGTTGAAGCTTGAAGACCGAAGGGCACCGTCCCATCTTCAATGACTTCGCACAAACTCTAATCCCATGCCATCGTACAACTCTCGACAATGGCGGTCCGAAATAGGTCATGTATACCTCAAACGGATGCCCGGATTGAACTTC
Source organism: Panax notoginseng (assembly GCA_016801055.1). NCBI lineage: Eukaryota > Viridiplantae > Streptophyta > Magnoliopsida > Apiales > Araliaceae > Panax > Panax notoginseng. The sequence continues at coordinate 120,288,479 of CM029014.1, read as the reverse complement.
TGAAAGTCCGAGTAGACATTATAGTGCCTAAGTGCACGTACTTCGAGACGACTCGAGCTGAGAAACTCGGGCCAACCCGGGTTGCCTTTGGTACACCTGCGGCCATCCTCTATAAATAGAGGGCTTGGGGTGGCCATTTTGTAAGAGAAAACGGCGAGGAATCCCTGCCCAATTTGCTCTGTACTCACCCTAGACTGAGTGTTTCTCATTTTAAACACTTGTGAGCTCACATATAGCTTATTTTATACTTACAAAAGCCAATTTTTACCCACTTTAAAGATATTGAAGTCTTCTTTGGCAGCCCACTGTAAGCCTTCTTTCACACTTTAAAGTTTTTCTCTTCATCTTTGCACACACCCTTCTACACGTTGAGAGTCGTGTTGCACACTTTTGCCCGGACTTCGGTCCATGGTTTATTTTTAGTTTGTATATATATATATATATATATATATGGACTAACATTATCGAGTTATGCCTCGATTGAGCCTAGACTTCGGTCTGGAGCGTTTAATTGCTTTTATATATATATATATATATATATATATATATATATATATATATATGAACTGCGTGTCGAACTCTGTTCGATGAGCCTTGACTTATGTCTGGTGCGTTTAATGGCTTTCTTATATATATAATTATATATATGAACTGCTATCGAACTCTGTTCGGTGAGCCTGGATTTTACATCCGGTGCGTTTACTGCTTTAATATATATATATATATATATATATATATATATATATATATATATATATATATATATATATATATTAACTGTTGTTGGACTTTGTCCGATGAGCCTGGATTTTATATCCGATGCGTTTATATGCTTATATATATATATATATATATATATATATATATATACATACATTTCGTCCCACCTGGAGTTTACTTCGTGGTGGTTGACTGTTTTTACAGCTTTCTGTACATTTCATCCCGCCTGAAGTTTCCTCCGTGGCGGTTGATAGCTTTTACAGCTTTATTTATATTTCTGATCTCCCATGGAGGTGCTTCGTGGTTGGTGATCATGTATGTATATATATATATATATTTACAACTTTTATATATATACCTGCTTACTGCGTTTATATCAATTTCGGCATCATGTGAGCCTAGGAATCATATGATCACAGATTCAGTCCCTTGAATCTAGATTCGGTTCCCGTGATGGATCTTTTTAGCTGTAAGCAGCTTGTAAATATATCTGTGATGTTTGGATTTCCTCAGATGGTTTTCATACCCACGAGGAATTCAGCACCTTTTTGTACGGTATTTTCGTATGGATGGTTCGCATCTGCCAAATAAAATCAATCCAGTCGAATACGAAATAAAATGGGAGTGTAAAAGGTCTCAATTACTATTGAGCATCAGGGTTTGAAAAAACCTCTTTTATAAAACATCACTGCCATATCTTGCTTAAAATTGAATTTTTACATAAAATTCAAACCGTGTGTATATAGGTGCCTCACACTACTTCCAAATAATAGCACATTGACCCACACACACACACACATTCAGATAACAGTTTCTTGAAAAGAGGTGGTCATCGTGGTAACACGGATGTCGGGGGGTGCCTAACACCTTCCCTCCACATAACCAAGTCCCTGGACCCTAATGAATCTCGATTTTACCGACCGTTTAGCAGTGTCACATCACTGGGTCAATGTGCAAACCTTTTCTCGGTTGTGTTGGTACAACCATTTAAAAACCAACTGGCGACTCTTATAGTCCAATCGTCGACATTATACATGTCGGACCTTTTTCACTTCTGTTTTCAAACAAATCTCACCTAAAATGATAACACCAAAGAACAAGTAACGGAAAGGGACAATTAAAAATCCCGACGTCGACATGCATTTCATATATATACATCAACATTCTCATAGCATAATATAGCTCAACTAACAGTTATAAAATTCATATATCAAATAGGAGCTGAAAGACTTGCCTGATTCATAGTTTTTCAACTACGACTTAACTGCTTAAACCTTATCTCCGCTGCGTGTATTCCTACACAGTTATATATGTGACGTCCCCAAATTCGGGTCCCTTCGAACTGCGGATCCGGTCCGCCACAATACTACTATCGTCAAACTATTTATTATTTTCATTCATAACTTAATGAATAAACTTTACTCATTACATAGTTTAGAATATAAATTCTTTCCATTACCAGGATCTGCACAATGACCCCAAACTTTTATAAGTTTTACAACTTGGTCATTTACTATTCCTGTTTTACATCACATTCGATATTATAAAAATATGCGGAATAATTTAAACTTTTTCAATCTCCTTTGAAAGTAAATCATTTATTGATATCTTAACTTGAATCAATTACAAATCTCTGAATCAAATTATGGTATGATTCACTCTATTAGAATTACGGTATAAATTTTTACATCTCGATTTGAATTTCTCTATGTATCACATAGTATAACTTTATAACTGAACATGTATTACATGTCGTAAACTACTATCATGTACATTCACTATAACCTAAACATGGTTCAAGAGTATCTATTTAAATAAACAAATCAATCTCTATTGATGTGATTAAACTTTATCAATCAAGTAGCATGCAACCTTTACCGTGTATCCTTAACCTGCAAAAGTGGTTATTTGCAAGGGTGAGCTCGACAGCCCAGCAATTCTAACAGTTTTCATGCAACACATAGCATATTCAATTCATGCATTCATAATCAATTAATATTTACTACGCATGTTACTTCACACATAACATGCATAGAGATTTACTACATAAGCATATCATCAAAGATCAACTTTCACATTTCATACATATCTCATATGCATTTCATATATATACATCAACATTTGCATAGCATAATATAGCTCAACTAACATTTATCGAATTCATATAACAAATAGGAATTGAAACACTTGCCTGATTTGTAGTTTATGAACTACGACTTAACTGCTTAACGCTTATCTGTAATTTGTGTATTCCTACACAGTTATATAATCATGGATTCATATCCATCCATCATATATTCATACATTCTCAATGTAATAATAATTGTCCATTGTTTCCTAACTAGGTTTGAAAAACCTACACTTCACTTTCTTATCACATTCTCAGAGTAGCTAGGACTGTATAGGTATATCTTAACCATTCGGACATGACATCAACATCTATATATATCTATCACACACTTGACTCGCTATGTGATTGACATATTTAAAACTCGTATATGTAAGTTCAAACGCACACATACACGTCTAACTTAGTCGTAACTACTTACAACATTACCTATACTATATATTCATATCACAATTTAGGTTGTAAGACATTACAAATCCAAACAACGTATCATTGCTTAATATCTTGAAAGTATTCCTTTGGATTTAACTTTTGAAAGTTATAATTAACATTCATCTCTATCACATAGCATGCTTCTTAACACATTATATAGCATATTGGTCATGTATTACAAGTTAAAGAAATCATATAAGCATGCTTCAAACATCAGATCAAAAACAGAATCGATCTGTGACTGCTGTACGGCGCAGCTGCACCTTGTCTAGGCCTAGGGACGGCACAGCTGCGCTGTCCCCTGGCTAGACCCGAGCTGAGTTGCTGCCTTTCAATTTCTGTCCAATTCTTATACACCTATTTACTAATACTCTATCATATGTACATGGTAGAGGTGCTCACATAAGCACATGTCCATTCTTGAGTTCACTTGAACAAGTTAAACTTACAACTTACACAGTTTTCATGTCAGACTTTTATATATCTTAAGTAATTCAAGTCCATGCTTCAAGGTCAACTACTAAAGTCATGTTATCACATAACAAGCTTAAACAATACTAAGTAGGCATGCTCGTGCTTATAATACACATGTATACTTAATCACATAGTCTATGCTTTAGCAAATTTATTTCCTTGAACATTTGTGCGTAGGTGAAATCTAGGTTTCATCACATGATGCTTATGTCAACATGTCTATAGGCATAATGAATCTTAATATATATGCTCGCATGATCATAATGTAACTCACACAGTGTTTGATGCTATCATCTTTCACATTCTAAATTTTTCATAAAGAATCGCAATAAGTCAACAAGGTAACTTAGTACATGTTAAGTGCCTCTAAACCACGACTCTCATATTTAGAGCACCTAAATAAGTCACTTATACATGCTCAAATGATCGGAATGTGGACATCCTATCTATACGTCCAGAAACTCTAAGTTTGTCTTTTGAAATTAATGTAGTCTTTAATCATGTATGCTAGTGTGTGCTCAACACTTTAAGCATGCCTTTCATGCCAATATAGGCCACTTGACTATGTTCACAAAATCAGAATATATATATGATATGTAGGCGTCAAGGTTCAAATCCAAGATCATAAGTTTTATTTTAAAATCATATGTTCTCCTTCCATAGTATGGACTAACATGGCCATGAAAGTTCATGAACATATACTATAAGTTAATACCAACTCTTATGCATGTATAAGTCATACAAATGTGCTTACAAGGTCAGAACACATGTTACACACATATCAAAGTTTATATCACAAACTATAAGTTTCATTTTAAAACTATAAGTTCTTCATCAATAATGTCTACTATCATGTTTTTGTCATGTCATGATACTTATGTATACATGTTATTTATGTGTACATGCTTGTTCTAATGATATACCACATTCTTGTTAGGTTTGTAATATTCATAAACGCAATCAAATTGCTCAAAATAAGCGGAAACGTGTAAAATCAGAGTTTAAAATTTTACAAACCATATACCCCGGGATCACCCTTTATGTGCAATTATTAATTAAACGAAAAAAGAAAGAACAAGAATCATACCCTTGAAGATCTGAGCTTCCTCAGGTACAAGTTCACCTCCAATCCTTTTCGTGTCCAACTTGAATCCACCGGGTTTGGTTCCTTCCTTTGATCAACGTTAGCCACCCAAGTGTTTGGCCTCTAGAGGTGATCCACCAAGGAAGAAGAAAGATCCAAGAAGATGGGTGTTTGGCAAAACCCTAGTTTTCAATCTCTATAGAAAAGGCGTACTCTCCCAACTATTGGAATTACGTATGTTGTAAAAGTCAACCACACTCTCACCCATAATAAGACTCCTCTTATTTATAGATGTGGGCAACCCTCCTTAACAATTAAGGAATTGGGTTTTATTTTAATTAATTAAATTCTTTTAATTAATTAAGCTCCCTAATCTTATTAGGGATAATTAATTAAACTCTTTTAATTAATTTGCCTCCTAATTCTATTAGGATATTTGAGAGTACTTTTATTAATTAATTCCCAAACTCCTTTAGGAATTAAATAATAATAATAGTAATAATAATAATAAGACTCCTCTTATTACTTTATATTTAATATTTCTAAAATAATAAATAATAAATATTAAGCTATTTAATTTATTCTATTACCATAGATTAAATTAAATATACTTAACTTATTATTACGATTATGCCATTAACTTCTTAAATAATTATTCTTCCTTTTATGGTGTGACCCTTTAGGCTCTCCATATTAAACCGGTTGCGAATAAATTAATTAGAACAATTCTAATCTTATTTAAATAAATAAATTAAAATATTAATTTATTTAAATAAATAATATTTATTCTACAATAGGGATAACCCTCCCTAGCGATCAACGACTTTTCAGATAATATAGATTTCAACATTAATCATAAAAGAACCTTTGAGTAAATAGTTACCGTACATTTCAATCCTTCCACCATACAATGTCCCAATTAAATATAAGTCATGGAATTACTGTCAAGTCTTATTTTATTTAATTATATGCATTTCAACTCTTAAATGCACAACTCCAAATAATACAAATTAGAAACTCCTTTCTAATTTCATTCTGCCTTGGCCAAGGACTACTTGGTTGTCATTTATCGAATCAAATAGGACATTTCTCTTCATTTACTAGAAGCGGTAGATTCTTTATTGATCATACATTATCTCCATGTATAACTTATTATACCCAAGCATACCCTTTGATATACCCTAAGGGTCTTGAGGAATAAGTCAAAGTATAACTCATCATACACAAGATACTATGATGATCTCAAGTCCAAGGATCACTTGTACTACTATCACTACAGGAATTCCTATTGACAGGCAAGTAAAACTCCATTAGGTATTCCTTAGCGAGCCACGTTCAGTGAACTTATTCTCTAATAAGCACCTACATACTTGCTTTATTGTCTCCACACAAATGATCATGAGATCAATCATCCTCATCCAATGAGCAAGCAATGTATGTACCAATCTATCCGGATTCACTAATCCCTAATTTAGTAATCCAACGATTGGGAACTATTTTAGTTTTAAGCTTTCTAAGAATTTAGATCTCATTAGAATGATCATCATCATTATTCTAAAATCATTGCTTAAAACTAAGGGTTTATCACATATTATAAAACAGCATCATGTAGATAATTAAAAGCCTTTAAAAAATAAATACTTTTTATTAATAAATGAATAAGATTGTTACAAAGTATATGCTTTATCATCAAATATGATTGGCTTGTGTGCATATTACTTTCAATCTCCCACTTGCACTAAAGCCAATCGTCATGGTATCTCATACTCTTCTTCTCTAAGTGACGATTATCCCGTTGTTGGATAAGCTTCAGTTAATGGATATGTAATGTTGTTCCTGAGAGTCCACTATCTCTATAGTGATTTCCCATCTTTCAATGATTCTTTAATCAAATGAAAGTGCTGCAACACATGTTACAATCCAAGATGAGACTTAGGAACTATTCATAGTTCTGTAATGAACTTTTCATCCAAACAATCAACTTGCAGCTTCATTTACAGCTATGTACTTTGTCTTTATCACTAAACTAACAACTTTTTGCTGTTTGGAACCTTTCCAATTCACTGCACCACTGCTCAAGGTAACGCTTTACCTTAAAGTGGATTTTCTATTGTCTTGGTCTGTCTGAAAAACTTGAGTCTGTTAACCCTCTAGTTTTAATTCAGACCCACCATGTATTATCACATCTTTAGTACCGGTTAAGTACTTTAAGATGTTTTCCACTGTCTCACAGTGAACTTCTCCAAAATATAACTGATCAACATCAGGTCTCGTACATTTCATTGCATACATGATAGTTACTCCTGCGATCTTTCTTTTGGAGTCTATGGGGACTATTAAGAGAGATACACTCCATGTCTCAACAACATGAGACATCTGATGGAGTTTGCCATGCTAAACAACTTTAGCATCAAATGAATATACGTTCTATGGGTTAAGTCGACCATCCTTTTAAATCTATATATATAGATTTGTATCCCCAATTAAGATACTCTTCCCAAATCATTCATGGAGGAATGTTTAGACAATTTTATCTTTACTGATTGTAGCATTGGTATATCATTCCTTATTCGTAGTATATCAACATATAATACTAGGAATGTCACATCGCTCCCACTGACTCTTTTGTACACACTAGAACTCTTACCTCATCGTATGTAACTCTGGATCAACATCTTCTATGATGCGTACCTCATCATCATCATCCATGATGAATCCATACCTCCTAGGTATCTTCGGTACTATTCCAGATTTACGATTCGGTTTTGGTACAATAGGTCTATCTACAGGTTCCTCTTATTTGACTTATTGTGTTTTGTAGTTCTTGAACTCTTTAAGATCTATTATCCTCCTACTAGCCCCTTCAATGATAAACACCTTTATCTTAGAAGGTAGTGTGTTTCGCAACAAACACCTTTTGCTAAGTAGGATTATAGAACATATACCCTAAACTTACTTTAGGACGTCCCATAAATCTACACTTGTCAAATCTTGTCCCAAGCTTATCCTTTGAAACCTTTTCACATAAGTTGGACAACCCCTTATCTTAACATACTTAAGATTAGGAATCCTCCCTATCCATAACTTTTATGGAGTCTTGGGGCCGAATTTTGAGGTTACATTTTTGTAGATATGCAGCCATTTCTAGGACATGACCCTAGAGGGATACTGAAATGTCGGTAAAATCATTATGAACCGCACCATGTTCAACAAGGTACGATTTTTCATTCAAATACATCAATCAATTATTGCGTATCAGGAGGCGTCCATTATGAAAAAACCATTTGAGATGATCTAGAAACTTATTGCACAAGTATTTATTCCTTGATCTAATCAAAGAATCATAATACTTTGTCAATTTGTTTCACTTCTGAATTCTTTGAACCTTTCAAATAATTTATACTTGTATTTCAGCAAATACACACATTCAACTCTTTGAATGATCATCTCCTTTTCTTATACTAATTTGTTCAATATGCAAAATTATTTTCATGTAAGTCAAGTATACAAAATTTATTAAGTAATATTCTAGTTCTATACAAAATATTATTATTATAAATAGAACAACAATTGTTCTTAATTATAATATCAAAGATTTCATTGTCCAACAATAAAATGGAAATAATATTTTTAACAAGAACTGGAATACAATAACAACTTATTGACTTAATAGATTTGCCCGTAGGCTTTGCTAAACTATAAGTTTCTATGGCTAATGTGGCAACCTTTGCTACATTTTTCGTACATAGAATTACTTATATTTGTTTAGCTTTCCACTTCTACTTGGTCCCTTCATAAATCTATATTTATGATACCCAAAGTCGGTATCCAATACCCAAGTAGAACCTTGACTTAAAGCAAAATTTATTTCAATCATGAACAAATTTGTATTTATAACCGAAACTTCAATAAGCTTCTTTGGTTAGCCTCTGCAAGATTATTCTCGCAGTTTCTTTCAAGTGTCCAGGCTTATTGTAGTGGAAGCAAACTCCTTTGCTATCTGTATCAGTTTTGTTCTTATTATCCTTTGTTTTTGCCTTTCTATTTACCTTCTTTGAATCGTTCTTCTTTTCAAAAGATCCTTTGGCTCCTACCAGTAAGACAAAGTCTTTCTTGGTTGGAAAGTGACTCTTAATATTTTTCAACATGTTAAGCAAATCAGCGAGGCTGATATCTAGCTTGTTCATATGAAAAATTCACAACAATTGTGAAAGGAGTCCGGGAGTGAGTGTAAGATCAAATCTTGGCTCAACTCTCCATCCATGACAAAACCCGTTGTCCTAATTGATCAATCAAATTGATTACGTTAAGGACTTGTGTCTGTACTGTAATGTCATCAGTTATTCTAGATTGGAAGAGCTTCTTAGATATCTGATATCTATTAGTCCTACTTTCCTCACCATCAACTACTTGATGTGCAGGAATATAGTAGGAGCATCCATAGTTTCATGCTGACGCTGAAGCTCGTTACTCATGGATGCGAGCATGATGCATTGAGCCAACTGTGCATCATCTTGCCACTTTCTAAAAGTAGTAATCTCTTCCTTAGAGGCATTGTCTGCAACCATTGCAGGGATAGGCGTATTAAGGACATAAGATAGCTTTTCAGCCATGAGAACTATTCTCAAATTCCTTAACCAATCTGAGTATTTCAGTCCGATTAATTTAGCATCTAATATGCTACGCAGTGATAGTAATTTAGACATTGTAAAATTCTGTAAATAAATTTGTAATTAACAACATTTTAGCATACATTCTTTTATTAATTACCAAAATAATTTAGGTCTTGATTTAAATTGGTATCTCCCACTATTTTCTTCAAACTATATTACCCTCACTTATATAGTTCGGCTAAATCTAATTAAAGATTTGCTAGTGAGAATAAGGATCTCATTTCAAATGTATATAGCCTTGTGGTGACACAACAAACTATATATAAATAAATAGGTAGACAACTCTTGTCAATTACATCAACTATGCAACTTCTTGTATTTTGCCTCTTAGATTATTTTGATCAAGTGGTGGCACATCCGAATCAAAATTATCCAAGTTAAGTCCAACCTAGCACTCCATATATTCAAAAAAGAAAAATATCATCCTTGTGGTGACACAACAAAACAATATTGTTCAATTTTTTTTATAAGCATCAAATGTGATAAATTAACATCTTAAATACTTAATACTTGCCTTGTGGTGACACAACAAACTCATATTAAATATTTAATACTCTATTAATTTTATCATACTAGAAGGCGACGTTCGATATTCCAAATATCTTTGAACGCTTAGGACTTAATATAAAAAATTTGAGGGATTTGTTATTAATTTGTCTCATCTTGTTAAGCGCGCATGCACGTATATAAAATACGCGTCATATTAATTAACATGTGAAGCATGTTTGCATAATATATAATATATATAGTATAAGCATGCACATATAGAATACTATATTCTACCCAGATTGATTATGGACTTTTATTCTAGTTTGGTTCACTAGAGCCACCAAGTGAACCAAAAGATCAAACCCTAGGGGTGCAAGAATTAATATTTAAATATAACTATTACATTTAAACCCGGGCTCCATTACAAACGGGTCTTCACGCGCTCCTTGCTCCTTGATCTCTAATTCTTCAAAATTTAATTCTAAATATTCCTATTACAGAACTTATTTAAAATAAATAGAAACCTTGATCAGCAGTCAAGGGGAAGTACATAAGAGGGAGATAGAATTTACATTAAGAAAAAATTAGAGAAGACGAGGTACGCAGACCCCATTTAATAAAACTCATACATTCATGCATCCAACTAAAATAAAATCCAATCACATTGGTCAATAGTCCATAATCGATCCCATTTATTATCATACATATCACCGTATGCATCAATAAATTATATTCATCTCACGGATAATAAACATTCAATATATATATATATATATATATTGATATCATTTAATGGGCAAATTTAGTTAGTATAAAATTTAATTTTGAATTAAAATAAACTCCTTTATTTTAATCCAAATATAAATCAAAATAAACCTCTTTTATTTTAATTTATCCTATTTTGATTAAAATAAACTATTTTATTTTAATCAAAATCTTTAATCAAAATAAACCATTTATTTTAATTAATTATGGAATTCAATTCTATGTAAAAAAAAACTCCTTTATTAAAGGAAACACGGATTCTTTTTCCTATTCACAAATAAACTCTTTTATTTTGAATAATATGAAATCTTATTTCATATCTAAATAAACTCATTTATTTAAAGAAACATGGAATCCAATTTCAACTCCAATTAGTTATTATGGAATCCAATTCAAACTCTAATTAGTTAGCATGAAATCCAATTTTAAAATTAAAATAAACCTTTTTATTTTAATATTAAAATAAACCTTTTATTTTAAGATTAAAATAAATATTTTATTTTAATAATAAAATAATTAAAAATATTATATATTATATTTTTATTAAGCACGTGGCCACCTCATGCAAAGAATCAATGATTCACGTGAATTTAAGTAATATATTATATGAAATATATAAATCACCTTCACATGATTCTTAAAAAAAACTTGCAGGATCATAATATATATACTAATATACTAGATAATTGAATCCTGCAACTTACTTCAATTTCGTGCAAATAGTACTTGGCCACGTGATCACCATTTAAGTCACCTTTTAACAGGATAAGGAAAAGCAAGCCACGCAAATCACAAAGTTTAAAAAAAATTATGAGATTTTCGGAAATAGCAACTGACTTCGCGAATTTCAAATATACTTCTTGAAATTTATTACGACTTTTCGTTTTTCTTTTTTCTTTTTAAATAAATTTTATATAATAAAATTATGCTCAATTAAATTGTTCTAAACACATATCAATATACATATCAAATTAAACAATTAATAATTCGCATAAAGGTTTGGCTCTGATGCCACTGTTAGGTTTGTAATATTCATAAACGCAATCAAATTGCTCAAAATAAGCGGAAACGTGTAAAATCAGAGTTTAAAATTTTACAAACCATATACCCGGATCACCCTTTATGTGCAATTATTAATTAAACGAAAAAGAAAGAACAAGAATTATACCCTTGAAGATCTGAGCTTCCTCAGGTACAAGTTCACCTCCAATCCTTTTCGTGTCCAACTTGAATCCACCGGGTTTGGTTCCTTCCTTTGATCAACGTTAGCCACCCAAGTGTTTGGCCTCTAGAGGTGATCCACCAAGAAAGAAGAAAGATCCAAGAAGATGGGTGTTTGGCAAAACCCTAGTTTTCAATCACTATAGAAAAGGCGTACTCTCCCAACTATTGGAATTACGTATGTTGTAAAAGTCAACCACACTCTCACCCATAATAAGACTCCTCTTATTTATAGATGTAGGCAACCCTCCTTAACAATTAAGGAATTGGGTTTTATTTTAATTAATTAAATTCTTTTAATTAATTAAGCTCCCTAATCTTATTAGGGATAATTAATTAAACTCTTTTAATTAATTTGCCTCCTAATTCTATTAGGATATTTGAGAGTACTTTTATTAATTAATTCCCAAACTCCTTTAGGAATTAAATAATAATAATAGTAATAAAAATAATAAGACTCCTCTTATTACTTTATATTTAATATTTCTAAAATAATAAATAATAAATATTAAGCTATTTAATTTATTCTATTACCATAGATTAAATTAAATATACTTAACTTATTATTACGATTATGCCATTAACTTCTTAAATAATTATTCTTCCTTTTATGGTGTGACCCTTTAGGTTCTCCATATTAAACCGGTTGCGAATAAATCAATTAGAACAATTCTAATCTTATTTAAATAAATAAATTAAAATATTAATTTATTTAAATAAATAATATTTATTCTACAATAGGGATAACCCTCCCTAGCGATCAACGACTTTTCAGATAATATAGATTTCAACATTAATCATAAAAGAACCTTTGAGTAAATAGTTACCGTACATTTCAATCCTTCCACCATACAATGTCCCAATTAAATATAAGACATGGAATTACTGTCAAGTCTTATTTTATTTAATTATATGTATTTCGACTCTTAAATGCACAACTCCAAATAATACAAATTAGAAACTCCTTTCTAATTTCATTCTGCCTTGGCCGAGGACTACTTGGTTGTCATTTATCGAATCACATAGGACATTTCTCTTCATTTACTAGAAGCGGTAGATTCTTTATTGATCATACATTATCTCCATGTATAACTTATTATACCCAAGCATACCCTTTGATATACCCTAAGGGTCTTGAGGAATAAGTCAAAGTATAACTCATCATACACAAGATACTATAATGATCTCAAGTCCAAGGATCACTTGTACTACTATCACTACAGGAATTCCTATTGACAGGCAAGTAAAACTCCATTAGGTATTCCTTAGCGAGCCACGTTCAGTGAACTTATTCTCTAATAAGCACCTACATACTTGCTTTAGTGTCTCCACACAAATGATCATGAGATCAATCATCCTCATCCAATGAGCAAGTAATGTATGTACCAATCTATCCGGATTCACTAATCCCTAATTTAGTAATCCAACGATTGGGAACTATTTTAGTTTTAAGCTTTCTAAGAATTTAGATCTCATTAGAATGATCATCATCATTATTCTAAAATCATTGCTTAAAACTATGGGTTTATCACATATTATAAAACAACATCATGTAGATAATTAAAAGCCTTTAAAAAATAAATACTTTTTATTAATAAATGAATAAGATTGTTACAAAGTATATGCTTTATCATCAAATATGATTGGCTTGTGTGCATATTATTTATGTGTACATGCTTGTTCTAATGATATACCACATGCTAACATATAACAGTACCTAACAGAAACCAAAAATAAATTCAGAGGCCGGCGCAGCTATGCTGCGCCTCAGTGTTAATCCGGCGCAGCTGCGCCGTGTTTGGTCTCAATCTCCTAGCAATTCTCAGACAACTCAAGCAACAGAAAGAATGAAGGGAAGCTTTCATTTTATAGAAAATCCATTAACCATGCCAAGCCATTGTCCAAAAATTCAAACCAAAGGATGGAAGAATTGAATGAAGGTTAACAAGGAGTTGGTAATTGGTTGGTAATTTGCAACATTGTGCCCACTCCCTCCATGATCATTGCCTAGCAAAGCTTAGAAGAAAAAGGAGGAACATAGGCTTTAGCTTTTGTTCTACACGTGACTAAGGTTTTAGAAACAAATGGGACTCTCAATTTGGGACAATCCAATATAACTCAGCATTCTTGTATACCCATACACATTCTCACTCTTATGTTATATTTTAATCCACATATCAACCTATTGTCACAACATGACTTAACACTCCATGATGTTTTCATATCATATAGTTTTAATATGTCCAATCACAACGTTTCATGTGATATAGTTTAATAACTCTTAAAATATGGTTTCTATATAATATAGTCAGCCCACACTTTACACCTCGGATAATATATAGGTAACTACCATATGTTATACTTTTAATATCGCATACTTGCACATAGAAATTGATAAATTACTTATCTTATCAATTAATTAATAGTATTTATTAATCCATTCCTCGTAAATCAATTATTAATTTCTATAACAATTGATTAGCGTTTATATGGTTAATTATCACAATAAATATACATCTTATAATATTTATAACCAATATACTAATTATTATGCTATCACTCACAATAATAATAATTCAATATACCATCAAATAATTACTAGATACTAGTATATTGTCCATAATAATAGTAATTATTGTAAGATAATATATTTCACTCCTCATCGATACAATTTTCGATTATACTCATAATCAATTTTATTATTATTACACTATTACTAGTTGAAGCAACCTACTATAATATTCAACGATAATAGTTAACAACAAATAACAATTAATTAGATTAATTGTTCACTTAATAAATCCTTCGTTAATTAATATCCTCATTAATATATCCCATCATTGTGCCACACAAGGCATATTTCACAAGCTCGATCTTAAGCTTCTCTCATTCTCCAACTTATTATTCTTTTAATATAATATCAATTAACCATATGTACGACACATGTACATATATTATATATAGAAAATAGATAATAAGTTTATTTTCTATTATAATAAATTGTTTCCATCAATTTATTTACATATAGCAAATTTGTTTTAATATATTTACTATATTATTAATCATACCCCATACAAAAATATATAAGGTAATATTATTATTCAAAAATAACATTTCCTCCTTAAGTGTTAACTCGTCTAACATCAATGCCCTGTTTGATTCCACATCATCGGTTACTATTTACCTTAATAATTTAGGAATCACACTTCGAGTTTTAAAACTCTATTTCCTTTATTAGTTTAACCAACTATACACCTCCTTTACGATTTCTTACTGCCAATAACACAACACTCGAATGTAACACATACATACATTCCTTTCATCTATGCTTCTTGTCGTGTATTGAATTACGTAATAATTCCCTATCCATTTCAAAGGTATATCGGTTATCTACTCTCGTCAACAACGTACATATATATACTAGTCTAAACCTAGCACGCATCGAGCCTTTAATAGTATTCAATATAGTACACTGAGTGATTTCCCACAAACAACCAACAAATTAGTTTCCGTCTCGTCTACACTGTTTTCACAATGAGTTAGATCGGTTACTATTTCGTATATACCTCCGCTCTTTGAAGGAATCGTTTATCCCAGCTCCTATACATCCACCATTAAATAGTACGGTTGCACTACCTTAGACTTGATACTTACTCGTATAAACACTCAAGAATTTTGTGATTATCAAAGATATTTAATGTCACCAACTTTCTACGATAAAATAATTTCACATAATCAATAGATAAATTTATATCCATCTTCTTTACTAATTCATCTCTATAATTTATAATAAATATATAATAATGATATATATTTATTAAACACAACATCACTTATTACATAGCTTATATTCCAATAAGTAACACAATACCACATACCTCGTAACCCATAAATGTTTTTATTCGAACCCATTTCACGCCTTAAGAATTTTATTAACTAAATTCTTATTTTAATAATTTCTAAAAATTTGGGTTCTTACAATATATTCATGGATTCATATCCATTAGTCATACATTTCATACGCTCTTAATATAATAATAAATATTACATCGTTTCCTAACTATGTTTGTAAAACCTTCATTTCACTTTCTCATCATACTCTTAGAATAGCTAGGCTTGTATAAGTATACCTTAACCATCCATACTTGACATTAAATAGGTTGTGATCTATTTTCAAGTTCACATTCAAACTACTTAGCTCTATAATGATTTTTTCAGTCAATAAGGCTTAACAACTTTCTTGAACAAGATTCGATGTTATAAGCTTTTAAACCATATATTGGTACTAGTAAGCCTCTAATAGCATGCTCACATGTATCTATCTCATTTACATAGACATAGCATAGTTCATAATTTTAAAACATGCTTAAATAGCTTATGTCATGCTTGACTAGTTAAGTGCACATATCATTCATGTTTTAATACTTAGTTTACAAAAGATAATGGAGTTTGTCTTTTAAATCATTTTATCTTGAATGATGTTGTGACGCCCCCAAATTCGGGTACTTGAAACCCGAACTCGGTGCTTCACGATACAATTTCTATAAGCGAAATAATACTAATAATAATAACAATAATATAAATATCAAACTTAATTTACATATATCAAAGTCTAAATCCTAAGTACGAGACCTTTAAACATTCATTACATCATAGATAATATGTATCATTGTCTTAATAAACTATAATTATTACACAGAATATTATAAATCTCATTCGAACAGCTATCATTTCCCTTTGTTCTTGCCTGAGCCTTCAGGTTGATCATACTTAACTGAAAATATTTAATTTAAGCAAGAGTGAGCATTTGAATGCCCAACAAGTAATAACAATTATAAACACTAGCTGAAAGGGTTAAATGTTTTCTTTGTACTACCCTTCTACAACAAATCAATAGTTGTGAAGTAATCTGAACTGATAATAATAACATAACAAATCTCTATCAAATTTTTGAAACTACGTAATGACTAATTAGGGTTAAGGTGACATACTATGAACATTGTTTTCAATTTTCGAATAGTTTTAGCAGAACTTCATCTGCAAACCGTCATAACTTACGGGCACGGGGGTGATTAGCCCGTTATGTCCTGTATTGATCAATACTACATCCAATAACGATAGTATCGTTCACTCTATCCACCTGGGGTGCATAAAAGTTTTTTCATTTACAGGATGTTCATACTTGTCGGGTTCCAAACCAAAAGTTTTATCTTGTTCAACAATAATCTATAATTCAATATATATATATATATATATATATATATATATATATATATGTGTGTGTGTGTGTGTGTGTGTGTGTATATATATATATATATATATATATACGGGTAATTAACAAAGGTGTATCAACATGTGATTAAATACATTGATTATCCAAGTGGGGACACTTGTATAACCATTTATAGAAATTAATGAACAGAATATATATATCTGAATTTCCATATACTAACATGTTGATAATTAATTAGCGTATATAGTATAGGGTTAATAATATGTACTATAATAAGATAATTCTGAAACATTCTTACTTATGCCCATTGCATAAAGGAAATGCAAAGGTAGGATACTTGCCTGAGCTGCTGCTTACAATAACGCAACTTAGATTACTCTTTTATACAGCGACCTATCAGTAATAAGATCATTCGTTCGATTAGAATAATATATCGTAACACATAACACTGCTTATTGTACTCCGCGCATTATCTAATCACATTGTCACATATGTTTAACAACAATTGAACCACAAATAAACACTTATCAAGTCAAATTATCTAAATTTAGATCAATTTTTGAAATATTCCGGTGTACTGACAGCTTTATCGGGTACTTATTGAATCTAAGACTTTGTCATGTAGTTCAATATTCGCTTAGATATTTTAAATATCAGTCATATTATTTTTCAAAGCCTTGTAATAATTTTTTTAACAATTATTATAATTTATCATGAATTTTCAAACATCAGAATCATTGTTAAATGGTTTAAATATTCATTAATTCTATTATCATTAATATTTAAGTAATATTAAACTATTAATGAAACCATTACCAAAATATTAAAGTTATTTATAATAACTGAAATTATTTTTAAAGAATTAATATTACCCTTAAATGATATTTTAAAATATTAAAAAATATTTTTAAATAATTACCATTAATATTAGAATATTAATTTATTATTTATCAAAATATTAAAAGTTATTTATTATAACTTAAAATATTTTTAATTCATTTATTTCTATTTTAAATAATTTTTAATTCAATAAAACTATTTTTAGACTATTTATTTAATATAACTATTAAATAAACTTAATATTAGTAATATATTAAATTATTAATGAAATTTACCTTTAAATATCAAAAGTTATATTTTATAACTTAAAATATTTGTTAACTATTTATTTTCATTTAAAATGATTTTTATAATATAAAAATCTTTTTAATTAATTTATTTAATGTAATTACCAAATAAATCTAATATCATTAATATTAAATCATTAATGAAACTTATCTTAAAATATTAAAAGTTATGTTTTATAACTTAAAATATTATTAAATACCTTATTATTATTTAAAATAATTTTTTTATACAATAAAAATTATTTTTAACTGATTTATTTAATGCATTTATTAAATAATTTAAATATCAATAATATTCAAATAAATATTAATATTTATCAAAAAATATGCCAAATTATTAAAAGTTAATTTCTATAACTTAAAATAATTTTTAAAATATTTTTTGTAATTTTCAGAATTAATTTTCTATTTTTAATTGATTTTTCTAGAATTTAAATTAATTAATTTAAATATGTCTGTCGCTAAAGCCCTTTGGCGACAGTAAGTGTCGCCTTAGGTGTTCTTGAGAAACCCAGAACCTTCATAGACAGTCTCGAGTGGGTAGGTTTTACCATGGATTAATCACTGACCTTGATGTTTTTGGGTGTTGTGTTGGTTAGATCTTGTAGTGCTAGTGCAAGACTACATGATCCAACAACTATCTTGGCCAAACTACATAACACTAAGGAGATCTGAGCTTGACAAATGGCTGTCAGAACTGTTAATCATGTTTCTGGGCTGCCCAGAAAATATAGTCATGGCCGGTCAACGCTTTTATTGACCTTATATCTAAAAATCTGTTCATATTAAGTGTGTTCTAGACGTCGGGCAGTGTAGAGTATCAATCAAGGTCCATGAATCAAGCAAAGTTCAAGTCTAAACATCATCTAACTAAAAGATCTAAGCCTCAGAAAATCGTGTCAGAGGTTGTTCTTCATTTCAGGATTTTCCAGAAATGAAGAACAGAACGAGGGGGCTACTTTGGATCCTTATATATCGCGTTCTGAGTTTGCTTTATGTGATCTAACACTTTCAGTGTGTAGCCAACATGCAAGTAAACAAATTGATTACATAAAATCATCATAACAACAACAAACTCTCTAGATCCATGTGGGTCAAACCATGTTAGACATGGTGTTCATATGTTTTATGGGTTACCCAGAAAACAGAAACGTGATCAGGCTACTTGGTTTGACCGTCAATTAAATCCATCCTGTTAGTCATCTAGGTTATATAAAAGCTTGAATATGTAGTACATATACCATATTATAACATGTAAACAACAACAGAAACAAATCGATAAACATTCAAGAGATCTGGACTCAATAACTTACTGTCAGAACGTTCTGGGTAAGTTTATGGGTTACCCAGATTTGAGAAAGTCATGGTCGGTCAACGACCTTTGACCATGATTATCTGACATTCTAAGCATGATCTGGTCCAGCTACAAGTTCTGGATTACAGACCTCATATCACACTACATGATCAAACCTTAAAAAAACAAAAATCATTAACAGCCAGAGGTCTACAAGACCTGACATTCGATTGTCAGACACAAAAATAAAGTTTTCCAGATTTTTAAAAACTTCAAATCTGAGCCTCTAGATGTTATGGATCTAACATCTAGCAACCCAGATCATCATTATATACCACTAACAACATATTTTAACAATGAATCATAACATCTAGCACAAGATCAAAAGTCAAATTTCTAGATTAGGGTTTACCTCTTTTAAGCTTTGATTTTGATTCTGTTCTTCTGATCTGATATTGGTGTTCGTGGGGCTTGCTTAGGGATTGATATGCCTTGTATTTTCAGAGGTTTAGGAGAGAGAAAATTGTTTAGGAGTTAGATAGCCAAATGATCAATTTTTAGTAGCTTTCTCTCTCTTAAATCTAGTAAATCAATTGGTGCAATGAACTTGTAATGGTTGATCATGTGCTGGTAATCTTAGCTCATAGCTAGGTCTAGGGGGTGGCTGGCCAGATTTGTAAAGATTTGGTTAACAATAATTCAACCAATAAGATAAAAGGGTAAAATGGTAATTTTGCGTATAATTTGAAGGGCATTCTTGTCCAAGGTGCTTGAATTTAGGGTTTATTCACTAGATTTTAAATCTTAAAGTTTTCCAAATAATTTATACGGTTTGAAAAATTAAAATTAAAGTGTAATAATATTTTAATTAAACACACTAATTTAAAATTAGGGTTTTTAATAGAAAATTAGGGTTTCTTAATATTATTAGGGTTCCCAGATTAACAATCAGGGTTTCCTAATTATCATTATAATTTACAAAATAATAATTAGGGTTTCTAATTTTAGCAAATTAGGGTTTTCAAATAATAATTAAGGTTTCTCCTTATTACAAAAATTCTATAATACACAGTAAAACTCATATAACACAATTCCTACACAGTCTCGAACTCATAACTGAGTTTGACAATTAGGGTTTAATAACATGAAATAAGGGTTATGACATAATTTACAATAATTGACCAACCATTATCAGTCTACACATTTACATTACATATTTATAGTACTGAAAAATTAAAATATAATTAATATTATATTATTATTCTCATTCATAGCTCGAAATCCAAAATTACTGCTTGGATTCCATATCTGATTTATCTTTCATATATAACATAATTAATTAAGTTAAAATCATTAATTTAATAATCTGAACTAAAATTCATAAAATAAAATAATAATTATAATAATTCCAATAATCATTTCATACATTATTTAAATAATACAAAAATCATATTTTCATGGAAAATAATTAATAAAGACATTTCTACTATAAAATTAATTATTATAGGAATATAATTTCTAATGATCAAAAATTCTAAAATAAATTATTTGAAATTATTCACGTAATAAATAATTTTTTATTTATTACATATTTACATACGCATTACTTGACACTTATTCTCATCATAAAAAAAATTTATATGCAAAATTTCTTATTTATTTTATATTAAAAATATTGGGTTATTACATTCACCCTCCCTTATAAGGATTCCGTCCCCGGTATCACCGTTTTAAAACTTATACATACAAGGGTACATAGCCTACACAATCATTGCAAGTAGATCTCGATCATAATTGATCGAACGACTCTTTAACTATTCAACATAAATCTTGTCTGTCTGATTAAACAGAAGTTTGATTTCAAAAAAAAAACTCAAATTCCTTCCTCAAAATTTCTTTATAACATAATTTGCTATATATAGGAAAATCATATATATACGAAAATAAAAGTTATTCGAATAATACCTGAAGTTCCATTCCCAGCTGCCACTGTATCCTGGACCGTCATGTTGAAGACTTTCGCGGTTGGTTTGTTGCTTGAAGTTGGTCTTGTGATTGCCAAAGTCCCGCTGCCTTTTCCCGTGGTTACACTCACTTCCTCCATTTTTCTCTTTGGACAATCCTTCACCTTATGTTCAGTCGATCCACATAGAAAACACCCATTGTTCATCCTTGGGTTGGGGCAGTTGGGAGAGATATGGCTCTCCTACCCGCATTTGTAACATACAAACTTACCCTTCAGACACTCACCAGAGTGATTCTTCCCGCAATTCTTACACTGCACAGTCTGTTTCTTCACACCTTCTTGTTTCACCTGAACATTCCCGAAATAATTTCCTTTTCTCTTTTCACCCCTATTCCCACTATTAACTTCCACCTTCACAGCTCCTCCTACATTGCCTTTGTTCTTCTTCTCCATGTTGTAAAGGCTCGTTGCCTCACTTCCCTCCTCAGCTATGGTAGCCTTTTCCATGAGCGCTGCAAAAGTATTAATTTGCAACACCTCAACCTTGTTGTAGAGCCAGAGTTTTAATCCAAGCTCGAACCTTATTTCCTTCCTAGCCTCCATATCAACTTGATGCAGAGCGAACTTAGCCAACTCATTAAACTTTACGGCATACTCCGCAACAGTCATGTTCTCATGCTTTAACTCTAAAAATTTCACCTCCATCCTAGCCCATATGCTACCTAAGAGACAGTTTTCAAAAAATAAAGTCTTAAACCTAGCCCAAGTAACTACTCCTTCTCCTGCCCTCGCTTGATTTGCCTCCCACCAAAAGTTAGCCTCCCCCTTCATCATATAAGTGGCAAAAGAGGTCTTTTGCCCCTCATCCACCCTAGAAATTATGAACGCCTTTTATATCTCGTTAATCCATGTCTTGGCTTCTATAGGGTTAGCTGATCCCCTGAACTCTGGTGGTCCTATTGCCTTGAAGTCTTTAAATTTTGCCAAGCGATTGTCTAGCTAGTTACATGCGGTTGGTATTCCCTGCTGCATAGCATGAGCTACCATGTTCGTAAAGTTTTGCATCGGGACTTGCTGTTGTCCCTTAGCATTGTTGACAGATTCTTCTGCCCTTTGAGTTCGAGTTCGACGTCTTGGCGGCATTATCTGATTAAATAAAATCATAAATTTAACTCACATTATAAACCTTATTTTATAAGTTATATATATTAAACCTGGTTTATTACTCAAACATAGATTCATATTCATTTAGCAAATATTTTACATAACATAGCATAAACTGCTTTAAACATCTGCTATCCCTTTATGACCACAAAAGTCAGGATTTACAGCCTTGACTAATACAAAAGTTGGGAACATTACATTATACAAACATACTTATCATATCTATTACATTAAACAAATCTACATAACAAAACCTATACTACTTATTTACTACTCCTTTTCCTTGGATAACCCTTCGCCTGATGACCTTATATCCCACAGATAAAACATACACCTGGTTTATAGTCAGGACAATACAGAGTGGTATGTCCCTCATAGCCGCAAATGTAACATATTCTTTTCCCTTTCTTCTTATCAGATTTTCCTACGCCGTGGTCTTCTATCTTTCTTTTTCTCTTATTGCTTGGAGCTGCACATGATATGTTGCTTATGGCTCCCATCTGATCAAATTGGATTTTAAGCTTATCTTATTCTTCCATTGTTTCTAGTAAGGCTTTTCGCAACTGACTATTTAGCAGCTTTTCTATTTTCCACAACTTTTCCAGAGAAGAAACCTTGTTTCTCAGATCCTGCACATCCGTTGATGCTTGATCAACTTCAACTTTAGTGTTCGAATCACTATCTGTCATCTCCACCATCTCTAGATTTGGTACTACATTTTCCATTACCACCACCTCTTTCGAGTTGGTTTCATTGTGAGCCTCTATTTCAGCTATTGGCTTCGATATTAGCTCGGGTGTATGGATTTGATCCTCCTTCATGCTATAAGCATATAACAAGCCTTTTCCACCAGACATCTACACACATAAATTATCTTGATTAGCATATAGTATATACACATAACAAACAATAGCTTTATAAAAGTTATCTTTTATTTTGTTTAACGATACATTTATTCAATTCATCTCTCTTTTAAACTTTATATGAGTTATTTATATTTTCAACGTTCCCTCTGTCCTAAGGTTATAGCCTAAGGTCGATCCCACCTAAGGTTTCTAACCCTAAAGATTTGATACCAACCTGTGACGGCCCCAAATTCGGGTACTTAAAACACGAACTCAGTGCTTCACGATACCATTTCTATAAGCGAAATAATACTAATAATAATAATAACAATAATATAAATATCAAACTTAATTTACATATATCAAAGTCTAAATTCCAGGTACGAGACCTTTAAACATTCATTAAATCATAGATAATATGCATCATTGTCTTAATAAACTATAATTATTACACAGAATATTATAAACCTCATTCGAATAGCTTTCCTTTTCCTTTGTTCTTGCCTGAGCCTTCAGGTTGATCATACTTAACTGAAAATATTTAATTTAAGCAAGAGTGAGCATTTGAGTGTCCAGCAAGTAATAACAATTATAAACACTAGCTAAAAGGGTAAAATGTTTTCTTTGTACAACCGTTCTACAATAAATCAATAGTTGTGAAGTAATCTGAACCGATAATAATAACATAACAACTCTCTATCAAATTTTTGAAATTACGTAATGACTATAATTAGGGTTAAGGTGACATACTATGAATATTGTTTTCAATTTTTGAATAAGTTTACGGGCACGGGGGTGATCAGTCAATTATGCCCTGTATTGATCAATACTACATGCAAAAACGACAGTATCATTCACTCTGTCCACCTTGGGTGCATAAAAAGTTTTCCCGTTTACGGGATGTTCATACTTGTCGGGTTCCAAACCAAAAGTATTATCTTGTTCAATAATAATCTATAATTCAACATATATATATATATATATATATATATATATATATATATATATATATATATATATACAGATAATTAACAAAGGTGTATCAACATGTGATTAAATACAATGATTATCCAAGTGGGGACACTTGTATAACCATTTATAGAAATTAACGAACATATTATATATATCTGAATTTCCATATACTAACACGTTGATAATCAATTAGCGTATATAGTATAAGGTTAATAATCTGTACTGTAATAATATAATTCTGAAACATTCTTCTTCATGTTTATTGCATAAAGGAAATGCAAAGGTAGGATGCTTACCTGAGCTGATGCTTACAATAACACAACTTAGATTAATCTTTTATACAGCTACCTATCAGTAATAAGATCATTCGTTCGATTAGAATAATATATCGTAACACATAGCACTGCTTATTGCAGACTGCACATTATCTAATCACATTGTCACATATGTTTAACAACCATTGAATCACAAATAAACACTTATCAAGTTAAATTATCATAGTTTAGATCAATTTCTGAAATATTTTAGTGTACCGACAACTTTATCGGGTACTTATCGAGTTTAAGACTCTGTCCTGTAGTTCAATATTCACTTAGATATTTTAAATATCAGTCATATTATTTGTCAAAGCCTTATAATAATTTTTTTAACAATTATTATAATTTATCATGAATTTTCAAACATCGGAATCATTATTAAATGATTTAAATATTCATTAATTCTATTATCATTAATATTTAATTAATATTAAACTATTAATGAAACCATTGCCAAAATATTAAAATTATTTATAATAACTCAAAATATTTTTAAAGTATTAATATTACCCTTAAATGATTTTTTAAAACAATAAAAATCATTTTTAAATAATTACCATTAATATTAGAATATTAATTTATTATTTATCAAAATATTAAAAGTCATTTATTATAACTTAAAATATTTTTAATTCATTTATTTCATTTTTAAATGATTTTTAATTCAATAAAGCCATTTTTAGACTATTTATTTAATATAATTATTAAATAAACTTAATATCAGTAATATATTAAATTATTAATGAAATTTATCTTTAAATATCAAAAGTTATATTTTATAACTTAAATATTTTTAAACTATTTATTTTCATTTAAAATGATTTTTATAATATAAAAATTATTTTTAATTAATTTATTTAATGTAATTACCAAATAAATCTTGTAATATCCGAGATTTCTATGTAATTTAACAATTTCAATAAACAAACTTATGTGAAATTCTTATGTGACAAATTATTCATAAATGAATTATTTAATTTCATTATATGTTATGTGATAAGATGTATTGGAATGGTTGTTACAGTTGAGTCAACTATTCAATTTGGCTAAGTATGAAATTAATTCTAATTAATTTCGTGGGATGAGTTTAAAACATGACTTTGAGTTCAAAGCGGAATTTAGTGACGCGGACAGCGTATTTGAGTCCAGAACGTCGAAATTAGTCAGGATAGACTGTAACCACGAAAATGCGTCACGGTTGACTTTTTGGTCAAATTCAACCGGTTGACTTTTTCGGGGGAAAAGTCAACTACGAATTTTGAAGTTGAGTTTGACGAAACGGAGAGTTCCATGACGATCGGGACGTCGACTTTAGTAGGAATCGATATAAGTATGGACACGTTTGACTACGGAGGGCAAAATGGTTAAAATAACTTGTTATTTGATTAAATGATTATTATATTAATTTTATACAAGTCAGCAGCTGGTGGGTCACACGTGACAAGTATATTGGGACAAGGAGGGAGTGTATATACGTATAATATAGAGTGTGAGGAAGGAAGAGGTTATAATTGTTTGACAAAGGCTTTTCATGTTCTTAACTCCCTCCCTTATGACCACTAACTAGTGTATAATGATCCATGAATACATAACTGATGGTTGGAGAGGTGAAGGGGCTGAGCATATCAGTCCTAATAATACATAGATATACACCCAACTCAAGCATTCATTCACTTTGCAACATTACAACTAAGAGATCAAAAATAGAGAAGAAAATATTAGAGTTTGAGAGTGGGTCAAGGTTGTCTACGAATTTGAGGAGCATAATCAAGCAAGCAAGAAGGGAAAGATCAGTAGCTATCTCCATCTATAAGAAGAAATTCGCAGCAAGAGGTAAGCCATGACCCATGTATATGTTTTTAGAAACTAGTAAGAAAATGCTTGAGGGGCCATTGGAACTACTTTGTGTTGATGCTATGATGCCATGCTACTGCTTGTGGATGATATGTGGGTATGAAGAACAAAAGTTCTGGTTTGATCAAGTAGCAATTGCTTAGAGAATTAAAGAGTTCATGTATGTATGCTAAGCGTTTGATAAAATGCCTCTAACATGCTAATTTGATCAAAACATGAAAAGTTAAGAGAAATGAATTCTTGTAACATGTATATATATGTTATTAGAAGTGGTCTGGATAATAGGAATCAAACCCATGCATGCCAGAATCAAAATCATGATTTTCTCAAAAGTTGGGTTAAACTAGTTTGCAAGATTTTTTTTCAGGATTTTTGGTCACTCGAAATCATGTCTTAGATAATCCATTTGTTGCATGTAATAATTTTGTAAAATAGTATGTAGCATGAGGTATAACATGTCCAAATTTCATTCGGATCGAAGCTATATTGAGTGAGATATAAAAATCGTAAGCAAGCATGTTCACAACAAAAATCTGCAGAAATCTGGAATTTCCATAATTTTTCTAAGTATGAAATCTGTTCGGGCACTCTTTTCAAGGCAGGCTGTTCGTGGTCTTAACTTGCTATTTTTTGGGATGTGATATTTTTGTAAAATACTACACTATATGGAGTATATTGGGTCAAAATTTCAGAGTCATGTCATGTATAGATTGATCTACATAAACATGTTAGAAACCGAAAAAAATTGTGAACTGCTGACCCTAAGGACAAAATTCGGGGCTAGCTATAGTTTCCAGAAAATTGTGGGCTTTTGGGTTATTATAGTACACTGAATAAGCTTTCCATAGACTCCGGAACGGACTAATTCCGACTCCGGAGCAAGGAGTTATGACTTTTCAAAGTAGTTGTGTCAAATCTGTCCAACAAATTCGCAGCAGTCCTCTTGTACGGATTTTCTGGAATTTTGTGCTTGGAATTTGAAGATGGTTCATGAACAAAAGTTTTAGCCCCAGAAGTTAGCTTCACGTGGGCGCAAGAATCGCTCAAAAAGGTTTTAAAATGAATGAGTTATGACTGTTTTAGCGAGGTATGGTAAAGCTGAGAATTTTTTTTTAAAAAAAACTGTTATGTTTGAGCATTTTTTTTAAGTTCTGTTTTGGGCTGCCTATGATGTCTAAAATGGGTGGCATATATTTTCTAAATATATTCTCTTATGATATTTATAGCATATCTAATAGGAGACCCTTATACTTTAAACTAGATTGTGTATGAATGGTGATTAACGAGACACATGTGATTAGGTTATGTGAAGGTTAATTGCTAGCGTTAATTGTAGCAGGCTTATCAGGCAAGTTTTCTAACCCTAATTTCTTTTGGGTATTTATCAAATCCTTACTAATATTATCGCAGTAAGGGTAAGTATTGGACTTGTGTTAGTTATTTATTCGTGCAAGTTTCTTCGTTAAAAAGTCATACAAACTTCAATTATCTTGCAAGCTTATCGATGATTATTCAGTTATTATTTTAACTGCCATATGTTTAGATTCCATTTCATTATCGAACTGTTCTAAGTATGTTCCTGGCCTTTGTTTTCGGCTAGTTATTATTGATGAAAAAAGTGATTTAACACAAATATATCGAACCTATTAAATGTTTACCAATCCAAATTGTTTTGGTGCGGTCTCACATGATTACTAAGATGAACAACCCGAATAAACGGGCAAATAGATGTCGGGCAAATAGTCCCATTTCGCTTATGCAGCTTAAAACTTATTACTTGTGCACAATGTAGGGTACAATAGGCTGATCACCTGGCGTACTTGTAGAGACCGTTTACAGTCTATTTGATTGTTAAACCGTCTGATGGTTTTTGATGAAAGAAAATATGTTCAGGGTATTTTACACCCCTTAGTATGATATTGAAAATTCTTAAATTCTTATCCTTGATGTTCTTCTTTAACACTTGATAATCTTTCAACTGTTGAGATCTAGTAATTCAAATGCCTTTATCCTGACGTATATTTTCCATTTATTCCGTATACTTGATGGGCAATTTGTGCTCATTCTTGCTTAAACCTTTCAGTTAAGGATGAGAAGGCTGAGGGTTCGGGCAAGGACAAGGGAAAGTCCAAGATGAAGTGATGCTAATGGTTATGTAATAAAATAATTATTTTCGCATATGTGTAATGTAGCGATAAACGCTAAGGCGAAGTTTCAGTTTGTGTTAAGGTTATAAAGACTTGGGATTTTATTTTGAATAATTATGTAATAGTTAATATTATTATTCCTTATTGTTAAGGTTTACTTAGTTAGATGATGGTGTATGTTGCATTGTGAACACCAAGTTCTGTAATCGATGATTACACGAATTTGGGGCGTCACAGGTTGGTATCAAATCTTTAGGTTATAAACTTTGGGTGGGGAAACCTTAGACTATAACCTCAGGGAAGTTAGTGGAGGAAATAAGGAGATGAACTCATGTAGAGTTCTAGGGGTTGTGTCAAATATATATATTTTTCCTAAAAACAATAACATCTATTTTAAAATATTAACCGAGTTATTTTGTCTTGTTTGAAGGATGTCAGGAGAAGACGAGGTTAGAGATATCCACGTTGTGAGTGAGCAGTTGGTGACAGCTGTACCTAAGCCTATAGCTGAGGCAGCAGTTGACTCAGACCCAAAGGAGTATCCTGAGGAGGAAGAGGAGCCCGAGGAGGACTCAGAAGAAGCACATGAGGATACTTTATTGGATGAGTTGATGGATAGGATTACGGAGTTGGATGACAAGGTCCATGAGTTGAAGGAGCTGTATCAGGGGGAGCAGCAAGCTGTAGCATTGCTTGAGGCATTGGTGCACCACCTGATAATTAGGAACGGGGACCTGGCTGACAAGCTGCGGGCATCAGACCAGAAGGTGGATAGGCTGGAGGATGAGAAAGAATCTATTAGGACCCACTTGGGGCATACCATTAATGGGTTAGAGTCGAGGATTCAGAGTCTCCAAACAGACAAGCAGATTATTATCACATTTTGGTGAGATGAGAGAAGAGACCGTGTTAGGGCTGAGAAGCTAACCGGAGAGTTGGAGGGAGAAGTTAGAGACAAGAAGGTTAAGATAGACAAGATGAAATATGTGTTTAAGTCGGCGCATGGAAGGTTCCAGCATAGGGTGCGTCACTTTCCACGTGAGGAGCGCCGGTCTGGCCGTGTTATAAGCCGAGAGCTGGTGAAAGAAATAGCGGATGAGGAGCATGAGGACGCCATTAGGCGGGGTCTTTAGTTATTATGATAAACTTTTTCCTAGTAGCAAATAAAATGCTTATCTATGTAATAAAAGCTTGGTTTCTGTTTTACCAAGTGATTGATGCAATGTGATGTAAATGGCGTAATGCCATAAAACGATGAAATACTTTGAGTATTATGTTTATAAATAAATATGTTTTTATTTAAGTATGTGATGTGATGGTTCAGTTTTTATGAATTCTATATACTATAGAGTAAATTATGAGATAATAATATTAAGTTCATTTTGAACAGATAGATGGCTAGAGGAAGACGTCGCCAAGCACCCGAGGGGTTAGACGGTAATGTTGGGGATCCACCGAACCCTATGCAGCAGTTTGTAGACATGTTAGTGGGGGCACTTCAAAATCGAACCCCGAATGTCAACAACCCTCCAGCGGCCCCAGTGGCACACTTTAAAGACTTCAAAAGCGCGGGACCACCTGAGTTTAAAGGAACTACGGAACCCATCGAAGCCTAGACTTGGGTTAAGGAAATCGAAAAGGCGTTCGTTATCGTCCGAGTAGGAGACGACCAGAAAACTATCTTCGCCACGTATATGCTGAAAGGTGAAGCCAACTACTGGTGGGAGGTAAATCAGACCCGAGCTGGAGAAGGTGTGATACCTTGGGAAGGGTTCAAGAAAATCTTTTTCGAGAACTATTTTCCTGTTAGTATGCAGAGTAGCATGGAGATGCGATTCCTGGAGATGAAACAAGAAGATATGACGGTACCGCAGTATGCTGCAAAGTTTAATGAGCTGGCGAGGTTCACACCTCATCATGTCGACACTGAGGAGAGAAAGACGAGGAGGTTTGAGCAAGGCCTCAAACCATGGCTGTACAACAGACTTTCGGTGCTGCAGACGAACAGTTTCGTGGCTCTCCTAGAGAAAGCTATAATCGCTGAGGGTGGAAGTGAAGCCCTAATGAAGTTCAACAAGGAGAAAAAGAAGAAGACTGAAGGAGGAAACTGTGGAGAAGGCAGCAGCAACAACGGTGCAAATAAGAGGAAGTGGAACAGCAACAACAATAACAACAACAATAATAATGTCAACTCGAGAAACCCTGGGGGCAAACCAGGGGAAGCAAAGAAGAGGACTGAGGCGTGCAAGGAGTGTGGAAGGAATCACTCGGGGGCATGTCTAAAGGGGAAGAATATTTGTTTCAATTACGGGCAGGAGGGGCACATCTCTCCCAACTGCTCTGCACTGAAGAGAAATGGATGTTTCAACTGTGGAGCAGTAGATCATCAGGCGAGGAACTGCCCTAAGAAGAACTCAGCAGGAGGAAATGGAGGGAGGGGACCAAGCGGTGGAACTCTCACAATTGGTGGACCACCAACTTAGAATCGACCAACAGCAAGGACTTTCAACATGACGGTTCAGGATGCGGTTGCATCCAGGGACGTGGTTTCAGGTATCATTCCGATCAATGATATATCTACTTACATATTATTTGATTCGGGTGCTACTTGTTCCTTCGTTTCGCATGAATTCTCCCAACGATTAAACTTACCTTAGGAAGAATTAGAATATCCTATGAACATAGAAGTTGCTAATAAGGAAGTCATTCCCGTTAACCATGTCCATAGGAATTGCGTTGTAGATATCAGGGGATGTAAGTTACCTATGGACTTAATCCCAATTCAATTATGAGAGTTTGATGTAATTCTAGGGATGGATTGGTTATTTAACCATGAAGCGATGATAGATTACCAGAAAAAGTGTATAAACCTTAAGACTCCCGAGCAGTCTAAGGTAGTGTTCTATGGGAGTAGGTCACCGAGACACTCGAGCTTTCTGACGATGATGCAAGTGAGGAAGTTACTAAAAAGGGTTGTGTAGGTTATTTGTCCTATATCGTCGATACTCAGAAGGTAGGGTTAGAAATGGGATAAATACCAGTAGTGAATAAATTTCCAGATGTATTCTCGGAAGAATTGCCAGGTCTTCCGCCGGATAGAGAGGTCAAATTCTTTATAGATTTAGTACCGGGAACGACACCGATCTCGAAAGCCCCGTATAGAATGGCACCGGCAGAGATGAAGGAGCTGATGGTACAGTTGCAGGAATTATTGGATAGGAAGTATATTCAACCAAGTGTGTCTCCCTAGGGAGCACTAGTGTTGTTTGTGAAAAAGAAGGACGGGTCGATGAGACTGTGCATCAATTATCGAGCGCTGAACAAGGTGACGATCAAGAACAAGTACCCGTTACCTAGGATAGATGACATGTTTGATCAGTTGAAGGGAGCGAAATATTTTTCCAAAATCGATTTGAGGACGGGGTATCACCAGTTGAAGGTGAGAAAGGAGGATGTACCTAAGACAGCGTTTAGAACTCGTTACGGTCACTACGAGTTTCTGGTAATGTCGTTCGGGTTAACAAACACGCCAGCAGCGTTTATGGACACGATGAATCAGGTATTCAAATAGTATTTAGATAAATTCGTAGTTGTGTTCATAGATGATATCCTAATCTATTCCAAGACTCAGGAAGATCATGCTGAACATTTAAGGTTGGTATTGGAGGCATTGAGAAAAGATAAATTATACGCAAAATTTTCGAAGTGCGAGTTCTGGTTGGAGAAAGTTCAGTTTCTAGGTCACGTAATCGACAAGGACGGAATCTCTGTGGATCCAGCAAAGGTGGAAGCGGTACATAATTGGGAGCAACCAAGAACACCGACTGAGGTGAGAAGTTTCTTAGGATTAGCGGGCTATTACAGGCGGTTCATCAAAAATTTTTCGAAGATAGCGAGAACGTTAACAAATTTAACAAAAAAGTCGATGAAGTTTGTCTGGACTGAGAAGTGTAAAGAGAGTTTTCGAGAACTCAAGAAGAGATTGAGTGAGGCACCGGTGTTGTCGTTACTGGACGATACAGGTGACTTCGTGATTTTTAGTGATGCGTCACACAAGGGGCTTGGTTGTGTGCTTATGCAACATGGTAAAGTCATTGCGTACGCATCGCGCCAGTTGAAAGATTATGAGAAGGGATATCTTACCCATGACCTGAAATTGGCACTGGTAGTATTTGCCCTCAAGATTTGGAGGCACTATTTATATGGTGTGAAGTGTGAAATATACACGGACCATAAAAGTCTGAAGTATATTTTCACGCAAAAGGAGTTAAATATGAGGCAGAGAAGATGGTTGGAGCTAATAAAGGATTATGATTGCGATATTTTATATCATCCGGGGAAAGCTAATGTGGTAGCAGATGTGTTAAGTAGAAAAGGCAGTGGTAGGTTGACGATGCTAACAGCTCATGAGGAGTTAATTAAGAAGATGACTAGTTTGGAACTCGAGGTAAAGAGGCCGACAAAGCCAGATGAGAAATTGTTCACAATGGATGCTCACCCGACTCTGTTGGACAAAATCAAGGAAGTACAAGGCAGCCATGAGGAATGTGTGAAGGTGAGGAAAAGAATTTCAGATGGAGAAGAGCTTAAATTTAGTATAGGGGGTGATGGACTAATAAGATTTGAGAAGAGAATTTGGGTGCCAGCGGTGTCTAAATTAAAGGAAGAAATTTTGCAGAAAGCTCATAGCTCAAGTTACTCAATCCACCCGTGAAGCACAAAAATGTATCAGGATCTTCGTCAACATTATTGGTGGCCCAATATGAAAAGAGAGGTCGCGGAGTGCGTTAGCAAGTGTTTAACTTGTCAGCGAGTCAAGGCAGAACATCAGAGACCGAGTGGGTTACTTCAACCTTTAGAGATTCCGGAATGGATGTGGGAGCATATCACGATGGATTTTGTGGTAGGACTTCCAACTACGCAGAAGGGTTACGATGCAGTGCGGGTGATCTTCGACCGATTGACCAAGTCAGCGCATTTCTTGCCAATCAAGATCATATATACCTTGGATCAGTTGGCTAAGCTTTATATCAAAGAGATTGTTTCCAGGCACGGGGTATCGGTTTCAATTATGTTAGATCGCGACCCGCGGTTCACAGCAAAATTCTGGAGAAGTTTTCAAGAACGCATGGGAACGCAACTGAGGTTGATCACCGCGTATCATCCTCAAATAGATGGGCAGAGCGAGATGACTATTCAAACATTAAAGGACATGCTGAGAGCATGTGTGATGGATTTCAAAGGGAGTTGGGATGACCACCTACCGTTGGTGGAATTTGCATACAACAACAGCTACCATGCGAGCATCGGGATGCCACCTTATGAAGCTTTATATGGAAGGAAATGCAGAACGCCATTGTGCTGGGATGAAGTAGGGGAACGTCAACTACTAGGGCCAGAATTGGTACATCAGACTGCGGATGTGATCAAAACTATTCGAGCGAGGCTAGTGACGGCTCAGGATCGACAGAAGAAATATGTTGATCAACACCGACAACAACGAGACTTCGACGTCGGTACTTATGTGTTTTTGAAAGTGTCACCTTGGAAAGGGAAAATGAGATTTGGGAAGAAGGGAAAACTTAGTCCCAGATTCATAGGAACCTTTGAAGTGTTGAGACGAGTCGGTGAGGTAGCTTATGAAATAGCTTTACCTCCAGAGCTAGAACATATACACAACGTGTTTCACATTTTAGTTCTACGACCCTATAAGTGATATTGCAAGCATGTCATAGAGTATGAACCTATTCAATTTGAAAAAGACTTAACCTACGAATAGGTTCCAGTGCAAATAATTGATAGAAAAGAACAAGTCTTAAGAAATAAGATAATACCTTCTGTTAAGGTAGTATGGAGGAACCACAACGCCGAAGAGGCTATGTGGGAACTCGAAGAGAAAACGATGAAAAACCACCCTAATCTATTTGTTTGATGTGTAATGATTCCGGGGACGGAATCCTTATAAGGGAGGGCAAATGTAATATCCGAGATTTCTATGTAATTTAACAATTTCAATAAACAAACTTATGTGAAATTCTTATGTGACAAATTATTCATAAATGAATTATTTAATTTCATTATATGTTATGTGATAAGATGTATTGGAATGGTTGTTATAGTTGAGTCAACTATTCAATTCGGCTAAGTATGAAATTAATTCTAATTAATTTCGTGGGATGACTTTAAAACATGAGTTTGAGTTCGGGGCTAAATTTAGTGACGCGGACAGCGTATTTGAGTCCGGAACATCGAAATTAGTTAGAATAGACTGTAACTACAAAAATGCGTCACAATTAACTTTTTGGTCAAAGTCAACCAATTGACTTTTTCGGGAGAAAAGTCAACTACGAATTTTGAAGTTGAGTTTGACGAAACGGAGAGTTCCATGATGTCCGGGACGTTGACTTTAGTAGGAATAAATATAAGTATCGACACGTTTTACTACGGAGGGCAAAATGGTCAAAATGACTTGTTAATTGATTAAATGATTATTATATTAATTTTATACAAGTCAGCAGCTGGTGGGTCACACGTGACAAGTATATTGGAACAAGGAGGGAGTGTATATACATATAATATAGAGTGTGAGGAAGGAGGAGGTTATAATTGTTTGACAAAGGCTTTTCATGTTCTTAACTCCCTCCATTATGACCACTAACTAGTGTATAATGATCCATGAATACATAACTGATGGTTGGAGAGGTGAAGGGGCTGAGCATATCAGTCCTAATAATATATACATATACACCCAACTCAAGCATTCATTCACTTTGCAACATTACAACTAAGAGAGCAAAAATAGAGAAGAAAAGATTAGAGTTTGAGAGTGGGTCAAGGTTGTCTACGAATTTGAGGAGCATAATCAAGCAAGCAAGAAGGGAAAGATCAGTAGCTATCTCCATCTATAAGAAGAAATTCGCAGCAAGAGGTAAGCCATGACCCATGTATATGTTTTTAAAAACTGGTAAGAAAATGCTTGAGGGGCCATTAGAACTACTTTGTGTTGATGCTATGATGCCAAGCTACTGCTTGTGGATGATATGTGGGTATGAAGAACAAAAGTTCTGGTTTGATCAAGTAGCAATTGCTTATAGAATTAAAGAGTTAATGTATGTATGCTAAGTGTTTGATAAAATGCCTCTAACATGCTAATTTGATCAAAACATGAAAAGTTAGAGAAATAAATAGTTGTAACATGTATATATATGTTATTAGAAGTGGTCTGGATAATAGGAATCAAACCCATGCATGCCAGAATCAAAATCATGATTTTCTCAAAAGTTGGGTTAAACTAGTTTGCATGATTTCTTTTCAGGATTTTTGGTCACTCGAAATCATGTCTTAGATAATCCATTTGTTGCATGTAATAATTTTGTAAAATAGTTTGTAGCATGAGGTATAACATGTCCAAATTTCATTCGGATCGAAGCTATATTGAGTGAGATATAAAAATCGTAAGCAAGCATGTTCACAACAAAAATCTGCAGAAATCTGGAATTTCCAGAATTTTTCTAAGTATGAAATCTGTTCGGGCACGCTTTTCAAGGCAGCCTGTTCGTGGTCTTAACTTGCTGTTTTTTGGGATGTGATATTTTTGTAAAATACTACACTATATGGAGTATATTGGGTCAAAATTTCAGAGTCATATCATGTATAGATTGATCGACATAAACATGTTAGAAACCGAAAAAAATTGTGAACTGCTGACCCTAAGGACAAAATTCTGGGCTAGCTACATTTTCCAGAAAATTGTGGACTTTTGGGTTATTATAGTACACTGAATAAGCTTTCCATAGACTCCGGAACGGACTAATTCCGACTTCGGAGCAAGGAGTTATGATTTTTCAAAGTAGTTGTGTCAAATCTGTCCAACAAATTCGGAGCAGTTCTCTTGCACGGATTTTCTGAAATTTTGTGCTTGGAATTTGAAGATGGTCCATGAACGAAAGTTGTAGCCCCAGAAGTCAGCTTCGCGTGGGCACAAGAATCGCTCAAAAATGTTTTAAAACGAATGAGTTATGACTATTTTAGCGAGGTATGGTAAAGCTGAGAATTTTTTTTTTAAAAAAACTGTTATGTTTGGGCATTTTTTTTTAAGTTCTGTTTTGGGCTGCCTATAATGTCTAAAATGGGTGGCATATATTTTCTAAATATATTCTCTTATGATGTTTATAGCATATCTAATAGGAGACCTGTGATGCCCCCAAAATTAGGTATACATCACCCATCTTGGGTCATCAGATACATAGTACAGAATACAAATACAACTTACTATTACAACTGTCGTGTACAATACGACAAAACATAAACTGTGAGTTTGAATACAAATATTAACTTCTAGAGAGTATTCATACTCAAAAGGAGTCCTCATTACATTTATTAACACATCATTATATAGAATAGTGAGGACTACTAACTAATACTATCATTCGGACCATCACTCCGTTTCCCGACTTGCCCCAGCTACGTTCTTATTTTCTGAAGAGAACAGTGAAAGAAAGGGTGAGCTCAACTAGCCTAGTAAGAAATATTATGACTAAGATAATGCAGAAAAAAATTATCATTAGCCTTCAACAATGTTAAACTGATAAAATATAATAGACATCAAGTTTAACTGCAGCGGAACAAGCAATCCATTAAAAGAGTCAAGTAGAAAATAAACTCTACTATCTTTTATGATTTAAAAGATTTTTCAACATTGTGATCGCTGGGACTCAACTTAATAAAATAATTTACATCATCGAATCATCTTTGCACTACGGCCAAGGATATTCGTATATTCATTAATGGTCATGATCATGCCAACAACTGTCCATCAATGCACTATGGGCCAATGAGGACTTATACCACATTATTTATAACATTACGGTCATGATTATACCGAATAATCCCTGGTCATAATCATACCAAGTCCATCTATGCACTACAGGCCACAAATGACTTTCAACATTTTATAAACATTAGGATGATGACAATGATATAAGAATTAAATAAAATAAGTTCAAGAATTAACTTATCCAAGAATTAACAACGTCCAAATTGTCAACATGATACTGCTTTGTGGAGTAAAATTCAAGAATACTTAGAAGAATATTTTCATGAAAAGATACTGGATGAAACGCAATTATCAAGGATATTTCACAAATTTCATGGAGTATAGAAGTTAAAACTTAACCAACCGAGTATAATAAAGAATGGAATAACAAAAGAAATCA
This sequence comes from Panax notoginseng, assembly GCA_016801055.1. NCBI lineage: Eukaryota > Viridiplantae > Streptophyta > Magnoliopsida > Apiales > Araliaceae > Panax > Panax notoginseng. The sequence continues at coordinate 120,250,359 of CM029014.1, read as the reverse complement.
CCATGCATGCGATAGACCGCACAGATAGGTTATTCCCATAGAATAATAAATAATGGAACCAGGTCCGGCGTAAAGCGCACAGACAGGATATTCTAACAGAATAATAATAAAGACGGAACCAGGTCCGGTGTAAAACACACAGACAGGATGTTCCAACAGAATAATAATAAAAACAGAACCAGGTCCGGTGTAAAACACACAGACAAGATGTCCCAATAGAATAATAATAAAAATAGAACCAGGTCCGGTGTAAAACACACAGACAGGATGTTCCAACAGAATAATAGAAGAATGTCACCAAGTATAGGGTAGACCGCGTATACAGGTTATTCCAACAGAATAATAAGAATTGGAATAGCAATAGTTCTCTTCATGAATAAGAAAGAATAACACCCCTTACCGTTTTAAAGAAGAGCTGAAATAAGAGAGTAGTTAAGTAGCAGAATATTCTTCTTCTCTCTCTCTATAGTTTCTCTCTATAATTTCTCTCTCTAGAGTTCAGTGAATTCGTAAGAAATAATGAAGGAATGAGCTGCTATTTATAGAAAAATAGAATGCATAGTAACTAATCTATGAACGGTCCAGATTGATTACTTTAATCTGACGGTCCATATTTAAAGAAAAATCTTTTAAATAAAATATAATATATTCTATTTATAGAATAACTTTAATAAAGTATTCTGTTTTATATAAAAAGATGTTTCTGTTTTATTACGTTCATAATACGAATAAAACAAAACGTCATTATTGCTAAATAATACATATTATTAACTGACAATAATTGAATCAAACTGAGTGACTTCTCACATAAGCATTAATAATCAATACCGTGTGCTACTATGAAACCATACGTATTACTGTACTTTTACTACCGAGTAGTTCAACAGTATCAATGGTAAAACTTCCGCCGTTATTTTTAATAATTTTTTTTGTCATTTTCTCAATTCGACAATAATTCTGTTGTGGGGTCCACCAATGATTGTGCCATTGTACGAATATTCCCTGTTAAAACGAATATTTCCCGACCAATCGAATATTATATAACAACTTGCGTAGTTTGTAAAATTTATAAATATTACCCACAACTATAACATTATGTCAAATTAACTCCATAATATTCAAAAATGATATTTATAGAAAATTAATTTTTATTTATAAAAGTTGGGGTCTTACAACCTCCCCTTCTTATGAAATTTCGCCCTCGAAATTAGGGTACGTACCTGGTATGTCGAAGAGATAAGGATACCTTGAATTCATTTCAGATTCTAACTCCCAAGTCATTTCCTCAACATCGTGGTTTCTCCACAAAACTTTGACTTGAGGTATAATCTTGGAGCGTAGAATATGTTCCTTCTTATCCAAGATTTGAACAGGAACTTCTTCATACGTCAAATCTTCTGCTATTTCGTCCGGTTGTAACTCAATAATGTGGTTCGGGTCTTCCATATATTTGCGTAACATGGATATGTGAAAAATGCTATGAACACGATACATACTTGGCGGTAAAGCGAGTCTATAAGCTACAGTTCCTACTCGATCGAGGATTAAAAATGGACCGATGAATTGAGGATTGAGCTTTCCTCTCTTTCCAAATCTCGTAACTCCTTTCCATGGAGCAACACGTAAGAACACATGATCTCCTACATCAAATTCCACGTCCTTTCGATGAAGATCAGCATAACTCTTTTGTCGATCTTGTGAGGTTTTTATACGTTGTCGGATCGTTTAAATCTTTTCTATAGTCATACGTACCAACTCAGGTCCCAACAACGTTGCTTCACCCACCTCATCCCTGCATACTGGAGAACGACATTTTCTTCTATACAATGCTTCGAATGGAGCCATGCCATTACTTGCTTGATAACTGTTGTTGTAGGAAAACTCCACTAATGGTAAGAACTTGTCCTAACTTCCCTTGAAGTCAAGGACACAGAGTCTTAATAAATCTTCTAGAGTTTGAATAGTCCTCTCTGATTGTCCATCCGTCTGAGGATGATATGCCGAACTAAATCGTAAATCTGTGCCCATAGCTTTTTGTAAACTAACCCAAAATCGTGAAGTGAATCTTGGGTCTCGATCAGAAACTATGGATACTGGCATACCATGCAGTCTTACAATCTCGTTTATGTACATACGAGCAAGACGTTCAAGTGTATAAGTTTCTCGTATCGGTAAGAAATGAGCAGACTTGGTCAATCTATCAACAATGACCCAAATCGCATTTATACCTTGAGAAACCTTAGGAAGACCGGTAACGAAATCTATGGTAATGTGCTCCCACTTCCATTTTAGAATTTCAAGTGGTTGCAATGGACCTTTTGGTACTTGATGCTCCGCTTTGACTCGTTGACAAGTTAGACACCTTGAGATAAACAACGCTATCTCTCTCTTCATATTGCTCCACCAAAATGTATGACGAAGATCATGATACATTTTGGTACTTCCAGGATGGATTGCAAACGGTGTGTTGTGCGCCTCCATCATGATTTTATACTTTAAATCAGGGTTGTTAGGAACACAAAGTCTGGTGTTGACTCGAAGTATTCCTTCTTCATCGATTCTTACTTCCGGCATAGCACCTTCTTGTACTTTCTTTCTCATACGCATCAGCTCCAGGTCTGTAGCTTGAGCAGCTTTAACTTTATCGATTAAAGTCGGTTCTACTCGTATATTCGCCATCATCACATGGGTCCCTGGAGTCTTTAACTCTATCTCCATCCTTTGTAAATCACACAAAATGGGCCTTTGTGTTGACAATATCGCACTCGCACTTGCATATGGTCTTCTACTCAATGCGTCAGCTACCACGTTCGCTTTTCCAGGATGGTATTGAATGGTATGATCATAATCTTTCAACAGTTCAAGCCAACGTCGTTGTCGCATGCTGAGTTCCTTTTGAGTGAAGAAATATTTGAAGCTTTTATGATCCGTAAAGATCTCCACCTTCTCCCCATACAAGTAATGCCTCCAAATTTTAAGTACAAAGACAACAGCTGCCAACTCTAGATCATGAGTAGGATAATTCCTCTCATATTCCTTGAGTTGTCTTGATGCATAGGCTATGACTTTTCCATGTTGCATGAGAACGCATCCCAACCCTTTGCTCGAAGCATCACTGTAGATGACAAATCCCTCCGAGCCAGATGGTATTGTTAGAACAGGTGCTGAAATGAGTCTCCTCTTGAGTTCTTGAAAACTCTGCTCACATTCTTCGTTCCAACCGAACTTTGTATCTTTCCGAGTCAGCTGAGTTAATGGAGTAGCGATTCGAGAAAATCCTTTCACGAATCTCCGATAATAACCAGCTAAAGCAAGAAAGCTACGTACTTCGGTCACTGATTTAGGTTGCTCCCAGCTTTGAATAGCTTCAATCTTTGTCGGGTCAACCGATATTCCACGACTTGATACTACGTGCCCAAGGAATGCTACCTCCTCCAGCCAGAACTCGCATTTCTTCAACTTGGCATAAAGCTTGTATTCACGAAGCTTTTGGAGTACCAGCCTCAAGTGTTGCTCATGATCTTCACGGCTTTTGGAATAAATAAGGATGTCATAAATAAAGACGACCACAAAGTGATCCAAATATTCCTTGAATATCCGGTTCATCATATCCATAAAGGCAGCAGGAGTATTAGTCAATCTAAAGGACATGACTAGGAATTCATAATGCTCGTACCGAGTTCAGAAAGCCGTCTTTGGAATATCCTCAGTTCTAAACTTCAGCTGATGATATCCAGGACGAAGATCGATCTTTGAAAAGAATTATGCTCCTTGCAACTGGTCAAACAGGTCATCAATACGTGGCAATGGGTACCTGTTTTTGATGGTGACATGATTCAACTCCCGATAATCAATACAAAGGCGCATACTTCCATCTTTCTTCTTCATGAATAGCACAGGAGCACCTCAAGGAGAAGTACTAGGACGAATAAAGCCAATGTCTAATAATTCCTGCAGTTGGATCTTTTACTCCTGAAGTTCAATAGGAGTCATTTGATATGGGGCTTTGGAAATGGGTTTTGTACCGGGTTCATGGTCGATACAAAATTTAATTTCACGCTCTGGGGGTAGGCCAGGAAGTTCTTCGGGGAATACGTCAGGGAATTTATTAACAATAGAAATATCATTCAAAACTGACGTATTTTTGTTTAGATCCGTGACATGAGCTAAGAAAGCTTGACATCTGTTTTTCAATAAACGAATAGCTTTATGGCTTGAGATGACAGCGATTGATTTTAATGGTTTGGTTTCTTAAATTCGCATAATAGGTCGATTAGGAATATGAAAGCTAACAACCTTACGAAAATAATCAATTTTTCCATGATGAGTAGTTAACCAATTAATCCCTAGAATCACGTCAAATTCAAGTATTTTTAATGAAATCAGATCGACAGGTAATATGTGGGTACCAACTTGAACCAAACAAGACTTTTAAATCGTGGATGTAATGAAGGTTTCTCCCAATGGAGTTTCAACAGATAAGTCAAAGTCTAATTTCTCCGAAGTCAAATTTAATCGATGAGCGCAAGTAGGAGAAATAAAAGAATGGGTAGAACCGGTATCAAATAAAGTATAGACTTCGTTAGAGTTTATGATAAGCTTACCCGTGATGACCTCATTCGGGTTCCTTGCTTTCTGGGGGATCACAACAAACGCTCTCCCTTGCACTGCTGGTTTTGACTTTTCTTGGACGGCCTTTGGTGTCTCCATCTTGGCTGAACTTGTTTTTGGTAAACGACAAAATCGAGCTAAATGACCTTCTCTTCCACAATTATAACATGCTTTAGATGACATCGCGCAGTTTGGACTGATGTGCCCCTCCCCTCCGCATTTGAAACATATGATAGGTGGTCGTTCTCCTTCCTTAACAAAGGGTGCTGGTGCTGACGTCTTTCCATCATTGTTGAATCTCCTATTCTTGAAATGACTATTCTTATTGTTTTGGCCCTGATTACCACCGAAGTGGTTACCATTTCAGGCATGTTGATTCCCTCCACGCTTGTTGTCACCGCTTCGATGACTGCTCTCACTGGTATTATCATTTTGCCGACTGCTCTATTTTAGTTGCGTTGACTCCTTATCGCGCTCCACTAACTGAGCCCTATTCACAACATCTGAATACAAACACAGTTTATGAGAAATAAGATGTTGTCGTATCTCAGGTTTCAAACTTCACAAAAATATTCGCGTCATTCGCTCTTCATTATCCACCAAGTGGGACGCAAACCGGGACAACTCAGCAAATTTAGCCTCATACTGCGACACGGTCATTATGCTCCAATTTGATGAACTCCACCTCCTTCACGTGACGAACACTTTCGAGAAAGTATTTGTTATTGAAGAGCTCTTGAAACTTCTCCCAAGACATCTTTAGTGCGGCAGGTTGAGTACGCTTAATCGATTCCCACCAGTAATCTGCCTCTCCTCGTAACATAAAGGCGGCAAAGGGAACCTTTTGCTCCTCGGAGCATCCCAAGACATCAAATATCTTGGTAATCTGCTTTATCCATGTTTACGCTATAAGTGGTTTTGGCTCTCCCTTAAACTCTGGTGGTCCCATCTCCTTGAACTGTTTAGCGGTGACCGTCCGAGAGTTTTCAGTGTTTCCACCTATATTTTGGACAGGAGCCGCTCTCGCCTGCTATTGCATGAACTGTATAAAGTTTCTGAACATTCCACCATTCATCATCTGGTCAGTGTTGTTGTTTGCATGAGGATTGTCACCTTCCTGATGCACATTATCCTGATTATTGATATGTGGTGAAAACAGTCGCCTGTGCTCTATTGCTATTCTCAACATTCTCAGATGCCATTTTAAGATACTGCCACAAAATAAAAGTTAATTGATATGTCATATATTATCCTTATATTATGACCGACCAATCAAATACCATGCAAGTAAACTTAGGTAGGTCATACTAGCGAAGGAATTTCCCGTCTCTCCCCTCCTAGTCCTATTCTCACATCTTAACCAGGGATCATATCCCTAAGCTCTGATACCAACTGTGACGCCCCCAAAATTAGGTATACATCATCCATCTTGGGTCGTCAGATACATAGTACAGAATACAAATACAACTTACTATTACAACTGTCGTGGACAATACGACAAAACATAAACTGTGAGTTTGAATACAAATATTATCTTCTAGAGAGTATTCATACTCAAAAGGAGTCCTCATTACATTTATTAACATACCATTACATAGAATAGTGAGGACTACAAACTAATACTATCATTCGGACCATCACTCCGTTCCTCGACTTGCCCCAGCTACGTTCTCATTTCCTGAAGAGAACAGTGAAAGAAAGGGTGAGCTCAACTAGCCCAATAAGAAATATTATGACTAAGATAATGCAGAAAAAAATTATCATTAGCCTTCAACAATGTTAAACTGATAAAATATAATAGACATCAAGTTTAACTGCAGCGGAACAAGCAATCCATTAAAAGAGTCAAGTAGAAAATAAACTCTACTATCTTTTATGATTTAAAAGGTTTTTCAACATTGTGATCGCTGGGACTCAGCTTAATAAAATAATCCACATCATCGAATCACCCCTGCACTACGGCCAAGGATATTTGTATATTCATTAATGGTCATGATCATGCCAACAATTGTCCATCAATGCACTACGGGCCAATGAGGACTTATACCACATTATTTGTAACATTACGGTCATGATTATACCGAATAATTCCTGGTCATAATCATACCAAGTCCATCTATGCACTACAGGCCACAGATGACTTTCAACATTTTATAAACATTAGGATGATGACAATGATATAAGAATTAAATAAAATAAGTTCAAGAATTAACTTATCCAAGAATTAACAACGTCCAAATTGTCAACATGATACTGCTTTGTGGAGTAAAATTCAAGAATACTTAGAAGAATATTTTTATGAAAAGATACTGGATGAAACACAATTATCAAGGATATTCCACAAATTTCATGGAGTATAGAAGTCAAAACTTAACCAACTGAGTATAATAAAGAATGGAATAACAAAAGAAATCACCATGTATGCGATAGACCGCACAGACAGGTTATTCCCACAGAATAATAAATAATGGAACCAGGTCCGGCGTAAAACGCACAGACATGATATTCCAACAGAATAATAATAAAGATGGAACCAGGTTCGGTGTAAAACACATAGACAGGATGTTCCAACAGAATAATAATAAAAATGGAACCAGGTCCGGTGTAAAACACACAGACATGATGTTCCAACAGAATAATAATAAAAACGGAACCAGGTCCGGTGTAAAACACACAGACAGGATGTTCCAACAGAATAATAAAAGAATGTCACCAAGTATAGGGTAGACCGCGTATACAGGTCAGTCCAACAGAATAATAAGAATTGGAATAACAATAGTTTTCTTCATGAATAAGAAAGAATAACACCCCTTACCGTTTTAAAGAAGAGCTGAAATAAGGAAGTAGTTAAGTAGCATAATACTCTTCTTCTCTCTCTCTATAGTTTCTCTCTATAATTTCTCTCTCTAGAGTTCCGTGAATTCGTAAGAAATAATGAAGGAATGAGCTGCTATTTATAGAAAAATAGAATGCATAGTAACTAATCCATGAACGGTCCAGATTGATTACTTTAATCTGACGGTCCATATTTAAAGAAAAATCTTTTAAATAAAATATAATATATTCTATTTATAGAATAACTTTAATAAAGTATTCTGTTTTATATAAAAAGATGTTTCTGTTTTATTACGTTAATAATACGAATAAAACAAAACGTCATTATCGCTAAATAATTCATATTATTAACTGACAATAATTGAATCAAACTGAGTGACTTCTCACATAAGCATTAATAATCAATACCGTGTGCTACTATGCAACCATACGTGTTACTGTACTTTTACTACCGAGTAGTTCAACAGTATCAATGGTAAAACTTCCGCCGTTATTTTTAATTAAATATTTTTGTCGTTTTCTCAATCCGACAATAATTCCGTTGTGGGGTCCACCAATGATTGTGCCGTTGTACGAATATTCTCTGTTAAAATGAATATTCCCCGACCAATCGAATATTATATAACAACTTGCGTACTTTGCAAAATTTATAAATATTACCCACAACTATAACATTATATCAAATTAACTCCATAATATTCAAAAATGATATTTATAGAAAATTCATCTTTATTTATAAAAGTTGGGGTCTTACAAGACCCTTATACTTCAAACTAGATTGTGTATGAATGGTGATTAACGAGACACATGTGATTAGGTTATGTGAAGGTTAATTGCTAGCGTTAATTGTAGCAGGCTTATCAGACAAGTTTCCTAACCCTAATTTCTTTTGGGTATTTATCAAATCCTTACTAATATTATCGCAGTAAGGGTAAGTATTGGACTTGTGTTAGTTATTTATTTGTGCAAGTTTCTTCGTTGAAAAGTCATACTATCTTCAATTATCTTGCAAGCTTATCGATGATTATTCAGTTATTATTTTAACTGCCATATGTTTAGATTTCATTTCATTATCGAACTATTCTAAGTATGTTCCTGGCCTTTGTTTTCGGCTAGTTATTATTGATGAAAAAAGTGATTTAACACAAATCTTTCGAAGCTATTAAATGTTTACCAATCCAAATTACTTTGGTGCGGTCTCACATGATTACTAAGATGAACAACCCGAATAAACGGGCAAACAGTTGTCTGGAAAATAGTCCCATTTCGCTTATGCAGCTTAAAACTTAATACTTTGCACAATGTAGGGTACAATAGGCTGATCACCTGGCGTACTTGCATAGACCGTTTACAGTTTATTTGATTGTTAAACCGTCTGATGGTTTTTGATGAAAGAAAATGTGTTCAGGGTATTTTCCACCCCTTAGTATGATATTAAAAATTCTTAAATTCTTATCCTTGATGTTCTTCTTTAACACTTGATAATCTTTCAACTGTTGAGATCTAGTAATTCAAATGCCTTTATCTTGACGTATATTTCCCATTTATTCCGTATACTTACTGGGCAATTTGTGCTCATTCTTACTTAAACCTTTCAGTTAAGGATGAGAAGGCTGAGGGTTCGGGCAAGGGCAAGGACAAGGGAAAGTTCAAGATGAAGTGATGCTAATGGTTATGTAATAAAATAATTATTTCCGCATGTGTAATGTAGCAATAAACGCTAAGGCTAAGTTTCAGTTTGTGTTAAGGTTGTAAAGACTTGGGATTTTATTTTGAATAATTATGTAATAGTTAATATTATTATTCCTTATTGTTAAGGTTTACTTAGTTAGATGATGGTGTATGTTGTATCGTGAGCACCAAGTTCTGTAATCGATGATTACATGGATTTGGGGCGTCACAAATCTAATATCATTAATACTTAAATTATTAATGAAACTTATCTTAAAATATTAAAAGTTATGTTTTATAATTTAAAATATTATTAAATACCTTATTATTATTTAAAATGATTTTTTTATATAATAAAAATCATTTTTAATTAATTTATTTAATGCATTTATTAAATAATTTAAATATCAATTATATTCAAATAAATATTAATATTTATAAAAAAATATGCCAAATTATTAAAAGTTAATTTCTATAACTTAAAATAATTTTTGTAATTTTCAGAATTTATTTTCGATTTTTTTTTTGATTTTTCTAGAATTTAAATTAATTAATTTAAATATGTCTGTTGCTAAAGCCCTTTGGCGACAGTAAGTGTCGCCTTAGGTGTTCTTGGGAAACCCAGAACCTTCATATATAGACAGTCTCAAGTGGGTAGGTTTGACCATAGATTAATCACTGACCATGATGTTTTTGGGTGTTGTGTTGGTTAGATCTTGTAGTGCTAGTGCAAGACTACATGATCCAATAACTATCTTGGCCAAACTAAATAACACTAAGGAGATTTGAGCTTGACAAATGGCTATCAGAGTTGTTCATCATGTTTCTGGGCTGCCCAGAAAATATAGTCATGGCCGGTCAACGCTTTTATTGACCTTATATCTATAAATCTGTTCATGTTAAGTGTGTTCTAGACGTCGGGCTGTGTAGAGTATCTATCAAGGTCCATGAATCAAGCAAAGTTCAAGTCTAAACATCATCTAGCTAAAAGATCTAAGCCTCAGAAAATCGTGTCAGAGGCTGTTCTTCATTTCAGGGTTTTCCAGAAATGAAGAACAGAACAAGGGGGCTACTTTGGGTCCTTATATCTCGCGTTTGAGTTTGCTTTATGTGATCTAACACTTTCAGTGTGTAGCCAACATGCAAGTAAACAAATTGATTACATAAAATCATCATAACAACAACAAACTCTCTAGATCCATGCTGGTCAAACCATGTCATACATGGTGTTCATACGTTTTTTGGGTTACCCAGAAAACAGAAACGTGATCAGGCTACTTGGTTTGACCGTCAATTAAATCCATCTTGTTAGTCATCTAGGTTATATAAAAGCTTGAATATGTAGTACATAGACCATACTATAACATGTAAACAACAACAGAAACAAATCGATAAACACTCGAGAGATCTGGACTCAATAACTTACTGTCAGAACGTTCTGGGTAAGTTTCTGGGTTACCCAGATTTGAGAAAGTCATGGTCGGTCAACGACCTTTGACCATGATTATCTGACATTCTAAGCATGATCTGGTCCAGCTACAAGTTCTGGATTACAGACCTCATATCACACTATATGATCAAACCTTAAAAACACAAAAATCATTAACAGCGAGAGATCTACAAGACCTGACATTCGATTGTCAGACACAAAAATAAAGTTTTCCAGATTTTTAAAAACTTCAAATCTGAGCCTCTAGATGTTATGGATCTAACATCTAGCAACCCAGATCATCATTATATACCACTAACAACATATTTTAACAATGAATCATAACATCTAACACAAGATCAAAAGTCAAATTTCTAGATTAGGGTTTACCTCTTTTAAGCTTTGATTTTGATTATGTTCTTCTGATTTGATATTGGTGTTCGTGGGGCTTGCTTAAGGGATTGATATGCCTTGTATTTTTAGAGGTTTGGGAGAGAGAAAATTGTTTAGGAGTTAGATAGTCAAATGAGAAATTTTTAGTAGCTTTCTCTCTCTTAAATCTAGTAAATCAATTGGTGCAATGAACTTGTAATGGTTGATCATGTGCTGGTAATCTTAGCTCATAGCTAGGTCTAGGGGGTGGTTGGCAAGATTTGCAAAGATTTGGTTAGGAATAATTCAACCAATAAGATAAAAGGGTAAAATGGTAATTTTACATATAATTTTAAGGGCATTCTTATCCAAGGTGCTTGAATCTATGGTTTATTCACTATATTTTAAATCTTAAAGTTTCCCAAATAATTTATAGGGTTTGAAAAATTAAAATTAAAGTGTAATAATATTTTAATTAAACACACTAATTTAAAATTAGGGTTTTAATAGATAATTAAGGTTCCTTAATATTATTAGGGTTCTCAAATTAACAATTAGGGTTTCCTAATTATCATTATAATTTACAAAATAATAATTAGGGTTTCTAATTTTAGCAATTTAAGGTTTTCAAATAATAATTAGGGTTTCTCATAGTTACAGAAATTCTATAATACACAGTAAAATTCATATAACACAATTACTACACAGTCTCGAACTCATAACTGAGTTTGACAATTAGGGTTTAATAACATGAAATAAGGGTTATGACATAATTTACCATAATTGACCAACCATTATCAGTATACACATTTACAGTATATATTTATAGCACTGAAAAATTAAAATATAATTAATATTATATTATTACTCTCATTCATAGCTCGAAATCTAAAATTAGGGCTTGGATTCCATATCTGATTTATCTTTCATATATAACATCATTAATTAAGTTAAAATCTTTAACTTAATAATCTGAACTAAAATTCATAAAATAAAATTATAATTATAATAATTCCAATAATCATTTCATATATTATTTAAATAATACAAAAATCATATTTTCATGGAAAATAATTAATAAAGACATTTCTACTATAAAATTAATTATTATAAGAATATAATTTGTAATGATCAAAAATTCTAAAATAAAATTATTTGAAATTATTCACGTAATAAATAATTTTTTATTTATCACATATTTACATACGCATTACTTGACACTTATTCTCATCATAAAAAAAAATTTATATGCAAAATTTCTTATTTATTTTATATTGAAAATATCGGGTTATTACAGATGTAATATAACACATATAAGACAACTTTTAAAACTCTTATCATAAGCAATTAAGTCATGATAACATCTTCTCAAGTTCAGAACCTATCTCATGTAGCATTTGTGACGCCCCCCAAAATTAGGTATACATCACCCATCTTGGGTCGTCAGATACATAGTACAAAATACAAATACAACTTACTAATACAACTGTCGTGTACAATACGACAAAACATAAACTGTGAGTTTGAATACAAATATTATCTTCTAGAGAGTATTCATACTCAAAAGGAGTCCTCGTTACATTTATTAACACACCATTACATAGAATAGTGATGACTACTAACTAATACTATCATTCGGACCATCACTCCGTTCCCCGACTTGCCCCAGCTACGTTCTCATTTCCTGAAGAGAACAGTGAAAGAAAGGGTGAGCTCAACTAGCCCAGTAAGAAATATTATGACTAAGATAATGCAGAATAAATTATCATTAGCCTTCAACAATGTTAAACTGATAAAATACAATAGACATCAAGTTTAACTGTAGCGGAATAAGCAATCCATTAAAAGAGTCAAGTAGAAAATAAACTCTACTATCTTTTATGATTTAAAAGATTTTCCAACACTGTGATCGCTGAGACTCAGCTTAATAATCCACATCATCGAATCACCCCTGCACTACGGCCAAGGATATTCGTATATTCATTAATGGTCATGATCATGTCAACAACTGTCCATCAATGCACTACGGGCCAATGAGGACTTTTACCACATCATTTGTAACATTACGGTCATGATTATACCGAATAGTCCCTGGTCATAATCATACCAAGTCCATCTATGCACTACAGGCCACAGATGACTTTCAACAGAATATAAACATGAGGATGATGACAATGATATAAGAATTCAATAAAACAAGTTCAAGAATTAATTTATCCAAGAATTAACAACATCCAAATTGTCAACATGATACTGCTTTGTGGAGTAAAATTCAAGAATACTTAGAAGAATATTTTCATGAAAAGATACTGGATGAACCGCAATTATCAAGGATATTTCACTAATTTCATGGAGTATAGAAGTCAAAACTTAACCAATTGAGTATAATAAAGAATGGAATAACAAAAGAAATCACCATGCATGCGATAGACCGCACAGACAGGTTATTCCAACAGAATAATAAATAATGGAACCAGGTCCAGCGTAAACGCACAGACAGGATATTCCGACAGAATAATAAATAATGGAACCAGGTCCGGCGTAAACGCACAGACAGGATATTCCGACAAAATAATAAATAATGGAACCAGGTCCGGTGTAAAACACACAGACAGGATGTTCCAACAAAATAATAACAAGACGGAACCAGGTCCGGTGTAAAACACACAGACAGGATGTTCCAACAGAATAATAACAAAAACAGAACCAGGTCCGGTGTAAAACACACAGACAGGATGTTCCAACAAAATAATAGAAGAATGTCACCAAGTATAGGGTAGACCGCGTATACAGGTTATTCCAACAGAATAATAAGAAATGGAATAACAACAGTTCTCTTCATGAATAAGAAAGAATAACACCCCTTACCGTTTTAAAGACGAGCTGAAATAAGGAAGTAGTTAAGTAGCAGAATACTCTTCTTCTCTCTCTCTCTATAGTTTCTCTCTCTAGAGTTCAGTGAATTCGTAAGAAATAATGAAGGAATGAGCTCCGATTTATAGAAAAATAGAATGCATAGTAACTAATCCATGAACGGTCCAGATTGATTACTTTAATCTGACGGTCCATATTTAAAGAAAAATCTTTTAAATAAAATATAATATATTCTATTTATAGAATAACTTTAATAAAGTATTCTGTTTTATATAAAAAGATGTTTCTGTTTTATTACGTTAATAATACGAATAAAACAAAACGTCATTATCGCTAAATAATTCATATTATTAACTGACAATAATTGAATCAAACTGAGTGACTTCTCACATAAGCATTAATAATCAATACTGTATGCTACTATGCAACCACACGTATTACTGTACTTTTACTACTGAGTAGTTCAACAGTAACAATGGTAAAATTTTCGCCGTTATTTTTAATAAAATATTTTTGTCGTTTTCTCAATTCGACAATAATTCCGTTGTGGGGTCCACCAATGATTGTGTCGTTGTACGAATATTCCCTGTTAAAACGAATATTTCCCGACCAATCGAATATTATATAACAACTTGCGTACTTTGCAAAATTTATAAATATTACCCACAACTATAACATTATATCAAATTAACTCCATAATATTCAAAATTGATATTTATAGAAAATTCTTCTTTATTTATAAAAGTTGGGGTCTTACAACCTCCCCTTCTTATGAAATTTTGCCCTCGAAATTAGGGTACGTACCTGGTATGTCGAAGAGATAAGGATACCTTGATTTCATTTCAGATTCTAACTCCCAAGTCATTTCCTCAACATCGTGATTTCTCCACAAAACTTTGACTTGAGGTATAACCTTAGAGCGTAGAATATGTTCCTTCTTATCCAAGATTTGAACAGGAACTTCTTCATACGTCAAATCCTCCGCTATTTCGTCCGGTTCTAACTCAATAATGTGGTTCGGGTCTTCCACATATTTGCGTAACATGGATATGTGAAAAATGTTATGAACACGAGACATACATGGCGGTAAAGTGAGTCTATAAGCTACAGTTCCTACTCGATCGAGGATTAAAAATGGACCGATGAATCGAGGATTGAGCTTTCCTCTCTTTCCAAATCTCGTAACTCCTTTCCATGGAGCAACACGTAAGAACACATGATCTCCTACATCAAATTCCACGTCCTTTCGATGAAGATCAGCATAACTCTTTTGTCGATCTTGTGAGGTTTTTATACGTTGTCGGATCGTTTGAATCTTTTCTGTAGTCATACGTACCAACTCCGGTCCCAACAACGTTGCTTCACCCACCTCATCCCATCATACTGGAGAACGACATTTTCTTCCATACAATGCTTCGAATGGAGCCATGCCAATACTTGCTTGATAACTGTTGTTGTAGGAAAACTCCACCAATGGTAAGAACTTGTTCCAACTTCCCTTGAAGTCAAAGACACAGAGTCTTAATAGATCTTCTAGAGTTTGAATAGTCCTCTCTGATTGTCCGTCCGTCTGAGGATGATATGCCGAACTAAATCGTAAATCTGTGCCCATAGCTTTTTGTAAACTAACCCAAAATCGTGAAGTGAATCTTGGGTCACGATCAGAAACTATGGATACTGGCATACCATGCAGTCTTACAATCTCGTTTATGTACATACGAGAAAGACGTTCAAGTGTATAAGTTTCTCGTATCGGTAAGAAATGAGCAGACTTGGTCAATCTATCAACAATGACCCAAATCGCATCAATACCTTGAGAAACCCTAGGAAGACCGGTAACGAAATCCATGGTAATGTGCTCCCACTTCCATTCTGGAATTTCAAGTGGTTGCAATTGACCTTTTGGTACTTGATGCTCCGCTTTGACTCGTTGACAAGTTAGACACCTTGAGATAAACAGCGCTATCTCTCTCTTCATATTACTCCACCAAAATGTATGACGAAGATCATGATACATTTTGGTACTTCCAGGATGGATTGCAAACGGTGTGTTGTGCGCCTCCATCATGATTCCATACTTTAAATCAGGATTGTTAGGAACACAAAGTCTGGAGTTGACTCGAAGTATTCATTCTTCATCGATTCTTGCTTCCGGCATAGTACCTTCTTGCACTTTCTTCCTTACACGCATCAGCTCCAGGTCTGTAGCTTGAGCAGCTTTAACTTTATCGATTAAAGTCGGTTCTACTCGTATATTCGCCATCATCACATGGGTCCCTGAAGTCTTTAACTCTATCTCCATCCTTTGTAAATCACACAAAATGGGCCTCTGTGTTGACAATATCGCACTCGTACTTGCATATGGTCTTCTACTCAATGCGTCAGCTACCACATTCGCTTTTTCAGGATGGTATTGAATGGTATGATCATAATCTTTCAACAGTTCAAGCCAACGTCGTTGTCGCATGTTGAGTTCCTTTTGAGTGAAGAAATATTTAAGGCTTTTATGATCCGTAAAGATCTCCACCCTCTCCCCATACAAGTAATGCCTCCAAATTTTAAGTGCAAAGACAACAGCTGCCAACTCTAGATCATGAGTAGGATAATTCCTCTCATATTCCTTGAGTTGTCTTGATGCATAGGCTATGACTTTTCCATGTTGCATGAGAACACATCCCAACCCTTTGCTCGAAGCATCACTGTAGATGACAAATCCCTCCGAGCCAGGTGGTATTGTTAGAACAGGTGCTGAAATGAGTCTCCTTTTAAGTTCTTGAAAACTCTGCTCACACTCTTCGCTCCAACCGAACTTTGTATCTTTCCGAGTCAGCTGAGTTAATGGAGTAGCGATTCGAGAAAATCCCTCCACGAATCTCCGATAATAACCAGCTAGACCGAGAAAGCTACGTACTTCGGTTACTGATTTAGGTTGCTCCCAGCTTTGAATTGCTTCAATCTTTGCCAGGTCAACAGATATTCCACGACTTGATACTACGTGCCCAAGGAATGCTACCTCTTCCAGCCAGAACTCGCATTTCTTCAACTTGGCATAAAGTTTGTATTCACGAAGCTTTTGGAGTACCATCCTCAAGTGTTGCTCATGATCTTCACGGCTTTTGGAATAAACAAGGATGTCATCGATAAAGACGACTACAAAGTGATCTAAATATTCCTTGAATACCCTGTTCATCATATCAATGAAGGCAGCAGGAGCATTAGTCAATCCAAAAGACATAACTAAGAATTCATAATGCCCATACCGAGTTCTGAAGGCAGTCTTTAGAATATCCTCAGTTCTAACCTTCAGCTGATGATATCCAGAACGAAGATCGATCTTTGAAAAGAATTGTGCTCCTTGCAACTGGTCAAACAGGTCATCAATACGTGGCAATGGGTACCTATTTTTGATGGTGACATGATTCAACTCCCGATAATAAATACAAAGTCGCATACTCCCATCTTTCTTCTTCACGAACAGAACAGGAGCACCCCAAGGAGAAGTACTAGGACGAATAAAACCAATGTCTAACAATTCCTGCAGTTGAGTCTTTAACTCCTGAAGTTCAATAGGAGCCATTCGATATGGGGCTTTGGAAATGGGTTTTGTACCGGGTTCAAGGTCGATACAAAATTCAATTTCACGCTCTGGGGGTAGGCCAGGAAGTTCTTCGGGAAATACGTCAGGAAATTTATTAACAACAGAAATATCATTCAAAGCTGACGTCATGAGCTAAGAAAGCTTGACATCCGTTTTTTAATAAACGAATAGCTTTATGGCTTGAGATGACAACGATTGATTTTAATGGTTTGGTTGCTTGAATTCGCATAATAGGTCGATTAGGAATATGAAAGCTAACAACCTTACGAAAACAATCAATTTTTGCATGATGAGTAGTTAACCAATCAATCCCTAGAATCACGTCAAATTCAAGTATTTTTAATGAAATAAGATCGACAGGTAATGTGTGGGTACCAACTTGAACCAAACAAGACTTATAAACCGTGGATGTAATGAAGGTTTCTCCCAATAGAGTTTCAACTGCTAAGTCAAAGTCTAATTTCTCCGGAATCAAATTTAATCGATGAGCGCAAGTAGGAGAAATAAAAGAATGGGTAGAACCGGTATCAAATAAAGTATAGACTTCGTTAGAGTTTATGATAAGCTTACCCGTGATGACCTCATTCGGGTTCCTTGCGTTCTGGGAGGTCACAACAAACGCTCTCCCTTGCACAACCGGTTTTGACTTTTCTGGGACGACCTTTGGTGCCTCCATCCTAGCTGAATTTGTCTTCGGTAAACGACAAAATCGGGCTAAATGACCTTCTCTTCCACAATTATAACATGTTTTGGACGGCATCGCGCAGTTTGGACTGATGTGCCCCTCCCCTCCGCATTTGAAACATATGATAGGTGGTCGTTCTCCTTCCTTAACGACAGGTGCTGGTGCTGACGTCTTTCCATCATTGTTGAATCTCCTCTTCTTGAAATGCCCATTCTTATTATTTTGGCCCTGATTACCACCGAAGTGGTTACCATTTCTGGCTTGTTGATTCCCTCCACGCTTGTTGTCACCGCTTCGATGACCGCTCTCACTGGTATTATCATTTTGCCGGCTGCTCTCTTTTGGTTGCGTTGTCTCGTTATCGCGCTCCACCAACTGAGCCCTATTTACAACATCTGAATACAAACACAGTTTATGAGAAACAAGATGTTGACGTATCTCCGGCTTCAAACCTCTTAAAAACATCCGCGTCATTCTTTCTTCATTATCCACCAGGTGGGACGCAAATCGGGATAACTCCGCAAATTTTGCCTCGTACTGCGACACGGTCATATTATTCTGCTCCAATTTGATGAACTCCACCTCCTTCATGTGACGAATACTCTCGGAAAAGTATTTGTCATTAAACAGCTCTTGGAACTTCTCCCAAGACATCTTCAGTGAGGCAGGTTGAGTACGCTTTATCGATTCCTACCAGTAATTTGCCTCTCCTCGCAACATAAAGGCGGCAAAGGGAACCTTTTGCTCCTCGGAGCAACCCAAGACATCAAATATCTTGGTGATCTGCTTTATCCATGTTTCAGCTACAAGTGGTTTGGGTTCTCCCTTAAACTCCGGTGGTCCCAGCTCCTTAAACTGTTTAGCGGTGACCGCCTTAGAGTTTCCAGTATTTCCACCTACGTTGTGGACAGGAGCCGCTTTCACATGTTGTTGCATGAATTGCATAAAACCTCTGAATATTCCATCATTCATCATCTGGTCAGTGTTGTTGTTTGCATGAGGATTGCCACCTTCCTGATGAACATTATCCTGATTATTGATATGTGGTGAATCAATAATCGCCTGTGCTCCATTGCTATTCTCAACATTCTCAGATGCCATTTTCAGATACTGCCACAAAATAAAAGTTAATTGATATGTCATATATTATCCTTATATTATGACCGACCAATTAAATACCATGCAAATAAACTTAGGTAGGTCATACTAGCGAAGTAATTCCCCGTCTCTCCCCTCCTAGTTTTATTCTCACATCTTAGCCAGGGATCATATCCCTAAGCTCTGATACCAACTGTGACGCCCCCCAAAATTAGGTATACATCACCCATCTTGGGTCGTCAGATACATAGTACAAAATACAAATACAACTTACTAATACAACTGTCGTGTACAATACGACAAAACATAAACTGTGAGTTTGAATACAAATATTATCTTCTAGAGAGTATTCATACTCAAAAGGAGTCCTCGTTACATTTATTAACACACCATTATATAGAATAGTGAGGACTACTAACTAATACTATCATTCGGACCATCACTCCGTTCCCCGACTTGCCCCAGCTACGTTCTCATTTCCTGAAGAGAACAGTGAAAGAAAGGGTGAGCTCAACTAGCCCAGTAAGAAATATTATGACTAAGATAATGCAGAATAAATTATCATTAGCCTTCAACAATGTTAAACTGATAAAATACAATAGACATCAAGTTTAACTGTAGAGGAATAAGCAAGCCATTAAAAGAGTCAAGTAGAAAATAAACTCTACTATCTTTTATGATTTAAAAGATTTTCCAACACTGTGATCGCTGAGACTCAGCTTAATAATCCACATCATCGAATCACCCCTGCACTACGGCCAAGGATATTCGTATATTCATTAATGGTCATGATCATGCCAACAACTGTCCATCAATGCACTACGGGCCAATGAGGACTTTTACCACATCATTTGTAACATTACGGTCATGATTACACCGAATAATCCCTGGTCATAATCATACCAAGTCCATCTATGCACTACAGGCCACAGATGACTTTCAACAGAATATAAACATGAGGATGATGACAATGATATAAGAATTCAATAAAACAAGTTCAAGAATTAATTTATCCAAGAATTAACAACGTCCAAATTGTCAACATGATACTGCTTTGTGGAGTAAAATTCAAGAATACTTAGAAGAATATTTTCATGAAAAGATACTGGATGAACCGCAATTATCAAGGATATTTCACTAATTTCATGGAGTATAGAAGTCAAAACTTAACCAATTGAGTATAATAAAGAATGGAATAACAAAAGAAATCACCATGCATGCGATAGACCGCACAGACAGGTTATTCCAACAGAATAATAAATAATGGAACCAGGTCCGGCGTAAACGCACAGACAGGATATTCCGACAGAATAATAAATAATGGAACCAGGTCCGGCGTAAACGCACAGACAGGATATTCCGACAGAATAATAAATAATGGAACCAGGTCCGGTGTAAAACGCACAGACAGGATGTTCCAACAAAATAATAACAAGACGGAACCAGGTCCGGTGTAAAACACACAGACAGGATGTTCCAACAAAATAATAACAAAAATGGAACCAGGTCCGGTGTAAAACACACAGACAGGATGTTCCAACAAAATAATAGAAGAATGTCACCAAGTATAGGGTAGACCGCGTATACAGGTTATTCCAACAGAATAATAAGAAATGGAATAACAACAGTTCTCTTTATGAATAAGAAAGAATAACACCCCTTACCGTTTTAAAGACGAGCTGAAATAAGGAAGTAGTTAAGTAGCAGAATACTCTTCTTCTCTCTATCTCTATAGTTTCTCTCTCTAGAGTTCAGTGAATTCGTAAGAAATAATGAAGGAATGAGCTGCTATTTATAGAAAAATAGAATGCATAGTAACTAATCCATGAACGGTCCAGATTGATTACTTTAAACTGACGGTCCATATTTAAAGAAAAATCTTTTAAATAAAATATAATATATTCTATTTATAGAATAACTTTAATAAAGTATTCTGTTTTATATAAAAAGATGTTTCTGTTTTATTACGTTAATAATACGAATAAAACAAAACGTCATTATCACTAAATAATTCATATTATTAACTGACAATAATTGAATCAAACTGAGTGACTTCTCACATAAGCATTAATAATCAATATTGTGTGCTACTATGTAACCACACGCATTACTGTACTTTTACTACCGAGTAGTTCAACAGTAACAATGGTAAAATTTCTGCCGTTATTTTTAATAAAATATTTTTGTCGTTTTCTCAATCCGACAATAATTCCGTTGTGGGGTCCACCAATGATTGTGTCGTTGTACGAATATTTCCTGTTAAAACGAATATTCCCCGACCAATCGAATATTATATAACAACTTGCGTACTTTGCAAAATTTATAAATATTACCCACAACTATAACATTATATCAAATTAACTCCATAATATTCAAAAATGATATTTATAGAAAATTCTTCTTTATTTATAAAAGTTGGGGTCTTACAGCATTCATGCACCTTAATTTTATTATATGAAGTTTCTCTAGAAAACTTCTCTAACACAAGGTCTAACAAGTTTTATCATGAACAAGACACTATAAACATCATATCATGCTCATTTATATTTGAACTCAATCTTGTATATAAACCACTAAGTTCAGAACTTATAGAACATAAGTTTCCACAGGCTTGTTTTTCAAAATCTTTAAGTTTCTTTTCAAAACACATACTAAGTCATGCTAATACTTTCTATTATGAGAAAAAAAATTTTATATGTCATGTATCATATCATGCATTTTCATGTTACATGCCAAACTTCTTTCTAACCTTCATAATTTGAGTTATACATATTTAAATTTGTCCGTTTTCGATTCTATGGATTCGTAATTCATAAAACTACAACATACCAGAATTATAACAATTTACAAAAACCCTAACTAACATTATTCTTAACCCAAATATCATGTTTATACTAAATTTTTATGTTTTGAAAAGTTTAGCGAATTCATTCACTACGAATTTGTTTCTAAACCAAATTGGTTTGTTTAACTTCCGTTGATTTCATATTCAACCATATTAACGATTTCTAGCATCAATTGACACTTTCTACCATGCTTCTACCATAAACGTTTCGACTCAAAACATATATTTTGGTACTTTTCTAAAAACTTGCAAAGAACTTGAATTTACGAACATAGTTTAAGAGTTATACCTCCTTAAGCTAAATTGTCAAGCTTGTTTCTAACCTCAGATTGCTCACTCTAATTCCCACTTACTCTCTGTATAGAACTCATCAAGAACCCAAACAACCCAATTAGAGAAGAGAAGGGTCTAATTTATAAAGAATTTCTTACCTAGACCATGGCTTTACCTCAAAGATTGAATCCAATGGGAGATGGAAGAAGATGATAGTTAAAGAAAAGTTGGTGGAAAATCAAATCAACCCACTTCCCTCTTCATCATTTGGAAGCTATGGATTTTGGAGAAGAAGAAGCAAGCTAGCTACTAGCCTTTTTGTATTTCACGTGAATGAAAAATGACACACAATTTGGGACACTCCCTTCTAATACTCAGCACTTCATATTA
Organism: Panax notoginseng; assembly: GCA_016801055.1. Lineage (NCBI taxonomy): Eukaryota > Viridiplantae > Streptophyta > Magnoliopsida > Apiales > Araliaceae > Panax > Panax notoginseng. The sequence continues at coordinate 120,227,678 of CM029014.1, read as the reverse complement.
TTAATAACATATATGGGTTTATTTGATATTTGTTCCCAAATGAGTATACATATACACCCACTCACATAGAATTATATAATTCATGTACATTGGTTTATTAGTATTTTAATTGGGCTAATTATAAAATAATTGGATATTCTCAATCCATCATTTTTCATAAAATTTATCATCTCAAATATACCCAATTATTATAATGATAATTAATATCAATTATTTATTAACTCCTGTTGGGTAAAATCTAATTACGCACAAAATGCAAGTATACGTGGTCAACAAGTAATAAAGTGAAAGTAGAGTATCGTTCCCACGGGGAATTGTTTAATAAAAAAATCTCCAAGTACTAACCCGTAACCAACTCAATCTTATTTAAACGAATGAATTTCAAATTATATAATTAAACTACTATTAAATTCCACTAGTTAAATTAAGATTATGGAGATTTATGATCACAACTTCACTTATTATTTCATTTAAGTTAACACACTTCTCATCAATTAGTCTCTATTCTGAATTGTTAATCAAGAACACTAAAGCAGATAAAACTACCTCTCGATACATAATACCCATACTCACTTAAATCCACATATGATAGAAATAAGTAAGACACCCTAATTAACTAATCCACTATATCTCTATGTGAATTACAATTAAAAAGGATTTAATGCACAAGCTCTCTATAAGATTACATATAACATAAAGACATATCTCTATCCTAAACACGAATCATGAATTCCATATAAGCAGAAATCACAAACACATGCTATCATAATCAGATCTAAATTAATACTCCATCTCTCGAGTTCATATAGATTATCACGGTAATTGTTAGCTAGACAATTAAGCAATTAAGTCCAAATAACAATAGACAATCCGCACAATAGAACATAATAATTGATAGTGAAGCATATTAAAATAAATTACACAATAAGATCCATTGTAATCTTAAACAAAGAATTAGTTCATTGAATTAAAACTAAGAATCCACACTTGAATACACATTAAAAGATAAAGATAGAAGAAGATAAGAAGATAGAATCTGTTGTCTCCTGATTTGAAGCTCCCTCTTTGCTCCTACTTTGAATCTTCAATGGTCTCCAAGTTGCTTCGATCTCCAAATCTAATAAGAACTAGTGTTTTGATCTAATCTACTCTAATCTAATCTATTGGAATCCTCTCTCTCTCTCTAATCTCCCCTCTAATCCTTGTGAATCTCCTCCTTTTATAAGTCTGTTTATATGTCTTTAAGTTCTCTTGGAAGTCCTTGAGTCAATCGGATCGAAACAATCCTTTTTGGACTCAAATTCGAACAAAAAACATCTTTTCTACTCGTATCCCCACCCCGGTGGGGGGTATATGGCTAAAAGGGCCTACCCCGGCTGGTATACACACTGTTTTGTAGATGGTATGCCCGCCCCGGTGGGGGTCTTATTTATGCTTTGACGTCCTTCGGGAAAACGACCATAACTTTTGATCCGGGAAGAGATATGAGTCCCGTCACCTATCAAATCGAAGATATCGATAAGCTCTACAACTTTTATTCTTTGAGAATTGATAGATTCAGATTGGATCAAGGTGGAAATAGGGCTCGAAGTAGATGCTATGTAAATTGCAAGCATGGGAAGTCTTAGTTTTGATCTTTGTTGATAAAAAGGCAATAACTCTCACATCAGAACTCCGATTGGGACGGTTCAAGATGTTTCAAAAAGCTAAGAAGAAGCTCTACAGTATACTCCAAGTTCCAAGCTAAGAACATGCATCCAACTTGGTGCTAAAAGTCCTTCAATCATCCCTTCTTGCATTTGCTTACGTATTTTGGTCCAAAAGATGTCCGAATTGCTTTCCCTTGCTTCTTCATGCCAAAGTTATGTCATAGCCTACAAAATAACATAAAATATATGAAAAGTAACTAAGAAACATAGGTTTAAGCAACTAAATCAAGTAATAGATACTGGATAAGTAGGTATAAAACCTACTTATCAAATACCCCCAAACTTAAACCATTGCTTGTCCTCAAGCAAAAACACAAAAGAAAAATGCTATGCAATGCAACTAATCTACATGCCTACAAATCTTGCAGTAATGACAGAAACATGTCTAATCAACTTGCCTTAGAGAAATCAAGTAAACATGATGATACATCATATCAAAACAAATTAATAATTTCTCAATCAATCATCAAATCTTTGACTGTTATCACTAATAAAGTGCGTGTGTGCTCCACAACAATGTTAACTGATATAAAACCAAATTTAACACATAATAAGTCTCTTCGAAGGCATCATACAGTGTAAACTCAAGAAATTCAAAAATAAGCTAGATCTAACTAAAATCAAACAATTACCAATATCGAGGGTCAACATGGGATACTTATGCTTTATATTTCATCTACAGGGGCTTTTTGCTCTTATTTCCCGTTTGATTCATTTTTTTCTTTTTTTCATATACACATTGCTATGCAATGTCTTATTCCCTTAGGCTTTTTAATGCTACCTTAACGAGCTTTCGACCAACGACTCCCAGACCATTAAGACCTTAAGGCGCTAGGTGCAAAGACAATCCCCTCAGGCTTACTTACTCAAGTAACAAAGGCCACAAAACTAGACAAGTATGCCACGATATTTATTCATACTTTTTTTTCTTTTTCTTTTTTTATAGCTTATATACCCCAAATATTCCCCCAAACTTAGGTTATTGTCTAACTTTAGTCATCACTACTTGTTCTTGTCATTCTTTCATTCAAACTAGCATTGTCCTTTAGAGTCCCATTATGTATCAATTTAAACTCAATCAATCAACAAATTGTTTTTATTGTACTATCCTTATTATACCAGTTTGAAACAGAAAAAGACTCAATTCATAACAAGAAATCACATCAAAGCTCTAATAGTTAGTACTATACTTGTCTACCCAATTCCAATATCATCATTGGCTAAAACAAACTGTAAATATCAAACAGTTGGACTCATGTAAGATGTACTAAATGCTATATAAACATAGTAAACTAACTACTAATTTTTCAATTTTTCAATTTTTTTTATTTCAAGAAACTGAATGCAAAAACTAAATTTAACTATACGAACTACAATGTAAATAACTAACTATATGCAATACGACACTAAAATGTCCCCCAAACTTAAACTAGACATTGTCCTCAATGGCTGAAATAGAAAAAAGTAAAGTAGAGGACTTTCCTAAAAATATGCCAATCTTCCTCCTTGTCCACTAAGTTTGGAGAATAGGTTAGGCGCATGGAACAAATTAGGCACCACACTTGAATTTGACTTGAATAACCTTTTCATAATCTTTTGCATGTCCATTGAACCTCCAATACCTGCAATTAAGAGAGATAACATGGATTAGAATAGCACTTGAATTGGTAAGAGAACTTAATAAGCAAATTAGTTCCTATCTACTAAATAAACTAGTAAAGCATATAAATATAAAAATTATTGGGTTGCCTCCCTGTTAGCGCTTGAATTATAGTCTTTCAGCCTGACTTTGTCTGGTCAACACTATCCAATTCCTCTTCGATAATTGAGAAACCCTCCATCCATCGAAAATAATATAGCTTTTGGTAGGTTCCCATTTGTGATGGCCAATGCATCAAAGTCACCTGGCATGCTCCGATTTGGTATGATCTCAGTCAAGAACGTCCCACAACTTGATGTTTTCTCCATTGTGTATGTGATCACTTTGGGGCATAGAAGCTTGTCGCACACCATGGGCATTTCGTCTATCTTCTCTTTCTCGTCCCACCATGGATTCAAAATTGTACTCGCTCTTATGTCATCAAGAGATTCACCGACGACATTACTACCAAGTGGGCATGATTTTGCAAATACGACTAACTCTTTGATATGTGGTGGAGACCCATTCGGATCTTCGTCGACCTATATTTCATTATCCCCAATTGTCTCCACACTTTCGATATCTTGTGGCCCATCTAATCGCAAATTTGGTTCGGGTTCTCCATCAGTTTCGTCATCCATGTCATAAAGCCAAGTGTTTGGAGGAAGGTTGCTTACGGCTTTGGTCATTTGCTCTATCTGATTCGAAAGATTTTGAATTTACCTCGCTTGATTACTCATCTTCTCCTCATTTTCTATGAACTTGGACAATAATTCCCCCAGCCTTGAATTTTTTTTTTAGTCTCAGAAGCCATGTATTGAGGTCCATTAGTTGAGGTAGTGAGGAGTTGTTCCATCCGATTATTAAAATATTGGGTTGACAGCTCTTGGCTAATCCTCATCTCCGCTAGGTTTGCTATGCCCTTCAATATTACATCCCTCGAATTTGACTTTTCATCTTGTGGCAATAGAGGTGGACATAAAAATTCCGGTGTGTATGATGGATTTGGAGTGTAATATTGGTCATCATAAATGTACCTCCTTGAAGAATCCGGGTGATACCCCCAATCTTGGTGATAGTTAGGCTCAGCATAGTTGTTGAGGTAATCACTACTATATGGTACCGACTCAAAACTGACGATGCATTGATGACTTAGATGATTTCCAACACAATAATCACAAGTAGCCGCCACACTTTGACGATGTTGTGCTGCAAAAGCGTCAAACTTCCTCGAAAGTGTCTCAATCTGTGCTGACAATGCAAAAAATACATTGAGTCCATCAATTCCTGTGTCCCTTGGTGGAGTCATATTTGTGTATGGCCATTGATAATTGCATCCATCCATGGTACTTGAAAAGAAAGAAAAATAGGGAGAGAATTAAATAAAAAGAAAACAAAATGTTTAAATTAAGACTAATTTGATTGAAGCTAATATTGGCAAAAATATATTAAACTAATTCCCCAGCAACGGCGCCAAAAACTTGTCGGGTAAAATCTAATTACGCAAAACACGCAAGTATACGTGGTCAACAAGTAATAAAGTGAAAGTAGAGTATCATTCCCATTAGGAATTGTTTAATAAAAAAATGACCAAGTACTAACCCGTAACCAATTAATTCTTATTTAAACGAATGAATTTCAAATTATATAATTAAACTACTATTAAATTCCAATAATTAAATTAAGATTACAGAGATTAAGATCACAACTTCACTTATTGCTTCATTTAAGTTAACACACTTCTCATCAATTAGTCTCTATTCTAAATTGTTAATCAAGAATACTAAAGCAGACAAAACCACCTCTCGATGCATAATACACATACTCACTTAAATCAACAAATGATGGAAGTAAGTAAGACACCCTAATTAACTAATACACTATATCTCTATGTGAATTACAATTAAAAAGGATTTAAAGCACAAGTTCTCTATAAGATTACATATGGCGTAAATGCATATCTCTATCCTAAGCATGAATCATGAATTCCATCTAAGCAGAAATCACAAACACATGCTATCATAATCAGATCTAAATCAATACTTCATCTCTCGAGTTCATATAAATTATCATAGTAATTGTTAGCTAGGCAATTAAGCAATTAAGTCCAAATCACAATAGACAATCCTCACAACAGAACATAACAATTGATAGTGAAGCATATTAAAATAAATTACACAATAAGATCTATTGTAATCTCAAACAAATAATTAGTTTATTGAATTAAAACTAAGAATCCACACTTGAATACACATTAAAAGATAGAGATAGAAGAAGATAAGAAGACATAATCTGTTGTCTCCTGATTTGAAGCTCTCTCCTTGCTCCTACTTCGAATCTTCAATGGTCTCCAAGTTGCTTCGATCTCCAAATCTAATAAGAACTAGTGTTTTGATGTAATCTACTATAATCTAATCCATTGGAATACTCTCTCTCTCTCTCTCTAATATCCCCTCTAATCCTTGTGAATCTCCTCCTTTTATAAGTCTCTTTATATGTCTTTAAGTCCTCTTGGAAGTCCTTGAGTCAATTAGATAGAAATAATCTTTTTTGGACTCAAATTCAGACAAAAAACGTCTTTTCTGCGCGTACCCCCGCCGCGGTGAGGGGAATAAGGCTAAAAGGGCCCTGCCCGGCTGGCATACACACTGCTTTATAGCTGGTATGCCCGCCCCAGTGGGGGTTTTGTGAAGGAAAAGCCCGCCCCGACGGGGGTCTTATTTCTACTCTATCACCCTTTGGGAAAACGACCATAACTTTTGAGCCGGGAAGAGTTATGAGGCTCGCTACCTATCAAATCGAAGATATCGACGAGCTCTAAAACGTTTATTCTTTGAGAATTGACAGATTCGGATTGGATCAAGGTGGAAATTTCGGTTGAAGTAGGTGCTATGTAAATTATAAGCATGAGAACTCTTAACTTTGATCTTCGTTGATAAAAAAGCCATAACTCTCGCATCCGAACTCCGATTGGGACGGTTCAAGATGTTCCAGAAAGCTAAGAAAAAGGTCTACATTATACTTCAAGTTTCAAGCCAAGAACATGCATCAAACTTGGTGTTTATAGTCCTTCAATCTTCCCTTCTTGCATTTGCTTACGTATTTTGGTCCAAAAGATGTCCGAATTGCTTTCCCTTGTTTCTTCATGCCAATGTTATGTCATAGCCTACAAAATAACATAAAATGTATGAAAAGTAACTAAGAAACATAGGTTTAAGCAACTAATTCAATTAGTAGATACTGGATAAGTAGGTATAAAACCTATTTATCAACTCCTCATTTATTTTCCTATTAAATCCCTCTTTGATTTAACTTCCATAGTTATGCCACACAAGACATAATTATGTAAACTTAGTAATTAATAGTCCACAAGCTTATAATAATATAATCTCATAAAATAATATTATTCTCAATATTACATCTTATAACATGGTCATGTAAGTGATCTATTGCACCGTGTTACATTTTATTATCTCACTTGTACATAATGCTAACATACAAGCCTTTATCCATATATATTCAACTACTTCCTATATTATATAGTTACCATTGAAGTGTCACACTTCAATTCATATCATATAGATGTAGCTACTATATAATATAAAATCATTGCACATACAAATTAATTCCTTCAATCATTCATTCATTAAATTATTTAATGAATGCTTATTCCATCACTTTGCCACACTATGCATATCTCACAAGCTCACATTAAGCTTATCCTTATTCTCATTACTTATTCATTTCTCACCACATTACTTTTTATAACATGTTCAATTTACATCGAACTATTATATCACAAGGTTCACATATATAAATATATCATGAATGGAGATATTTAAATATTCTTTATAACATTCGCGGTAATACAATAACTCAAGTTATTTAGTAAATTAACATAACTTAGTTTTCTTTGAACTTTAACCTCTTAAAAATACATTACTATAATCAAAATTATGTATTTCGCCATAACCTAACATACGATATTTTTATCATGTTTTCTCTAAATAGAAGAACTAATCATAATAAAACGATTTACTCATTTTCTCAAGATATTATTCTTAATATAATATCTTTGTATTATTAAAATATTTACATGAACGACACACGTACACACTATATATAGAAAATAAGTTTATTTCCTATTATGACAAATTGTTTCCATCAACTTATATAGCAAATATGTTTTAATATATTTAACATATTACTCAATCACACATATTACCTCGTACAAAGCTATATAAGGTAATATCAACATAATATTTTCCCTTTTATTAAAATAATCAAATGCTAGAATTTATTTTAATATCCTTTAGTAGAAATATACTATAATTATTTCTCATCCACCAAATCGCATAATTCAAGGTATATATATAACACATACATACGTTCCTTTAATCTTCACTTCTCGCCGTGTATCAAATTACTCAATAATTCTCTAACCACTTTAAAGGTATATCAATTTTCTTCTCTCGTCAACAACGTACATATATACAAGTCTAAACCTAGCAGGCGCCGAGTCTTTAATTGTATTCAATATAGTACGCTGAGTGGTTTCCCATAAACAACTAACAAATTAGTTTCCGTCTCGTCTACACTATTTTCACAGAGAGTTAGATCAGTCATTAATTTGTATATACCTCTGCTCTCTGAAGGAATCGTTTAGCCCAGCTCCTATACATCCACCATTAAAGAGTAAGGTTGCACTACCTTAGACTTGATACTTACTCGTACAAATACTCAAGAAATTGGTGATTATCACAGATATTTATTGTCACCAACTTACTATTATAAAATAATTTCACATAAATTATTTAATATCAATAGATAATTTTTATTCATCTTCTTACTAATACATCTCTACAATTAATAATAAATATATAATAATGATATATATATTTATTAAACACACCATCACTTATTATATAACTCACATTACCCTATGTAACACAATACCACATACCTCATATCACACACACACACACACATATATATATATATATATATATATATATATATATATATATATATATATATTCGAACCGATCTCATGCTTTAAGAATTTTATTTACGAAATTCTTATTTTAATATTCTCTAAAAATTTGGGTTCTTATAGCGGCGCCATCCCCAATGCAATTGGCCGCATTGCGGCGCCATTCTTCAGTAGCTTAGGGGCACGACTTGGCGCTGCGGCGCCATCTTTTGAGCCTTGGCTGGCGCTGCGGCGCTAGCTCTGTGCACCAGATAGTTTTGACAGTTTGTTTACTTAGTGAACTTCCCGGACTCACAAATTTATCATTTCAAGTCCGAATTAGCTCGTTTAAAAGCCATTAGCTCACAAATTACATGAACTAAGTGTTCATGTAAGAATTTTACATTTTCAAATCCGTTAACCCAGAATTCACCATTTAAGTTCATTTTTATGAAAACGATAAACGTTCGTGAACGTTCAAAGCTCGTTTCTTTGTTCTAAGTCAGAATTTGGTCATTTTTGAGTCTGCAACTCTAGAATGCAAATTGAGACTAATCTCCATCGAAAACCAACATTTCTAAGTTCAATGTTAACTTTTGACTTCCATTTCGAGAATTTCATGATTTCGACGAATATCGTCTAATCTCATAAATTTCGTCATAACTTCTTTACTTAAGATTTTTACACCATTCCAAATGGAATAAATCCATTGTCACAACATGTATAATCTAAGTCTACAAATGATGGTATTAAACTTGTCCATTAACAAAAACATAATCAAATTCTTTAATGACTTTCAATGGTTTATAACTTTTATACTTATAATTTCCTTTTTCAACATGGTTTGTTAAGGCTTAACTCTTTTAACAACCATCAATGTTCCTTCTTATCATACATACTCCATCAATCATTTCTTCTCTATCAAACTACAATTGAAGAGAGGAAGATTAATTAACAAAGATTTTTACCCTTGAAGTTCTTAGCTTAGTTCTTTTTTCTTCTTGTTCTAGCAAAGTCTAGCTCTTACTCACTTTTCTCTCTCAATATAAGATGTTGGAGGAAATTTAATAAGTAAAATGAACTAGCTAGCTTCTAAAAAAAAGCCATCCCACCTCCTTAATCACCTCCTTACTATTCATCTTTGGTCACCAAGTAAAACCACTTTACTTGGTCACCAAGATGATGTCGTGTGATCTATGGGGCCCATATGGGTTGCCCCATAGGTTTTTTCTTACCCAATAGTTCGATCCACGGATTCGATTATTAATTTGGGCTTAGGTTTTAATAACTTTGGCTTAACCCTTGGGCTTGCAATATCAAACATTGGGCTTTAACATTAATTCACTTTGGTTTGTACAATTCAAACACAAATCCTATAAGTCCAATCCAATTGGCTTAAAGCTTTATAACATATAATGTACTTATTGTTCTCATATACTAACTCGTATACTCATTCATAATATACAACATACCATTATTCATACATACTCGTATAATACCTCATATCATACTCATATTCATTACCTCGTACAATACTTACGTATCACACGATCATCGTTTATTTGTTAACGCTTTACTTTAACTAACGTTCTCAAATTTAGTACGCAGGAGAAATACTGCATTTTTCATACTTGAATTAGTATTACATAATCCATCCTTCCTCATAATTCTATCGTTACGTATTTCTCAGAAATTCAAAAATAATCCGTGAATAGTGTTTTTCAGAAAATTTCTCTGAAAGCTTTTATTTTCATCTTGGAAATTCAAACACTTTAATTCCCTCACGTAACAAAAATACTATGACATTCTGATATATTTAGGTAATAGAACAACCTTCATCTTACTAACACACAATAATAACATATAATATAATTTTATTCATTATTTAATTAAATATAATTATTTTACAATAAATTCCAATTTCTCGGTCGTTACATCCTTTCCCCTTATAAGGATTCAGTCCCCAGAGTCTCATTTTACATTAATCAAACAACTGAGGATAATTCTTCTTTAACTTTTCTTCCAGTACCTACATTGCTTCTTCGGCATCGTGGTTCTTCCATAACACCTTTACTGAAGGTATAACTTTATTCCTCAGAATTTGCACTTCATGTTCTTCTCGATATGAATAGGTTCATATTCTATCACGTGCTTATAATTTCGCTTATAAGGACGTAATATAGATACATGGAACACGTTATGTACCCTTTATAGGTCTGGAGGCAACGCTAACATGTAAGCTACCTCTCCTACCCTTTTTAATATCTCGAAAGGTCCTACAAACCATAGACTTAACTTTCTCTTCTTTTCAAAGCGTATCTTTCCTTTCCAGGGAGATAGCTTCAGAAATACATACGAACCTACTTCAAATTCTCTATTCACTCGATGCGAATCTGCATATTTCTTCTGTCTGTCTTGAGCTGTCACGAGACACATCCGTATCAGCTTTACTATATCTTCCGTCTGCTGCTCCAATTATGGTCCTAGCATTCAGCGTCCTCCCACTTCATCCAAACATAATGGTGCTCTGCATTTTCGTCCGTATAGAGCTTCGTAAGGTGACATTCCTATGCTCGCCTGATAACTGTTGTTATAAGCAAACTCCACTAACGGTAGATGATCATCCCAACTACCCTTGAAATCCTTGACGCAAGATCTCAACATATCTTCTAGCGTATGAATGGTTCTCTCACTCTGCCCATCAGTTTGTGGATGATAAGCCGTACTCAACTTCAGTTGCGTTCCCATCTATTCTTGTAGACTCCTCCAAAAGTTTGATGTGAATCATGGATCACGATCTGACACAATCGAAACTTGTACCCCATGTCTGGAAATGACTTCCTTAACATAAAGTTTAGCTAACTGGTCTAAGTTATAGTTAACCCATATTGGCAAAAAGTGAGACAACTTTATCAACCGGTCCACTATCACTCAAATCGCGTCATACCCCTTCTGAGTAATTGGAAGTCCCACCACAAAATCCATCGTGCTATGCTCCCACTTCCACTCTGGAATCTCCAATGACTGTACTAAGCCACTTGGTTGTTGATGTTCGGCCTTAACCTTTTGACAAGTCAAGCACCAACTTACATATAATGCTATTTCTCTCTTCATGTTCAGCCACCAAAAATTATGTCGAAGGTCTTGATACATTTTAGTACTACCAGGATGAATCGAGTACCTCAAACTATGAGCTTCTTGTAACACTTGCTCCTTTAATTCCATCTCATTAGGAACCCAAATTCTTCCTTCAAATCTTAATAATCCCACATTATCAAGACTATACTTTAAATCTTTTTCATCGGTTAACCGCTTCTTCATTTGGTCACACTCCTCACTTCAGAGTTGCACCTCCTTGACTCTCTCTACAATGGTAGATTGAATCTCTGTTGTACACAGTCTCTGTCCCGATTCACTCAGTAACTTCACCTCTAACTCCATCCTATCCATCTCTATTGTTAACTCACTTTGAGCCGTTAACATAGAAAACTTTTCCCGACCCTTCCTACTCAAGGCATTGGCTACTACATTGGCTTTTCCGGGGTGATACAGGATTTCACAGTCTTAATCCTTTAATAACTCCAGCCATTTCTTTTGTCTCATATTCAACTCCTTCTGCGTGAAGATATATTTTAGACTCTTATGGTCCGTGTATATCTCACGTCTCTCCCCGTATAAGTAATGCCTCCATATCTTCAAGGCAAATACTATCGCGTCCAGTTCCAGATCATGAGTAGGATAAACTTTCTCATAATCCTTCAACTGTCGTGATGCATACGCAATGGCCTTGTCATGCTGCATGAGCACACAACCAAGTCCTCTATGCGAAGCATCGCTATATACTACGAAGTTCCCTGTATCGTTGGGTAAAGACAATATATGTGCTTTACTCAACTTTTTCTTCAGTTCTTGAAAACTGTCTTCACACTTCTCCGTCCACACGTACTTCACTATCTTCCTTGTCAGGTTAGTCAACGGAGTACTATCTTCGAAAAATCTTGGATAAATCTCTGATAGTAACTCATAAACCCTAGGAAACTTCGCACCTCGGTCGGCATTTTCGGCTATTCCCAACTCATCACTGCTTCCACCTTCGCTAGGTTTACTGAAATCCCCTCACGGTCGATAACATGACCCAAAAAATGTACCCTTTCCAGCCAAAATTCTCACTTCGTGAATTTTGCATACAATTTCTCCTTCCTTAGTGTCTCCAGCACTACTCTTAGGTGTTTAGCATGATCTTCTAGCGTCTTAGAATAGACTAGAATATCATCGATAAACATAGCGACGAACTTGTCCAAGTATTATTTGAACACTCTGTTCATCAAATCCATAAATGCAGCTGGTGCATTAGTTAAGCCAAATGACATCACCAGAAACTTGTAATGGCTGTAACGAGTCCTGAATGTCGTCTTAAGTACATCCTCACTTCTAACCTTCAACTGATGATACCCCGTTCATAAATCTATCTTAGAAAAATACTTTGCCCATTTTAACTTATCAAAGAGATCATCGATCCTGGGCAATGGGTATTTATTCTTTATCGCTAACTTGTTTAACTCTCGGTAGTCGATACAAAGTCTTAACGATCCGTCCTTCTTTTTCACAAACAGTATTGGTGCTCCCCGCGGCGAAACACTCGGTTGAATGTACTTCCTATCCAATAGTTCTTGTAACTGTACCATTACTCCTTCATCTCCACTGGCGCCATACGGTACGGTGCCCTAGAAACTGGTGCCGCTCCTGGCACAATGTCTATCACGAATTTGGTCTCCCTATCCGGTGGAAGACCTGACAATTCACTTAGAAATACATTCATGAATTCTTTCACTATAGGTATTTGTTCCATCGTTACCCCACTCTCTGGGTATCAACAACATGACATAAATAGCCTACACATCCCTTCGTCAACAATTTCCTCGTTTGTGTCATAGTAAGACAGCATGAACGTCCCGGCTATTTATTACCGTAAAACACTATATGAGGATGACTCAATATTTTAATGTTTATACATTTCTTTTAGCAATCTATTATTACACCATGGTTAAATAACCAATCCATCCCGAGAATTACATCAAATTCTCCCAACTTTATCGGTATCAAATCTATCGATATTTTACAACCTCGTATATCTATGCAACAACTCCTATAGATATCTTTAACATGAATTATTTTTTTGTTCACTACCTTGATATTCAAAGGTACATGCAATCTTTCGGGAAGTATTCATAAACGTCTAGCAAAATGACATGCTATGAAAGAACAAGTAGCACCCGAGTCAAATAACACGAAAGCATTTATGTCGTTGATCGAGATAATACCTACAACTACATCCTCGAATACAGCTACATCTTAGACTGTCATGTTCAAGGTGCGAGCCATGGGCCTACCCATCTGTGCTGGACCACCAATAGATAACTTACCGCTATTAGAGCCCTTATTCCCATCTATCCCCTTCTTCGGGAAGTTCTTCGCCATGTGATCGATTGATCCACACACGAAGCATCCATTCTTTTTCTTTGGACTTGGAAAGTTAGGCGAAATGTGCCCGTCCTGTCCACAGTTGTAACATATGTCTTTCCCCTTCAGACAAACTCCTAAATGAGTCTTTCCGCAGTTCTTGTGACGACCCGAGAATTTAGAAAATTTATTAAAATCTTAAATGATTGATTTAAGGTCACATAATAGGCCTAGACAGAAAATAAGTGTATGCGTTTGATATTTTCAGGAAGGAATTTTGAGAATTCAAAATTTCTTTTGGTAAATTATTCAGGATTATAGTATTATGTGTACAAAAGTGGTTAAGGGTCAATGGATGACCAGATAAATTACATCTGTGTCAAACCCTAATCGTATATATTAAGAACGTCCACGTTCAGTTATAAAATTATTACGATTTATAAGAAACCCTAGAAATCGGTTATGGAAACCCTAATTTCAGTTCCAGGAATTTGAAACCCTAATTCGGTATTTAAAAACCCTAATCCGAGAAATTATCGGATAAGTTTAATGCTTAAGTGCTATTAATTAGAATAGTAATTAGGGTAAAGCCTGATTAATTAGCAAACCCTAATTTTAGAATTTTTGAACCCTAATTGTTCTGTCATGAACCCTAATGTACAGTTATGGAATTAATTGCTAAATTAGCAATATTAATTAGGAAATATTAATCCTAATCAGTTAAAGTCATAATGTGATTAAGGAATTATAATATAATTAGGAATCCCTAATTATAATTTTAAAATCAAGATTTTATATTTTTTAAAATCTAATTAGAAAATCTTAGAATTTTAATCGCAAAATCGTTAGGGTTAAACCCTAAACCCTGAGGGTTATGGCCAATGTCTAAAATGCCCTTCATGATAGAAATGAGAAGTCTAAAATGCCCTTGTGCATTATTAAAGGAAGAATAAAATTATTGGTGTAGAAATTACTAAAATACCCTTTTGTCCCATTTAGTGTATTATTGTGAATTATTGCCACCAATTATTCCACACAAGCCAGCCATCTAGAAGTTACATATGTTACTATAGCATTACCAGCCCTTGAATCACTTAATTCCAACTTTGGATCAATTATTTTCAGGATTAAAAGAGAGAGAAAGGCTACTTTAATTCTCCTTTTCACCAAGCCATCCTCTCTCTAGAAATCCGAAATTTTGGAGTGAGAGAGAGAGATAAGATGAACTATGATCAAGAATCAGCAAGCCAAGATCAGCAACAAAGGATCAAAATCAAAAATCAAAGCAAAAAGGTATTAAAAATCCTAAATTTTGAAATCCTTTGATTCTATGTTAATTGTTGGAATTGATTGTTTAAAGTTGTGTAATATGGAGTCTATTAATGTTTTAAGTTGTTAAATTCAGGACCCATAACATCAAAGTGCTCAAAATTAATGTTTTTCAACATTTGGAAAACTTGAAAAATCTCGTCTGACAGCAAATGTCAGACCCCATAGATCCGTGTGTGTTAAGTGTTTTTGATGTTTAAAGCTTGTAACATGTAGCCTGTTATGTGGTATTTAAGATACAAAAATAATCAAAGCCAGATCAATTGTAGATCAAACGTTACAAGCAGTCGAACATGGTTGACCAAAACTGACAAATCGCAAACCCAGAAATTCAAGAACAGATTGTTCGTGTCCAACTTTGACCGCCCAGATCTTGTTCATGCTATGATGTTTTAGTGTTATGAAGGTTTGAAGTTGTAGTTCTACATGTTGTCTACACAGTTCAATTGATATATCACATAAACATTACACGATCATCAAGTTATAGAGGTCCAAAGTAGGCACCTCGAACTGTTCTTCGTGAAGAACAGCTCTGACAGCTACTTTGATGGCCAATATCTCCCAGATCTGATATTTTTTAAGCCATGATGTTTGTTGGATCTTGTAGTCTGGTATTTCCTCTACAAGATCTGACCAAGAACATTGCCAGAAACCTAAAGAGCAAAAATGTATTCATGGTCAAAGTAGCTACCAGCGTCTGTCAGAAATTGCTTGGCTTGAAGCTCAAGAACACCTATAGCGACAGTTTCGTCGCTATAGGGCCCCTTTAGCGACGCTTATTTTCGAAAAATGTAGAAAATAATTAAATAAATATAAAAAAATGGTTTTTAATTATTAAAAATACATATTAAATTCTGAAAAATTATTTTAAATTCTAAAAAATAGTTTTTAACTATTTTGAGTATATTTCGAAAATATTTAATATTTTTGGAATATAAACGGTATTTATTTGTTTAATTATAATATTAAATAAATTATTTAAAAATAGTTTTAATTCATGAAAAATCGTGAAAAATTATATTGTGATATTAGGAAATATTTGAAGTTATTTTTGATAACTTTTAATATTTTGTGATGAAATTCATTAATTAATCAATATTAATGATAATTAGTTTATTTAGTAAATATATTAAATAAATTATAAAAAAATAGAATTAATGCTTTAAAACTCATATAAAAATGATGTAAGTGTTAGAAAAATATTTTAAGTTATAAAATATAACTTTTGATATTTTGGCATGAAAATATTAATATTTTATTATTAATATCAGTTATTGGATAATGAATTTAAGTGTTTAAAAATCATATAAATATGATTTTAAGTTATTAAAAATACTTTGTGATATTATAATTATATTATAATATTATGTTATAATTTTCATTAATATTTAGCAATAAATAAATATTAGTGATAAAGGAATTATATGGTATTTAATTCATTAAATACAGTATTAATGATCGAAAAATTTAGATAAATGATATTAATTATCTGAAAATTATTTCGAGCTTATGAAAATTATTTAGACTGATAATATGATTGTTTAATATAATTTTTAAGTGTCAGACAGAGTTTAATTGAACTTAGACTCGATAATTGTCCGACTAGACCGTCGGGATGATAAAATTTTGTCAATTTCAAGTCAGACCGAAATAATTTAACCTGATGCTAAGTTTTATG
Organism: Panax notoginseng; assembly: GCA_016801055.1. NCBI lineage: Eukaryota > Viridiplantae > Streptophyta > Magnoliopsida > Apiales > Araliaceae > Panax > Panax notoginseng. The sequence continues at coordinate 120,210,891 of CM029014.1, read as the reverse complement.
TGCTGTATAGACTGATAGGGTTATGTGTTATGTATTTAGGTTATTCTATAACAGTATTATACTCTGATGATATTATTCTAATATTGGAGATCTATATTATTAATATTAGGTCCCAGACGAAGCTTATTATATTGCGTTACAGTAATCAACGGATCAGGCAAGTTTTCAAGTTTCTTTTTACTTAAACTCTTCTAAGAGTAGTTTCAGTCAGATATGCTTATGAATTGTACTCTGTACATATTGCATGTATTCATCAGGTATGAAAGGCTGATCACCTTCATTACCATTCAGTTCGGACATAATTATTCCTGTTCAATACTTGTTCAGTCAAAGTTTTGTTCATGCTAATTCACAAATACATTGTGAAGGATAGCCAGCTTATTATTCAGACTCTTTCAATCATGATATATATTTACATTGTTTTAAAACTTGCTGGGCAGCCTTCATGCTCACCCTTGCTATATCATGATAAAACATTACAGATAAGGTGAATACGGCCAGATACAGGAAAAGGATAATGCCAAGTTCAGCTTGGGATAGAGTGTGCAGCTAGAGTGTAATGGTATAGTTTGTAATAGTATAGTTTATGATTTGTGTATTAGTTAAGGTTACTCAATTTTGGGGAATAGTGTGTAAAGTTTAATGTATAAACAATTTATGTTTATATCTTCCGCAACAATTGTAGAATGATTATACCAGATCCGCGGCGATCCAGGACCAGGATTTGGGGCTGTCACAGTTGGTATCAGAGCTGTTGGTTATGAAGCTTAGGTAGCAATACCTGAGACCAATAACCGCAGTGATTAGGATAAGTACTAACTCACATAGAGTTAGTTGAAGAATCTCGCAGGGTCAAAAAAATGTTAGGTTTAAGTATGGTACAATTGTACTCTTTAATAGTTGATGTATGGTATCTGGTGTAACGAATGATTTATTTGAATTGTGATTCTGAGGACAGAATCCTTGTAAGGAGGGAATGATGTAACATTCCATAATTTTAAAGCGTGATATTAAATATTTATTGATTTATTTAAGTATTTAATGGATATGTTATTGTTGAATAAATAATTGTTCAATTTGAGTGATGTGGTTTATTTAATTATTTGTTGAATAAATAATTAAATATTAAATATTAAATATTTATTGGCAATATTAAATATTTATTGAATTATATGGCAATTTGAGTTGATGTGATTTAATTATTTGTTGAGTAAATAATTAAGGAGCTAAGTAAATTAATTGTTATGAGATTATATAATAATATAATTTAATAAGTAAGCTAGAGAGCTTATGGTGATTTAAATAAGTTATAATATTTTAAATGGGAAATTAATTTAAAATATTCGTTGGTTAAATAAAATTATAATTATAAAAGAAATTATAATTATGTGATAATGATTTATGTGTTAAAGTAATTTAATAGATTAATGTTTTAATTGATTTATTAATTTAATAAAAGTGTGACTAATAACCTTGCTATAAAGGAGTTATTAAAATAAATAAAAAAATAGTTTAATTTAGTTTTGTCAAACAAGGTATAAGGATTAATCAATTTGTTTTAATTCAGTTTACCAAACAAGGTATAAGGATTAATGAGTTATTTTTATTATGCTAGCCAAACAAGCCTTAAGGCTTTTGATTTTTAAAACTTATGTAACTGACATAACTTATGTCAGTACTTATATTATATAATTATTATAATTATATCTTATATGCGTTATAATATTTTACGTAAGATTAGAGGAGAGAGAAAGGAGAGAAAAAGAGAAAAACTCAGAGGAAGAAGAAAAAGAAAAGAAGAAAACTAAGAGAAAAATTAAGAGATTTAAGAGAATTTTACAGGTTTTGGAGAAAAGATTTGGAGAAAAAGGGATAGTGTCATCATCTTTCATAATCCAAGGTAGGAGCTCTAGCTCTTTCTTTAAAAATTTAGTTTTCTTCTTCCCAAAAAGTCTCTGTGAAAATTTTATAAAAGATAAATTATTGTTATGTACATGGTTTGACATGATTATTGACTATATGGTTGTTCTATGAACTTATATATGATTATAGAGAAATTAGTTCATGCATATATGTGTTTTGTGGAAGAAAATATATTACAGAGTGTTCATATGACAATATGTATGAATATGACTATTTTAAAATAGAAATTAAGGTTTTAATTGTTGTTAAATGGATAAATTGATTGTTAGAATTGATAGAGTATGTAAAAACATAATTATGATGCTTTGAAATTTCTGTTTTGGTTGAATAACAAAATCACAGTGTTGATTTTTATGAAAAATATCAAAAATGGAGTTTTTGTTTTAAAAAAAAATAGCGTTTTCAAAGAATTAGTTTATGATATTGTTGATTAGTGGTGGATAATTATGATATAGATGATTGTTAGCATTTATGTATAAATTACATCAATTATACGTATATAATTAGTTGCTAGAATTTCTTAAACAGACCAAAAATGGTCTTCGTGCTTGGTGCTGTTAGTTTTTGGCGCCCCAGCGCCAAAACTGGAGCCCCAGCGCCAAAATTCGCGCCCCGGCGTCAAAGTTCGCGCCCTGGCGCCACTGGCACCGCTGGCTAGCTTAGAACTCACGCCCCAGCACCAGAATTCGCACCCCGGCGCTGGTACTCGCGCCCCGGCGCCACTATCCGCGCCACAGCGCCGGATTTGTGGTCTGACTTGGACAGTTTTGACCTCCTGTAGTAAAATGGCCATAACTTCCTCATACGAACTCCGATTGAGGTGATTCAAGATGATCCGGAAAGAGGACGAGTAGACCTACAACTTTCGTTCTTTAAGTTTTTCAATTTGAGGTCATTAAGATGGGTCAAAATGGTCATCTTTAGGACTATTGTGTTTTCGGAGGCAATCGGAGGGTGTCGAGCATGCACATATGCATGTGTAGTGCTCCAGACCGTAAAAGATGGTGTCCTAAGTTATAAAACATGAATCTTAGTAAATATAATGATGCTTAACATTAATAAATAATGTATTAGATAAGTTATAGAAGCATAGTAAGCATACACAAGAGAGACAAATCGGGCGTGTGACGAATGAACGTCGAAACGCCGTGCCAAGTGTTAATGAACTTAAAAAGTGTTTCAATTCAATTGAAATGGATATTATAAGATATGGAATGGGTTTAATATAAAACTAATAAGTAGTCCTAGCAAGACTTAAGCACTTGAATGAACTGCGAATATAAAATACAGTGAGATATAAGTTGAAAGTTAACACAATATAATTGAACATTGTGTGCTAATTAATAGGAAAGATTTTGAGACGTGGAGTAGAGTTTACATTACAATTGCTATGTGTTGTTATGTGACTAATAGTTGATGTGTATGATTATATAATTGTGTAGGGCACGTGAAGTGCAGATAACTGTAAGCTGTTAAGCTATTATTGGTAAACAACGATCAAGGCAAGTCTTTCGGTTCCTATTTTCTACGTGGACTTGATGAATTGTTTTAAATTGCATGATGTGTTATGCATGTTGAAATCATGAAATGTTAAAGTCAATATATGACTGCATTATTTTGGCTAAGTAATGAAGATTGAGTAAGGAACTCAATCTTTATATTTGTTATGTGAATTAAAAGCATGTATGCCATGTTACTTTAATGAGATGTATGTCGAGCATGTTATTATGTGATATATGATGCATGAAAACTGTTAGACTTTGCTGGGCTGTCGAGCTCACTCTTGCAAATAACCACTTTTGCAGGTCAAGATTTTAAGGTAAAGATACGTGCTATGTGAGTTATAGAGATCTATATTCACGAAGATTGCTTATGTTTTATGAGAAATATATTTCATATTTTGAACGTAACATGTTGTTAAATTGTAAGTTGAGCTATCCAATGTATATGGATATTTAGTTATGATGTAAGACTTTGTATAGTCATTTTGTTGTAACGATTCATGATATAAGATTGAATCAAAGAGATGTAATGTAATGGTTGCGATTCAGGGCAAGAAAGAAGGAAATGTATAAAAGTTTTAAATATTCTGTAATTTTATTAAGTTTAATATCGAATAATGATGTAAAATTAGAGATTTAATGTATGGTTAACGACCAAAGTTGAGATTTAATTTGTATGGATTTTGGGGTCGTTACAGTTGGTATCAGAGCCGTAGGTTATAAACCTTAGGTAGGAGTACCGTAGGCTATAACCTTAGAGAAGAGAGGTGAAGATAATGAACGAATAAGCTCAAATAGAGTTTGAACAATATGGGATTAAAACTTGTGTAAAAGGATTCAAAGAAGAATCTCGCAGAGTTATCAGGAATATGAATGTGGGGTTACCCAACTCCAATAATAAGGATGTAAGGTGATAATAAATAGACAATGTCTATAAAAAGAGAATGATAAAGAAGTTAAGAATAGAGAGTTATATTTAAGTATGGTGCAATTGTACTCTTTAGTAGTTGATGTATGGTATCTGGGCTAAACGATTCCTTCATAGAGCGGAGGTATATACGAACTAGCAACTCGGAACCTAGTTTGTTGGTTGTTTGTGGGAAACCACTCAGCGTACCGTATTGAAACTGTTAGAGACTCGATGTGTACCAAGTGTGTAACTCGAATGAAATGTTGAGCGATGTAAATGAAGTTAGAAATTCTTAAAGGAATAATTATTTTATAAACAAGAAGATTCAAAGAAGAATCTTGAAGAGATATAAAGGTAATAAATGAGAGTTTCCTAACTCCAATAGCCAAGATAACGAATAATGTCGTAAATGATGAAAAAGAGATAGAATGAGGATCGTAAAAGAAAACGATCACGAGTTAACAAAAGAATTTTAAGAAAGATGATTATAGAATAAGGTCACGACGTGATCTGTTTAAATTATAAAAGAAAGATGGTCTGTAATGTTTGAATGATTATAGCTTAATGCTATGAAGATGGTGTACTATGAAATAGTACGAGATAACTCATGAGGAGTTATCGATGATGTGATACGAGGAATTCGTATCGAGCAAAGAGCAAGTTAAAAGAAAGATAGAGTTAGGTGGGATTTCAATAGAGAACTCTTATGATGGCTGAGTTGTACAAACCTTTGTATGGGCGAGGGTTTTGTGCTTGCACTCAGTTTATCACAATGATAATCATTGGAATGTTTGTGTCGCGCTATTTGCTATATGCATGTTGAGAAGGTGATTCTTTTCTCATGTGTATAACAGATAGGTAGAGTATAGTTAGAGAATATTATAAGGTAAGTGCGAGTTCTTAAAACTCATACTTATGGTAGGTTCGTGACTCATAATTATATGGTATGTTTTTGAACCCCTCAGCGAATGGACGCCTATGGTCTGACTAGGATAAGTTCTTAAACTCATATGATTGTGGCAAGTTCCTGAACTCATAACGTGTGGTAAGTTTGATGAACTAGGGTATAGATAAGTGTGAATAGAGTATTGAGGATGATAGGAATAGATAGACCTATTAAGCAATGGATCATTATAGAAAGTGGAGTTGATGGTGGAAGCATAGGTATTCTAAATCTACTAGCTATGCTAGACTTTCGAAATTTATTGACTTCGTGCTGATGTTTACACTTCTATTTTTTTGAAAAATATTGGATCAAATGATGGAACTAATAAGTTTTAACAACAATACTATTATTGTATGTCTATGCTAATTGCTTCGGCTAGACAAAAGTGATTTGCAGTATATCAAAATGTATTTTATATCATTAATGCATCATGTAACCTGGTGCAAAGATGATAAAAAAATGATGGAGTCATCAATGCAGTATTACCTAGTGTTGGATGTGATCTAAGGATCGTCAGCCCACTATGGTATGATGTAGTATGATAAAATCACCAAATGACGGAATCCTCAACGGACTGTAAATACAGTGCGGTATCATGACGTCATAAAAAGATTTTTGAGATTTCTTTTAGATATTAGAATACATATGTATTATTGTATGTATATATATATTTTGGTTGATGTCCGAATTGTTATAGAGGTCTATGCTATTTGATTCAGCTAGACAAATATTGAAAGATGTTCATGAAATTCAAACGTTCATTGAAAAGTTATGCCAAACCAAATTATGTTGGTGCAGATTCAGATGTTGAAAATCTGAGATGAACAACCCTAATATTAGGGGTTACGCTTAGTTTATACTTTGCGCTGAAATATTTGTGCACAATACATGTACGAAGGATTGATCCCCCTAAGTACTTTGGAGTCCTTATAGTCTTATGACTGTTAAAGTTAAAGTTGAAAGATTACTTATAACTGTGGACATGGTTCGTGGTCATTAGACCCTCAGTTGAATGCTTGCACTCTAAATTCTGAGATGAACAACTCTTTTATCAGAGGTTACGCTTAGTTTATACTTTGCGCTGAAATGTTTGTGCACAATATATTGTACGAAGGGCTTAACACCCAAAGTACGGAGGTCCATATAGTCGTATGATTGTTAAAGGTTCAAGTTAAGATATACTTGACAACCTGGGGACGTAGTTCAAGGTCTTGTGACCCTCAGCATGATTTGGAATCTTTTAAATTCCTGAGTTATTCATACTACTTCCTAATTATTGAACAATTGTGGAAGATTCTTGAAATTCTAAAAGGTGAATGTGGTAAGGATGACGTTCCTTAGAAAGAAGTGAGTCATAGAATACGACACTGAATGATGAATATGTTGAATAAGTGAGAAAAGAGATTTTGAAGTCAGAAGGATATGAGTTATTAAAGAATAATGTGAAATTTTTAATAGAAAAGTTTAATTATTGTAGAATGATCTTTGTGGAAAAGAAGTGGTTATAGAATCCAATGAATGAATAAGGTATTAACGTAAAATCTATTTTTGATAGATTAAATGAATAAAGATTAATAAATAAAAATTTCGAGGACGAAATTCTTAGAAGAAAGGGTGAATGTAATGTCCCGAGAGTTTGATCATATAATATATGATAATGATCCTTAGAGAAAGATAATGAACGGGTCAAAGAATATATAATACTCAAATATAATTGAGTCTAAGAAAATGTTATGAAATAAAACTTATAAGAATTTATTATCAAGAAAGGTGAGAGTAGAAAATATAAAACCTATATTAAGGTAATGTGTTGAAGTTATTCAATGAATAGATTTGAGGAAAACCTGAGTAAGGTAGGGTTTCGGTGATTCTGGGGACAGAATCTTTGTAAGTAGGGAAGAATGTAACGAATAATTTATTTGAATTGTGATTCTGAGGACAGAATCCTTGTACGGAGGGAATGATGTAACATTCCATAATTTTAAAGCGTGATATTAAATATTTATTGATTTATTTAAGTATTTAATGGATATGTTATTGTTGAATAAATAATTGTTCAATTTGAGTTATGTGGTTTATTTAATTATTTGTTGAATAAATAATTAAATATTAAATATTAAATATTTATTGGTAATATTAAATATTTATTGAATTATATGGCAATTTGAGTTGATGTGATTTAATTATTTGTTGAGTAAATAATTAAGGAGCTAAGTAAATTAATTGTTATGAGATTATATAATAATATAATTTAATAAGTAAGCTAGAGAGCTTATGGTGATTTAAATAAGTTATAATATTTTAAATGGGAAATTAATTTAAAATATTCGTTGGTTAAATAAAATTATAATTATAAAAGAAATTATAATTATGTGATAATGATTTATGTGTTAAAGTAATTTAATAGATTAATGTTTTAATTGATTTATTAATTTAATAAAAGTGTGACTAATAACCTTGCTATAAAGGAGTTATTAAAATAAATAAAAAAATGATTTAATTTAGTTTTGTCAAACAAGGTATAAGGATTAATCAATTTGTTTTAATTCAGTTTACCAAACAAGGTATAAGGATTAATGGGTTATTTTTATTATGCTAGCCAAACAAGCCTTAAGGCTTTTGATTTTTAAAACTTATGTAACTGACATAACTTATGTCAGTACTTATATTATATAATTATTATAATTATATCTTATATGCGTTATAATATTTTACGTAAGATTAGAGGAGAGAGAAAGGAGAGAAAAAGAGAAAAACTCAGAGGAAGAAGAAAAAGAAAAGAAGAAAACTAAGAGAAAAATTGAGAGAATTAAGAGAATTTTACAGGTTTTGGAGAAAAGATTTGGAGAAAAAGGGATAGTGTCATCATCTTTCATAATCCAAGGTAGGAGCTCTAGCTCTTTCTTTAAAAATTTAGTTTTCTTCTTCCCAAAAAGTCTCTGTGAAAAATTTATAAAAGATAAATTATTGTTATGTATATGGTTTGGCATGATTATTGACTATATGGTTGTTCTATGAACTTATATATGATTATAGAGAAATTAGTTCATGCATATATGTGTTTTGTGGAAGAAAATATATTACAGAGTGTTCATATGACAATATGTATGAATATGACTATTTTAAAATAGAAATTAAGGTTTTAATTGTTGTTAAATGGATAAATTGATTGTTAGAATTGATAGAGTATGTAAAAACATAATTATGATGCTTTGAAATTTTTGTTTTGGTTGAATAACAAAATCACAGTGTTGATTTTTATGAAAAATATCAAAAATGGAGTTTTTGTTTTAAAAAAAAAATAGCGTTTTCAAAGAATTAGTTTATGATATTGTTGATTAGTGGTGGGTAATTGGGATATAGATGATTGTTAGCATTTATGTATAAATTACATCAATTATACGTATATAATTAGTTGCTAGAATTTCTTAAACAGACCAAAAATGGTCTTCGTGCTTAGTTCTGTTAGTTTTTGGCGCCCCAGCGCCAAAACTGGAGCCCCAGCGCCAAAATTCGCGCCCCGGCGTCAAAGTTCGCGCCCTGGCGCCATTGGCGCCGCTGGCTAGCTTAGAACTCACGCCCCAGCACCAGAACTCGTGCCCCAGTGCTGGTACTCGCGCCCCGGCGCCACTATCCGCCCCCCAGCGCCGGATTTGTGGTCTGACTTGGACAGTTTTGACCTCCTGTAATAAAATGGCCATAACTTCCTCATACGAACTCCGATTGAGGTGATTCAAGATGATACGGAAAGAGGACGAGTAGACCTACAACTTTCGTTCTTTAAGTTTTTCAATTTGAGGTCATTAAGATGGGTCAAAATGGTCATCTTTAGGACCGTTGTGTTTTCGGAGGTAATCGGAGGGTGTCGGGCATGCACATATGCATGTGTAGTGCTCCAGACCGTAAAAGATGATGTCCTAAGTTATAAAAAATGAATCTCAGTAAATATAATGATGCTTAACATTAATAAATAATGTATTAGATAAGTTATAGAAGCATAGTAAGCATACACAAGAGAGGCAAATCGGGCGTGTGACGAATGAACGTCGAAACGCCGTGCCAAGTGTTAATGAACTTAAAAAGTGTTTCAATTCAATTGAAATGGATATTATAAGATATGGAATGGGTTTAATATAAAACCAATAAGTAGTCCTAGCAAGACTTAAGCACTTGAATGAACTGCGAATATGAAATACAGTGAGATATAAGTTGAAAGTTAACACAATATAATTGAACATTGTGTGCTAATTAATAAGAAAGATTTTGAGATGTGGAGTAGAGTTTACATTATAATTGTTATGTGTTGTTATGTGACTAATAGTTGATGTGTATGATTATATAATTGTGTAGGGCACGTGAAGTGCAGATAACTGTAAGCTGTTAAGCTATTATTGGTAAACAACGATCAAGGCAAGTCTTTCGGTTCCTATTTTCTACGTGGACTTGATGAATTGTTTTAAATTGCATGATGTGTTATGCATGTTGAAATCATGAAATGTTAAAGTCAATATATGACTGCATTATTTTGGCTAAGTAATGAAGATTGAGTAAGGAACTCAATCTTTATATTTGTTATGTGAATTAAAAGCATGTATGCCATGTTACTTTAATGAGATGTATGTCGAGCATGTTATTATGTGATATATGATGCATGAAAACTGTTAGACTTTGCTGGGCTGTCGAGCTCACTCTTGCAAATAACCACTTTTGCAGGTCAAGATTTTAAGGTAAAGATACGTGCTATGTGAGTTATAGAGATCTATATTCACGAAGATTGCTTATGTTTTATGAGAAATGTATTTCATATTTTGAACGTACCATGTTGTTAAATTGTAAGTTGAGCTATCCAATGTATATGGATATTTAGTTATGATGTAAGACTTTGTATAGTCATTTTGTTGTAACGATTCATGATATAAGATTGAATCAAAGAGATGTAATGTAATGGTTGCGATTCAGGGCAAGAAAGAAGGAAATGTATAAAAGTTTTAAATATTCTGCAATTTTATTAAGTTTAATATCGAATAATGATGTAAAATTAGAGATTTAATGTATGGTTAACGACCAAAGTTGAGATTTAATTTGTATGGATTTTGGGGTCGTTACATCTGGGCTAAACGATTCCTTCATAGAGCGGAGGTATATACGAACTAGCAACTCGGAACCTAGTTTGTTGGTTGTTTGTGGGAAACTACTCAGCGTACCATATTGAAACTGTTAGAGACTAGATGCGTACCAAGTATAGGAATTAGATAGATAGAGTCTAGACGATTACAAGTGTAGGGATAGGAAATCGTAAAACAAAACAATCACAGAATAGTAATGAATCGAAATATATACGATGAGATCACCCCGTGATCTGATAAGGTTATTACAACCAGAAAGAATCAATCTAAGGATTGGAATTTTTTACAGCAAAATGTTGTGTGGAAGTTGTACCATGAATTGGTACAAATACAGGAAAGAATTATGAATGCGAGTTGAATGAAATTTGTATTGAGAAGGGAGTTAGTAATAGGTGGGGATTCAATTGAGGACTCATGTCAGCAGCTGAGTTGTATGATTCCTTGCATGGGCGGGGAATTTGTACTTGGTTTTAGAATCACTTAGCTTCCTGGTTGATACAATGGTTAGGTTGACAAATTCTTTGTATGGGCGGGGAATTGTCCGATTAGCTTCCTATATTGATTAGTGGCCGAGTTTGTTTTGACAACCACTTAGTTTCTGGCATTGATAATCATTGAAATGTTTATGTCCCGCTATTTGTTATATGCACATTAAGAGGATGACTCCATTCTCAGGTGTATAACAGATAGATAGGTCATAGGTAGAGGACATAAGGATTAAGTACGAGTTCTTAAAACTCATACTTATGTGACATTCTTGACTCACAATTATATGAAGTGTTATGAACCCCGCAGCGAATGGACGCCAAAGGTCTGACTGGGGTAAGTTCTAAAGCTCATCTGATTGTGGCAATTTATGAACTCATAAGTGTGGTTTGACGAACTGGGTATAGTTATGTGTGAATGAAGAATTGAGGATTATAGGAACAGATAGATTGTTAAGCAAATGATTATTAGTAAAGGTGTTAGGTTTTCCTAAACTCCTAGCTATGCTAAACTTTGAAATTTTGACATCAAGCTAAATGCGCACTATGTGCTTTTAAATATGTAGACTCGTAGTCATTTTTGAAATCATTTAAAGTACAGTCTATGCTACTTATTTCGGCTAGACGCAAATGATTTGAAATATCAAAATATATTTTTATTTATCACTTATGTACCATGTAACCTGGTGCAGAGATGATAAGAATGTGATGGAGTTGTAAATACAGGAATACTTAGTGCGAATTTGATCTAAAATTGTTATTCCACTATTGTATGATGTGTTATGACAAAGTCATACAATGACAGCATCCTCAAACGGACTGGTAATACAGTACGACATCATGACGTCATTCCTGAAAAATGTTTTCAAAAATTTTAATTTGCCAACGGGGTTTGGCTACACCTAAATAATTCGATTGAATTGAATTATTGATAAGAATCTATGCTATTTGATTCAGCTAGGCTAATGTTTATGAAGACTCTAAGTGCTCATTGAAAGAAAATTTCCCGAACCAAATTGTTTTGGTGCGGAATCCAATAAGACTGAGGTAGAATTTTTGTGCCTTCGGCAATGACGGGAAAACAGATAAAAGCAGTACTCGGCCAATACAGGGCATACCGGGCTAATTACCCTTTTGTGTCCGTAAGTAATGACGGTTTGCTGAAAAATTCCATAAAAACCTTTGCGAAAATGACAGACAAATAGTCTATATGACCCCTCATCATAATTTGAAAACTTATACTCTTGTGAGTGGTATGTTGGGTAGCATGTGATATATGTGAATGGTGTAAGCAGTATGGTGTGAGGTGTAAGATGAATTTCGGGGACGAAATTCTTAGCAGAATGGGTGAATGTGATGACCCGAGAATTTAAAAAATTTCTTAAAATCTTAAATGATTGATTTAAGGTCACATAATAGGCCTAGACAGAAAATAAGTGTATGCGTTTGATATTTTCAGGAAGGAATTTTGAGAATTCAAAATTTCTTTTGGTAAATTATTCAGGATTATAGTATTATGTGTACAAAAGTGGTTAAGGGTCAATGGATGACCAGATAAATGGCATCTGTGTCAAACCCTAATCGTATATATTAAGAACGTCCACGTTCAGTTATAAAATTATTACGATTTATAAGAAACCCTAGAAATCAGTTATGGAAACCCTAATTTCAGTTTCGGGAATTCGAAACCCTAATTCGGTATTTGAAAACCCTAATTCGAGAAATTATCGGATAAGTATAATGCTTAAGTGCTATTAATTATAATAGTAATTAGGGTAAAGCCTGATTACTTAGCAAACCCTAATCTTAGAATTTTTGAACCCTAATTGTTCTGTCATGAACTGTTATGTACAGTTATGGAATTAATTGCTAAATTAGCAATATTAATTAGGAAATATTAATCCTAATCAGTCAAAGTCATAATGTAATTAAGGAATTATAATATAATTAGGAATCCCTAATTATAATTTTAAAATCAAGATTTTCTATTTTTTAAAATCTAATTAGAAAATCTTAGAATTTTAATCGCAAAACCGTTAGGGTTAAACCCTAAAATGCTAAACCCTAAACCCTAAAGGTTATGGCCAATGTCTAAAATGCTCTTCACGATAGAAATGAGAAGTCTAAAATGCCCTTGTGCATTATTAAAGGAAGAATTAAATTATTGGTGTGAAAATTACTAAAATACCCTTTTGTCCCATTTAGTGTATTATTGTGAATTATTGCCACCAATTATTCCACACAAGCCAGCCATCTAGAAGTTACATATGTTACTATAGCATTACCAGCCCTTGAATCACTTAATTCCAACTTTGGATCAATTATTTTCAAGATTAAAAGAGAGAGAAAGGCTACTTTAATTCTCCTTTTCACCAAGCCATCCTCTCTCCAGAAATCCGAAAATTTGGAGTGAGAGAGAGAGATAAGATGAACTATGATCAAGAATCAGCAAGCCAGGATCAGCAACAAAGGATCAAAATCAAAAACCAAAGCAAAAAGGTATTAAAAATCCTAAATTTTGAAATCTTTTGATTCTATGTTAATTGTTGGAATTGATTGTTTAAAGTTGTGTAATAGGGAATCTATTAATGTTTTAAGTTGTTAAATTCAGGACCCATAACATCAAAGTGCTCAAAATTAAAGTTTTTCAATATTTGGAAAACTTGAAAAATCTCGTCGGACAACAAATGTCAGACCCCATAGATCCGTGTGTGTTAAGTGTTTTTGATGTTTAAAGCTTGTAACATGTAGCCTGTTATGTGGTATTTAAGATACAAAAATAATCAAAGCCAGATCAATTGTAGATCAAACGTTACAAGTAGTCAAACATGGTTGACCAAAACTGCCAAATCGCGAACCCAGAAATTCAAGAACAGATTGTCCGTGTCCAACTTTGACCGCCCAGATCTTGTTCATGCTATGATGTTTTAGTGTTATGAATGTTTGAAGTTGTAGTCCTACATGTTGTCTACACAGTTCAATTGATATGTCACATAAACATTACACGATCATCAAGTTATAGAGGCCCAAAGTAGGCCCCTCAAACTGTTCTTCGTGAAGAACAGCTCTGACAGCTACTTTGATGGCCAATATCTCCCAGATCTGATGTTTTTTAAGCCATGATGTTTGTTGGATCTTGTAGTCTGGTATTTCCTCTACAAGATCTGACCAAGAACATTGCCAGAAACCTAAAGAGCAAAAAGGTATTCATGGTCAAAGTAGCTACCAGCGTCTGTCAGAAATTGCTTGGCTTGAAGCTCAAGAACACCTATAGGGCCCCTTTAGCGACGCTTATTTTCGAAAAATGCAGAAAATAATTAAATAAATAGAAAAAAATGGTTTTTAATTATTAAAAATACATATTAAATTCTGAAAAATTATTTTAAATTCTGAAAAATAGTTTTTAACTATTTTGAGTATATTTCGAAAATATTTAATATTTTTGAAATATAAACGGTATTTATTTATTTAATTATAATATTAAATAAATTATTTAAAAATAGTTTTAATTCTTGAAAAATCATGAAAAATTATATTATGATATTAGGAATTATTTGAAGTTATTTTTGATAACTTTTAATATTTTGTGATGAAATTCATTAATTAATCAATATTAATGATAATTAGTTTATTTAGTAAATATATTAAATAAATTATGAAAAAACTGAATTAATGCTTTAAAAATCATATAAAAATGATGTAAGTGTTAGAAAAATATTTTAAGTTATAAAATATAACTTTTGATATTTTGGCATGAAAATATTAATATTTTATTATTAATATCAGTTATTGGATAATGAATTTAAGTGTTTAAAAATCATATAAATATGATTTTAAGTTATTAAAAATAGTTTGTGATATTATAATTATATTATAATATTATGTTATAATTTTCATTAATATTTAGCAATAAATAAATATTAGTGATAAAGAAATTATATGGTATTTAATTTATTAAATACAGTATTAATGATCGAAAAATTTAGATAAATGATATTAATTATCTGAAAATTATTTCGAGCTTATGAAAATTATTTAGACTGATAATATGATGTTTAATATTACAATAACAAATGCCTTCTTTATTTCCTTCACCCATGTTTGGGCTTCTATGGGGTCCATAGTTCCTTTGAACTCTGACGGACCTACACTCTTAAAATCCTTAAAAGTAGTAGCTCGTATTACTGCAAGATTTACAGGTATATTAGCCCCGTTCCTATTAAAAGCGATCGTTAACAAGTTAACGAACTCTTGCATCGGGTTAACCGGACCTCCCTTCGGTTGATTTATATTAGGATCTTAATTTCTTTTTCTCTTTCTTGGCGACATTTTGTTGTTAAGATAAAATCACATCATTATTACTTTCTTCTTGTTAGTGAGTTATTATTCATTGCTAAACAATAACTTCAACTCCTTGCACAATATGTTCCATAAAAAGGCTTATATTGATTTGCTTGCTTGTAGTATAATACTACATCATTCGTTCATACACTGCCTTAGCTGATTACATTACTACCCCGTAATTGCTTTTCAAAAATGGGGATTGTAACGCCCCGAAATCTGATCTATCTTCACACCCGGATTCCGTACGTCACGAGTACATCATTCATCCAACATACATCATTATATACTGAAATATAACAACATACACTCTCAAATCCCAGGTTCTGAAAACCTTATAACCTTTTTCATTACAAATAATAAGAAATACATTATTCATTTCATCTTACAAGAGTGACTTTAATCCGCCACTAAGGATACATAATAGTTCATTAACTAGTATATAGTTCAGTTTTATCTCTCTACATTACAAGTCTTCATTTGATCTTCTCGCTCATTCACCTTCTGAATGACACTTCATCTGGATACCGTCAGCTTCATTTTTACGGGGTCTTTAAATTCTTCTAACATCGTTCGCTGAAAATGTTTTTCATTTAAAGCAAGTGTGAGCAGTCAATTGCCCAACAAGTCATAACAGATAAACAAACAACTTCAAGAGTTTAAACATTTCTTCAGAACTTCGATAATTGAACAAAGGTTATGAAGCAGCTTGAATAATAGAAATAGTCCCGATTCCTATCATCTTAAAACATCTGTCATTTTCACTTTGAAATACTTTCATTCCTCTACCTTTTTCATACACATCCTGTCTGGCTAGAATCATTAGCACAGACTTAACAATAACGGCTCATGTATAAATAGAGCATACTTGTATTCAACAGTCAATCATAGAACAGTTCATATCATAGAAATATGGAAGTGTTCAAATTGTGGCACAAGGCCTCATACATACTACCACATCGTATATACATCGCACATATGCACATAGACAAGACTTCTCAAGTTCGACATCTGAGAAGTTTAAGAAACTAGCATTCATTTAAAATATGAATGAAGTTAGGACACTTGCCTTACGCCCAGCCACAGCTTACATTGAACTGCTCATTCCAACTCCTAAGTAACACATAAGGAAAATATAAGCACCAATTAGTCATATATTTGATTTACGTATTGGTTTAAATTTCAGTTTACTTCTTAAGGTTTGCGTTCTTGAAATTTAAGCTTACGCATCTAACTTCCTTTACCAGTTTACGACTTCATGACATACGGAGATGTCTTACTTAGAACGTTCATTATCTTTGATGATTTGCATTCTTATATGACTCATATTAGGCTTTCATTAATCTTATTACCGTTCATTATAGCTTTCTCGATAATTCATATCTTCTTTAATACTTTCGTTATCCATTACATGAACCCCATGTTCATTACTCGTTCTTAGTGTCGAAGCCATACCGATTGTTTTATGCTAAGACCAAGCGTCCATCGCAACAACGTTGCGTTCATAGCGTCTATACACTTCACACTTATATCTCATTATCATGACATAACATCAAAATGTTATTCATTACCCTCGTCACTCAACGTCTAAGGAATCACAATCATAGTAATTCCTCACGTTCGTTCATCGTGACTACGGTCCACATACATCGGTTACGTAACCCGCATTTATATCCTTCATCTTTTAATTATGTTTAATCTTTCCGTTCAATCTTTACTACAAGTTTAATTCACTTAATTAATTGTTACATTATTTGAACGTTATGTTCTTTATCTTCCCTTACGTTCCCCCAAGAGTTGAGCAATTAAAAACTTTTCTCTAGCCTTTCCTTCACACTGGCGCTGCGGCGCCACCCTCTCCTTTACCTCTCGTGCCGTGGTGCGAGTTAGCAGTGCCTGACTTTCCGGTCTGGGGCTACAGCGCCACATTACAAGGCATGGTTGGCGCCGCGGCGCCAAGCCCTAATTCTTGAAATTTTTTTCTAAGTCTTTAACTGTTCTGAGACGCTTACTTCCCGATCTCATAACTTATTCGTTATAACTCGGAACGAGATTGTTCCAAAGCCATTCTCTTCCTTATCTTACGTACTTCAATCCCCCCACAGATAGAACGTTGTTCTGAATCCGTTAACGTGCCATTCGATTGGCTTGATGTTCACCCTTCGTTCATTTTTATGCTTTTAATGTTCTTCGCTTGTTCGTCCGCAATTCGGTCATCCGAACTCAGAACTCGTTCGTTCTTGAGTCCACGACTCACGTTTTCTATGTTCTCTTACTTCCTTAGGAAACCCTACACGTTCGGGTTCATTTACTAACTTTGTAATTCTCGTTCGTCTTTTACAAAAATTTCGCCATAACTTCGTTATTGCTACATTTTAGTTCGTTCTTCATGAACGTTTCTACCGTTCATGTGACAAACGAGATTTTGTAATTTAATTTTAATATTTATTGACTTAAATAAATATTTTTTGATGAATTAATTATTAGATTAAATAATTAATTGATGAAATTGTGGTAGATTAATTTAATTATATGTGTTATATTTATTAAATTAATGTGGAGAATAATTATTATTCAAGTATGTGTTTATCTGAGCTTATTAAATTAAATGAAATATTTAATAAGCATAATATTATTTTAATTAATGTAATAATTAACTAAAGATTTAATAAATTGACATTATTAATAAATGAGAATTTAATTATTTGACTATGTGAATTAATGAGAAATTATTATATTTTATTTAAATTAAATTAAATAAGATATTTGAATTGGGTGTGTCATGATTTAAACTATATTGTAAAAGTTTAATTAAATTAATTGAGGGTAAGCCTTTTAAGGTTAGCCAAACATGGCATTAGTGGAGGTTGAGGGCAGTTAGCCCATGTTGGGTAACTGACCTCCACATCGCGTCAGTTCTTTACTTTATACGTCTTCTTTACTTCATTTTTTTTCTAAGTCTGAAAAATAGTTAAAGAAAATTAAAGAATTTTCAGAGAGAATTCAGAGGATTTTTGTGAAAAACTCTGTGATTGAAGAAGCTTTTGAAAAAGGGTTTTCATCCTCACTCATTCTACGCTCTTGGTAATTCCTTTAAACCTAATTTTTATTTACGTTGTTTAAGTTTTCATAAAAAACAGCTTTCAAAATTCTGTAAAGTTTCTGTAAATGGGAAATTGTGTTGTTATATGGATATATGTAATAATATGATTAGCATAACATGTTTTATTATATGTTATATAGGTTTTCATATCATCAATTCATAATTTTATAACGTATGTTATTTACAAAGTATAGAATATGGTCATATGGCCTTATACGTGATTTTCATATGTCAAACATAATTTGTTCAGTAAAATTTCCACTAGTATATGATTATGCATGCTAAAATGAACAAAACAAAATTTGAATGATTGGATTTGGTTTTATAACGAATCAGTGGCGTTGAATTTTAGGAATTTATGTTCAACACTTTAAGAACATCAAGAACAGTACAATTTGCATAATTTAATTCTGTGATTATGTGTTTTAATGGGTTAAAATCACTCTATAAATGTTGTGTATCGATTATATATGAATTCTAACATGTGGGTATATTTAATTTGGGGAATTAATGATTATGTAATGTTTATTTTTGCTGAATTCTGTGTTCTTCGCGAACTAGAAATTCAGAGTCTGGAGTGTCGCGCCGCGACGCCAACTCCTAGTTCATTTCCCGCACTGCAGCGCCACCGCGCCGTAGCGCCAAGTACCAAACCGCAGCGCCACGGCGCCGCAGCGCTAAGACCCAGTACAAAAGTGGTGCCGCAGCGCCACTTAGCAGAATGTCCAGAAAATACATTTTTTCAATGTTCAAGTGTAGAAATGTGTTTGTAACATAGTCTAATGAATATAAAAACTTGTTAGATATATAATGAGATATTAAAGTGATATTTTACCAAGTCAAGAAGACACGTACATGATGTTTAGTAAGTTATAATTGACTGGTATTGTGAATGGAAATGATATGTAGGATTAAATTCAAGGAACGTGTTTAATTAACGTGTAATCTACGCACGAGGCAAGTATCCTAACCCTACTTGTTATCATTATTCAAGTTTGTAAATTACTTCAAGCAATTCTTGTCATTATTAAATCAAGTTTGATTTGTTATATTAAAGAATAATTATTTTTTCAAAGTATGAATCTGTTATATAATACTTGTTCTATTGTATACCTCTTGAGATTGTTATTCAATTTAAATACCATTTATTGTTAAACCTTATTAGACTATCGAACCCTTATTGATTCGACTAGTCCATAGTTGATGAACGTTCTAAATTTCAGAATCCTTATTGATTTATCCAAACCAAACTTCCTTTGGTGCGGACTCTAACGTCAAACTGAGATGAACAACTCTGTAAAGGGATTACTTATGCGTCAGCGTTAAGATATTGTGCACAGTATGATACTAAGGGCTGATCCCCCTAACTATGAGAAGAAGAGTCCATAGTCTTAAAACTGTTAAATATTTTAAGTATAATCCTTGATAACCTAGGACATAGTTCAAGGTCTTATGACCCTAAGAATTCTTTTGATTCTTGGTAATCATTTTTGGTTCAAAAGTTGAGCTATATTTCAGAAGTCTTTGATTCACTCGCATGTTATTATATTGTTATTTTATTGTTATACTTGTGGGCAATCGTGCTCACTCTTGCGTAATAATAACATTGCAGTTAAGAACGAAAGAACTGACGAACCTTCTTCTAGAAAAGGCAAGGGCAAAGATATTAAGTGATGAAGACGTGTTATTAAATTTTAAGAATGTTATTGTTAAGACTCGATGTTGTTTAGGACTTATTATTTGTTTATATTTCCGCACAGATATTTAATGTTAGTATGACCTAAGATTGTATTTATTATTCAGATGTTGTAAGCATTTATTTCTATCTATTGCATGGTTTACATTTATTATGGGTAGATAGATTTATGTTTTTTTGAGTAGTGAACACCAAATCTTGTGGAAAATTAAGTACCGGATTTGGGGGTGTCACAAGTTGGTATCAAAGTTGTAGGTTAGAAACCTTAGGTAGGGGTACCTTAGGCTATAACCTTAGAGAAGAATAGGAGAAGATAGTGAATGAATAAGCTCAGATAGAGTTTGAACAATAAGAAGTAATTTAAGATATTTTTATAGAAGGGATTAAAACTTGCGTGACAGGAATCAAAGAAGATTTTCGCAGAGTTATAAGGAATATGAATGTGGGGTTACCCAACTCCAATAATAAGGATGTAAGGTGATAATAAATAGCAGTGTCTATAAGAAGAGTGATAAAGAAGTAAAGAATAGAGAGTTATATTTAAGTATGGTACAATTGTACTCTTTAGTAGTTGATGTATGGTATATGGGTTAAACGATTCCTTCATAGAGCGGAGGCATATACGAACTAACAACTCAGAACCTAGTTTGTTTGTTGTTTGTGGGAAACCACTCAGCGTACCATATTGAAATTGTTAGAGACTTGATGTGTACCAAGTGTAGAAAATGGATACGTATGATGAAATTGTGTAACTCGAATGAAATGTTGAGCAATGCAAATGAAGTTAGAAATTCTTAAAGGAAGAATTGCTATATAAACAAGAAGATTCGAAAAGGAATCCTGAAGAGATATAAAGATAAGAAATGGGAGTTTCTTAACTCCAATAGCCAAGATAACGAATAATGTCGTAAATGATGAAAGAGGAAAAGAAAGAGGATCGATCACGAGTTAAGAAAAGAATTTTAAGGGAGATGATTATAGAATAAGATCACAACGTGATCTGTTTAAGTTATAAAAAGAAAGATGGTCTGTAATATTTGAATAATTATAGCTTGATGCTATGAAGATAATGTACAAGATAACTCACGAGGAGTTATAGATAATGTGATACGAGGAATTCGTATTGAGCAAGTTAAGGGTAAGTTGTTAAGAGTAAGATAGAGTCAGGTGGGATGTGACGCCCCCAAAATTAGGTATACATCACCCATCTTGGGTCGCTAGATACATGGTACAGAATTCAAATATAACTTACTAATACAACTGTCGTGTACAATACGACAAAACATAAACTGTGAGTTTGAATACAAATATTGTCTTCTAGAGAGTATCCATACTCAAAAGGAGTCCTCATTACAATTATTATCACACTATTACATAGAATAGTGAGGACTACTAATGCTATCATCTGGTCCATCACTCCATTTCCCGACTCGTCCAAGCTATATTCTCATTTCCTGAAGAGAACCGTGAAAGAAAGGGTGAGCTCAACTAGCCCAATAAGAAATATTATGACAAAGATAATGCAGAATAAATTATCATTAGTCTTCAACAATGTAAAACAGATAAAATACAATAGACATCAAGTTTAACTGCAGCGGATCAAGCAATTCATTAAAAGAGTTAAGTAGAGAATAAAATCTACTATCTTTTATGATTTAAAAGGTTTTTCATGACTTTTATCGCTGAGACACAGCTAAAAAAATAATCCACATCATCGAATCACCCCTGCACTACGGCCAAGGATATTCTTTAGTATCACGACCATGAATTATCCATGCACTACGGGCCAAAGATAATCGTGTATTCATCAACGGTCCTGATCATGCCATAAAACAATTCATTTTTGCACTACGGCTAAAGAGAATCCATAGCCATAATCATACCAAAAACTGTCCATCAATGCACTACGGGCCAATCAGGACTTTTTCCACATCATTTGTAACATTACGGTTATGATTATACCGAATAATCCCTGGTCATAATCATACCAAGTCCATCTATGCACTACAGGCCACAGATGACTTTCAACATAATATAAGCATGAGGATGATGACAATGATATAAGAATTCAATAAAACAAGTTCAGGAATTAATTTGTCCAGGAACCAATAACATCCAAATTGTCAACATGATACTTTTGTGTTGAGTAAAATTCAAGAATGTTCAGAAGAATATTTCCATGAAAAGATACTGGATGAAGCGCAAATATCAAGGATATTCTACTAATTTCATGGAGTATAGAAGTCAAAACTTTAACCAACTGAGTATAATAAAGAATGGAGTAACAAAAGAAATCACCATGCATGCGGTACTTCGCATAGACAAGTTATTCCAACAAAATAATAATAACGGAACCAGGTCAGGTGAAATTCACACCGACATGATGTTCCAATAGAATAATAAAGACGGAACCAGGTCCAGCGTAAAATGCACAAACAGGATATTCCGACAGAATAATAAATAATGGAACCAGATCTGGCGTAAAACGCACAGACAGGATATTCCAACAGAATAATAATAAAGACGAAACCAGGTCCTGTGTAAAACACACAAACAAGATGTTCCAACAGAAAAATAACAAAGACGGAACCAGGTCCGGTGTAAAACGCACAGACATGATGTTCTAACAGAATAATAGAAGAATGTCACCAAGTATAGGGTAGACTGCGTATACAGGTTATTCCAACAGAATAATAAATAATAGAATAACAGAAGTTCTCTTCATGAATACAAAAGAAATAATACCCCTTACCGTTTTAAAGAAGAACTGAAATAAAGAAGTAGTTAAGTAGCATAATACTTTTCTTCTTTCTCTTTATAGTTTCTCTCTCTATAGTTCAGTGAATTCGTAAGAAAATAATGAAAGAATGAGCTTCTATTTATAGGAAAATGGAATGCATAGTAACTAATCTATGAACGGTCCAGGTTGATTTACTTTAATCTAACGGTCCATATCTAAAGAAAAATCTTTTAAATAAAATATAATATATTCTATTTATAGAATAACTTTAATAAAGTATTATGTTTTATATAAAAAGATGTTTCTTTTTTTATTACGTTAATAATACGAATAAAACAAAACTTCATTATCGCTAAATAATTCATATTATTAATTGACAATAATTGAATCAAACTGAGTGACTTCTCACATAAGCATTAATAATTAATACCGTGTGCTACTATGCAACCACACGTATTACTGTACTTTTACTACCGAGTAGTTTAACAGTATTAACGATAAAACTTCCGCCGTTATTTTCATAAAATATTTTTATCGTTTTCTCAATCCGACAATAATTCTGTTGTAGGGTCCACTAATAATTGTGTCGTCGTACGAATATTCCTCGACAAAAATAATATTTCCCGTCCAATCGAATATAATACAACAACTTGCATACTTTGCAAAATTTATAAATACTACCCACAACTATAACATTATCTCAAATTCACACCATAATATTTAAAAAATATTTTGAAAAAATTAAATCTTTATTCATAAAATATGGGATTTCACAATCTCTCCTCCTTATGAAATTTCGCCCTCGAAATTTACGCACGTACCTGGTATGCCGAACAGATGAGGACACTTCGTCAAATTCTAACTCTTGAGGTATAACCTTTGGGTGTTGAATACATTCTAGGATTTTAACAGGTAAATCTTCATACGTTAAATTATCCGCTATCTCGTCTGGTTCTAAATCAATAATGTGGTTTGGGTCGTCCACATATTTACGTAACATCAATACGTTAAAAATGTTATTAACACGTGATATACTTGGAGGTAAAATGAGTCTATAAGCCACAGTTCCTACTCGATCGAGGATTTTAAATGGGTCAATTAAATCGAGGGTTGAGATAACGCCTTCTTGAACCTTCTTCTTCACATTCATCAGCTCTGAGTATGTAGCTTGAGCGGCTTTAACTTTATCGATTAATGTCAATTCTAATCGTATATTCGTTATCTTCACGTGGGTCCCTAGAGTCTTTAACTCTATCTTCATCATTTATAGGTTATACGAAATGGGTATTTGTGTTAACAACATCTCACTCATATACGATCTTCTACTCAATACGTCAGCTACCACGTTCGCACTTCCACGATGATATTGAATGGTACGATCGTAATCTTCAACAGCTCAAGCCAATGTCTTTGGCGCATAATACGTTCGTTTTAGTTGAAAAAAAATATTTGAGGGTTTAAGAAATGGGTTTTGTACTGGGGTCACTACAAAATTCAATTTCACGCTCTAGGGTAGGCTAAGAAGTCTTCAAGAATACGTCATGAAATTTATTAACGGTAGAAATATCATTCAAAACTGTGACCCTCATCCAAGACTTGGATAGCACGTCACATTGATACATATCACTTGTAATCTTCATTCACGATGTCGCCTACAGAAAGTCTGGCTTCGGTGCATTCCACACAAGGAAGTCAACAACGAAAGAATCGGGGCTCTTTACTTATGGCTTGATATGACAATGATTGACTTTAATGGTTTGGTTACTTTGAATTCACATAATAGGTTGGTTAGGAATATGAAAGCTAACAACCTTACGAAAAGCATGATGAGCAGTTAACCAATCGTTTCCAAAAATCACATCAATGCAAGTATTTTCAAAGATATAAGATCGACAGGTAACGTGAAAGTGTTGATTTGAACAAGATTTATAAATAGCGGAAGTAACGAAGGTTTCTACTAACGAAGTTTCAACCAATAAGTCAAAGTCTATCTTCTCCGTAGTTAAATTTAAACGTTGAGTGCAAGCAAGAGAGATAAAAGAATAGGTAGAACTGGTATCGAATAAGGCATAGACTTCAAAAGAGTTTATGACTAACATACCCGTGATAACTTTATTCAGGTTCCTCGTTACGAAAAAAAAATGCTCTCTCTTAAACTACCGGCTTTGGCTTGTCTGGGACGTCCTTTGGCATCACTATCCCAGCTAGACTTGACTTCACCATACGACAAAATTGAGCTAGGTGACCTTCTCTTCCGTAATTAAAACACGCTTTGGATTGCTGCGTACAGTTTGGATGGATGTGTCGCTCCTGTCCGCATTTGAAACATACGACCGGTGGTCGTTCTTCTTCTTTTGAAACGGGTGCTGGTACCGACGTCTTCACGTCATTGTTGAACCTTCTCTTCTTAAAATATCCATTCTTATTATTTTGGCCATGATTACCACCGAAGTAGTTACCATTTCGGGCATGTTGATTCCCTCCATGCTTATTGTCACCGCTTTGATTACTGTTATCACCGGTATTATCATTTTGCCGGCTACTCTCTTTTGGTTGCGTTGACTCGTTATCGCGCTCTACTAACTGAGCCATATTTATAACATCTGAATACAAACACAGTTTATGAGAAATAAGATATTGATGTATCTCCGGCTTCAAACCTCTTAAAAACATCCGCGTCATTCTTTCTTCATTATCAACCAAGTGGGACGCAAATCGGGATAACTCGGCAAACTTGGCTTCGTACTGCGACACGGTCATGTTATTTTGCTCCAACTTGATAAATTCCACCTCCTTCATGTGACGAATACTTTCGGAAAAGTACTTGTCACTGAATAGCTCTTGGAACTTCTCCCAAGACATCTTGAGTGCGTCAGGCTAGGTACGTTTTACAGATTCCCACCAGTGATCTGCCTCTTCACGCAACATAAAGGTGGTAAAGAAAACCTTTTGCTCCTCGAAGCATCCCAAGACATTAAATATCTTCGTGATCTGCTTTAACCACGTCTCTGCCTTAAGTGGTTCTGGCTTTCCCAAAAACTCTGGTGGTCCCAGATCCTTGAATTGCTTAGCGGTGACCAACTGTGGGTTGCCATTATTTTTACCTGCATTATGAACAGGAGCCGCCTTCGCCTGATGTTGCATGAATTCTAAAAAACTTCTAAATGTACCGTCGTTCGTCAATTGATCAGTGTTGTTGTTTACAGGAGGATTATCTCCATCCTGTTGCATATTGTCTTGATTATTGATCTGTAAAGACTCAACGGTCTCCTGTGCTCCATTGCTTATCTCAATATTTTCAGATGTCATTTTCAAATACTGCTATAAAATAAGGGTTAATTAATATATCACATATTATCTTTATACTCTGACCGACCAATTAAATAACAAGTAAACTTAGGCAGGTCATACTAGCGAAGGAATTCCCCGTCTCTCCCCTCCTAGTTCATATCTCACATCTCAGCCAGGGATCATATCTCTAAGCTCTGATACCAACTGTGACGCCCCCAAAATTAGGTATACATCACCCATCTTGGGTCGCCAGATACATGGTACAGAATTCAAATACAACTTACTAATACAACTGTCGTGTACAATATGACAAAACATAAACTGTGAGTTTGAATACAAATATTGTCTTCTACAGAGTATCCATACTCAAAAGGAGTCCTCATTACAATTATTATCACACTATTGCATAGAATAGTGAGGACTACTAATGCTATCATCTGGTCCATCACTCCGTTTCCCGACTCATCCCAGCTATATTCTCATTTCCTTAATAGAACCGTGAAAGAAAGGGTGAGCTTAACTAGCCCAGTAAGAAATATATGACTAAGATAATGCAGAATAAATTATCATTAGTCTTCAATAATGTTAAACTGATAAAATACAATAGACATCAAGTTTAACTGCAGCGGATCAAGCAATCCATTAAAAGAGTCAAGTAGAGAATAAAATCTACTATCTTTTATGATTTAAAAGGTTTTTCATGACTTTTATCGCTAAGACACAGCTGAAAAAATAATCCACATCATCGAATCACCCCTGCACTACGGCCAAGGATATTCTTCAGTATCACGACCACGAATTATCCATGCACTATGGGCCAAAGATAATCGTGTTTTCATCAACAGTCCTGATCATGCCATAAAATAATTCATCTTTGCACTATGGCTAAAGAGAGTCCATAGCCATAATCATACCAACAACTGTCCATCAATGCACTACGGGCCAATGAGAACTTTTTTCACATCATTTGTAACATTACGGTTATGATTATACCTGATGAGTAGGTTTTATACCTATGAATCCGATATTATTAAACTTAATTATTGCTATCTTTAATTGTTTTTTAGTATCTTTTTATGTGTTTTGTGTTTATTTCTTGTAGGTTGGAGCTGGAGGGACAAATTAGTCATTTGGGAGAAGAAAAATGTCAAAAATCATTAAAATTATAGCTGAGTGGCATTTTTGTAAATACACGGTCCTGGTCAAGCACCTAGGCGCTTGGAAATGGCCTGGGTTGAGCGCCTAGGCGCTCATGTGCGGCAAAAAGGAGGGTTTTCTACTGCGAAGTGGGTTTTTGAAGCTAAAAAGGAATCTAAATGAGGGCAGAGACCAATACAAATAGGAGAAGACTTCAGAAAAGCCGTATCGCTCAATTTTTCAAGAGATTTGCAGAGAGAACAACGAAGGAAAACACGAAGTAGAATTGCAAGGGCTGAAGATCAAAGAGAGATTATTGGAGCAAATTCAGAGTTTCTTCTTCTCTTCTCTAGTTTTATCTTTTGTAATTATCTGGGATGTTTGGATTATTAATCTGGATGATGTTTTTCTTTATTATGATTATGAACTAAATTTTCATTAAGATTGCAATGGAACTTGGTATGTAGTTTAAATTAAATCTTCCCATTGAATGAAAGATGGTTTTTATTGAATTATTTATTTTATCTTTTGCTTATTGATTAATTATTTGGGCAATAATTACTGTGATAATCTATATAAAATTGGAAGATGGAGTATAGATTGATATCTGGATATGATAACATATGGTCATATAATCTGAATAGGGTTAATATGATTAGCATGTAGGATAGGATTATACATATGTGTCTTTTGTATCCATTGAAAGATTTTGTGCTTAAAACCCAAATTAACTTGATTCACATAGGAATATAGTGAATTAATTGACTAGGGTGTTCCTTGTAATTTTGTGTCTTAAGGATCGGATTTAGGAGGATGTGTTCACGTGTCTTTGGAAGAAACGCGTGAATTCTATAAAACATTCTTGGATAATGATTCATATTAATTAATTGATTTAAATGGAAAGTAAATTGGTTTAAATGAAATACTAAGGGAAGTTGTAATCTTAATCTGTTAAATCTGCAATTATTCTTGTGAAATTCTTATTTTAATTATTAGTTTTGTTAAGTTTAATTTTTAAATCACAAACAATATTTTGTGGTTTAAAATAGGATTAATTGCATTTAAATTAGTAATCAATAAATATTAGTCTATTTCCTTGTGGGAACGATATCCTTGCTTGCTGAATATTACAATTGAACGCGTATACTTGCGTGTTAAAGTGCTATTAAAAAATTAGGCAATAATACCGAATAATCCCTGGTCATAATCATACCAAGTCCATCTATGCACTACATGCCACAGATAACTTTCAACATAATATAAGTATGAGGATGATGACAATGATATAAGAATTCAATAAAACAAGTTCAAGAATTAATTTGTCCAAGAACCAATAACATCCAAATTGTCAACATGATACTTTTGTGTAGAGTAAAATTCAAGAATGTTCAGAAGAATATTTTCATAAAAAGATACTGGATGAAGTGCAAATATCAAGGATATTCTACTAATTTCATGGAGTATAGAAGTCAAAATTTTAACCAACTGAGTATAATAAAGAATGAAATAACAAAAGAAATCACCATACATGCGGTACTTCTCATAGACAGGTTAATCCAACAGAATAATAATAACGAAACCAGGTCAGGTAAAATTCACACCGACAGGATGTTCCAACAGAATAATAAAGACGGAACCAGGTCCGGCGTAAAATGCACAAACAGGATATTCCGACAGAATAATAAATAATGGAACCAGGTCCGACGTAAAACGCACAGACATGATATTCTAACAGAATAATAATAAAGACAGAACCAGGTCCGGTGTAAAACACACATACATGATGTTCCAACAGAATAATAATAAAGACAGAACCAGGTCCGATGTAAAACACACAGACAAGATGTTCCAATAGAATAATAGAAGAATGTCACCAAGTATAGGGTAGACCGCGTATACAGGTTATTCCAACAGAATAATAAATAATAGAATAACAGAAGTTCTCTTCATGAATACAAAAGAAATAATATCCCTTACCGTTTTAAAGAAGAACTGAAATAAAGAAGTAGTTAAGTAGCAGAATACTTTCTTCTTTTTCTCTATAGTTTCTCTCTCTAGAGTTCAGTGAATTCGTAAGAAAATAATGAAGGAATGAGCTTCTATTTATAGAAAAATAGAATGCATAGTAACTAATCCATGAACGGTCCAGATTGATTTACTTTAATCTAACGGTCCATATTTAAAGAAAAATCTTTTAAATAAAATATAATATATTCTATTTATAGAATAACTTTAATAAAGTATTCTATTTTATATAAAAAGATGTTTATGTTTTATTATGTTAATAATACGAATAAAACAAAACTTCATTATCGCTAAATATTTCATATTATTAATTGACAATAATTGAATCAAACTGAGTGACTTCTCACATAAGCATTAATAATCAATATCGTGTGCTACTATGCAACCACACGTATTACTGTACTTTTACTACCGAGTAGTTTAACAGTATTAACAGTAAAACTTCCGTCGTTATTTTCATAAAATATTTTTGTCGTTTTCTCAATCCGACAATAATTCTTTTGTGGGGTCCACTAATAATTGTGTCGTCGTACGAATATTACTCGACAAAAATAATATTCCCCATCCAATCGAATATAATACAACAACTTGCATACTTTGCAAAATTTATAAATACTACCCACAACTATAACATTATCTCAAATTCACACCATAATATTTAAAAAATATTTCGAAAAAATTAAATCTTTATTCATAAAATATAGGGTTTCACATGGGATTTCAACCGAGGACTCATGTGATGGCTGAGTTGTACAAACCTTTGTATAGGTGAGGGTTTTGTGCTTGCACTCAGTTTATTACATTGATAATCATTGAAATGTTGGTGTAGCGCTATCAATGTATGTGTGGTGAAAATGTGATTCTTTTCTCATGTGTATATTTTATAGTTAGAAACTATTAAGATTAGTCAGATATTATTAGGTTTAGGTGAGGTTCTTAAAACTAATGCATATGGTAAGTTCATGACTCATAATAATATGGTATGTTTTGAACCCCTCAGCGAATGGACGTCTATGGTCTGACTAGGATAAGTTCTTAAACTCATATTATTGTGGTAAGTTCCTGAACTTCCAATGTGCAGTAAGTTGGATGAACTAGTTTGGGTAGAAAACGGTCATAGTATAGAGAGCATTGATGAAGTTGTAGATTGATAGAATGGTTAAGTAATGAAGTAATTGTAATGTTCCGAGTAAATTTTGAAAAAATATTTGGTGAAAACCGAGTAAGGGAGATTTTTTTGATTCCGAGGACGGAATCCTTATAAGGAGGGAAGGATGTGACAACCCGAATTTTTATAAGTTATTAAAATAAGAATTTTATAATTAAAATTCTTATTATGAGGCGTATATATTTTGAATTATATGATTTGGTGTGAAGAGAATTATATATTCATATGTTGGAGAATGTGAGATTTAATAGGTAATTAAACTATTAAAAAAATTAAATAATATTAGTTAATTTAATTAAGTTGAAATTATGTTATGAGATAATATAATTTTAATTATTATGCCTTGTGGGCAATGAAAATTATTATGAGTTAAGTTTCATAAATAGTGTGAACAATTCACTTAATTAAAATAGTGAATCAATACAAGTATAATTGATTTAATAAAGTGAGAATGTAATATATTGCATGAAAATGTAAATATTAGTATAATGCGAGTAAAATATTTATTAAGTACATTAAATATTTTAGTTGGAAACTTTATGGAATTAGATGAATATTTATGATATTAAATAAATATTTGATGAAAATTGGTATGAGATAGTTTATTTAAGTGTGATAAAATAGATGAGATTTATACGTATTTTATTACACGAGTATAATTGTGATATTCTAATTTAATTAAATAATTAAATTAGAGGAGTGAGAATTTGTTAAATAATATTATGATTATAATGGTTGAATAGAAATTATAATTTTACTAATAAGGTTAATTTTATTTCTTAAGGAATTAAAGGTACATAATCTAGTTTATATTTCTAGTTTGTGTGTTCTTGAGTTTTTTTTAAAATTGGAGTTTTGGTTAATGAATTTGTGGGTTACGATGTTATATATGTTATTAGATATTTATAATTTGATAGTGATCATCTAGAAACAAATTTTCAGAAATCAAATTCATGTATTTATACTAAAGAAGAAGAATTTGGGTTTTGATTGTAATGTGTGTTTTGGTGTACTTTGGGACTAAAGTTGATGATGAATTCATGATGAAAACTTTAAATTGATGGATGTTTGTTGTTCTCCTCTATAAAACGAAAACAACGCAACTTGAACGGATCGAATTGGTTAATAAACAAATTCTTGATGAATGAATACACTCAGTATGTTGAAAATAGGAAAAATTAGTATAAACAAATTAGAATTAGTATAAACCAAGTCTCACATCAACTAAATTGAGAACTTTACCCTTTGCTAAACCTATAAATAGAAGGACTTGATCCTTTGTTTCAATCACCAACAATAAGGCCTCCAATTTTGAGAAAGGCTTTGTTGTGGGAGGACTTTTTATAAAAATCTTCTCTTAGTTAAATTTTGGTCGAGTACGTATTCAGCTTGTGAAATTCGTATTTTCGGGTATGTTTCTTATTTAATTTTTGGTAATGTTATTATTTTAAATATTGTATTTAGTTTGTTAGTTAAAGTTTGTATTTTGGAAGTTTAGTTAGTTTTGTTAGAAAACTAGTTAGTTTACTATGTTTATTTTGGCTTGTAATTGATTATGTAAATGAGTTATAATGATTGTAATTAGAGATATGAAACCTTAACATCATCCAAGTGTAACCAAAACTCACAAAATAAAAGATTTACAAAGAACCTTGTTGGGCAGTTTTTGGGACTGAGCTTGAGGACCTTTTGTGCTTTTGATTTATGTCTAAAAGCTTAATTTGATGATTGTATGTTATATCCCTCTAAGTTCTGAAGATTTCCTAACTTGAATGAACCAAAACGGAGTTAAAATGAATCCGTGGTGAAGATTTTAGTAAACCATGTCTAGAAATGAAAATTGAATGAACAGTGACTATAGTGTCAAATTCTGGAATAGCTATGTTGCCTGAAAAATTCTGAGTTTCTGGGTAGTTGTAGTGCACTGAGTTAGGAAGCCATAGGCTTTGGAATGACCTCATTCCAACCTCTGATGAGGGAGTTACGGTGATTGGAAAGAAATGTGTCGAATTTATCAAACTGAAAGTCAGCAGTGGGATGTGCTATTCGGGACACTGTTTCGATCAGTTAATGTTTCCACAAACTTCTAGGCTTTTGATATGTTATAGTACACTGAATTAGATTTCCATAGACTCCGGAACGGACTAATTCCCACTTCGGAGCAAAGAGTTATGACCATTCAAAGTAGTCGCGTCAAAACTATCTAACCAACTCGGGCCAGTCACCTTGAACGAATTTTTCGGAATTCTGTGTTTTGTATTTGGAAATGGTCAAAGAATGAAAGTTGTAGCCTCGGAAGTTAGCTTCGCGTGGGCTCAAGAATCGCTCAAAACTGTTTTGAAACGAATTAGTTATGACTGTTTTAGCGAGAGAGGGTAAAGTTGGGAAAAAAAATTGAAGACTGCTATGAACGTCAATTTTTGGCACGCTTTTTAGACTACTTAACGAACCCGAAATGAGAGGTTAGTATTTCTTAAAAATAGTCTTGTATGCCATGAAAAACATACTAAAAAAAATGCCTTACGATTAGATAAGTAAATTGCTAGCTATTAAACCGCGAAATGGGTGTCAAAGGTGAGGGACTGCTGCCTTGTGAAATTATATTGAACCTAGTAATATAAAACGAAGGGGATATAAATGGTTTATGTTTTGATACGTAAAGTATTTACATACTAAATCCATGAGAGAACCTTTTGGGCATAAAAAGGTTATAACGGACAAAAGTTTCAAAAGAAACATAGAATGGTTTTAAGACAAGAACAAAATATTATAGTTAAATAAAATTAGTTTACATTGAGTACGTGAATTTTGTATGTGAAACTAATATGTACATGTATGTATCCTCAATTTGTGTAGGATCATCACAGCGCAGATAAGTTATAAACATTAAACAACATCCAAGGAAAGTTTTTCAGTTCTATTATGTTTGTGGATTAAATGTGATTATGTGGTGAGTTACATACCATGCTTTATGAATTGTTAAAGTCAAAATATGACCAAGTTAATTGGGTTATGGAACTTAATTTATATGTGATATGTGATAGCACATGCATGTTGTATAATGTAACTCGATAAATTAGAAATGTAGAATGCATGAATTGTGTGCTATGTGAAACATGATAGACTGTTAAATTTGCTGGGCTGTCGAGCTCAACCTTACAAATAACCACTTTTGCAGGTTCAAGATTCAAGGTAAAGTTATGCGTTACTTGAAAGACATGAATCAGATGTGATACTTGAAGATTTATATACTTTGGTTGTGTTATTATTTGAATCATATTTAAGGTTTCGAATAATGTATTAATGTTGAATTGTAATATTGTTTTGCGAATGTAAACTATTGTAGTATTAAAATGATTCTGAGATATTTAGATGTAAAGGTTGAAGGTTTTGGGAACAAGGATAGTTTGTAATAGAAAATTTTAATTATTCCGCAAATTTCAATGGTTGTAATATCGTTTAATGATGTAAAATTAGAGGTTGAATGTATTATTAACGACCGAAGTCGAGAATTAAATTGTATGAATTTTGGGGTCGTTACAGTTGGTATCAAAGCTGTAGGTTATAAACCATAGGTAGGAATACCTTAGGCTATAACCTTAGGGAAGGAAGGTAAAGATAATGAAAGAATAAGCTCAAATAGAGTTTGAACAATAAGAAGTAATGTAAGAAACGTATAAAGAAGGGATAAAACTTGCGTGAAATGATTCAAAGAAGAATCTCGCAGAGTTATAAAGAATATAAATGTGGGGTTACCCAACTCCAATAATAAGGATGTAAGGTGATAACAAATAGACAATGTCTATAAGAAGAGAATGGTAAGGAAGTTAAGAATATAGAGTTATAGTTATGTATGTTACAATTGTACTCTTTAGTAGTTGGTGTATGGTATCTGGGCTAAACGATTCCTTCATAGAGCGGAGGTATATACGAACTAGTAACTCGGAACCTAATTTGTTGGTTGTTTGTGGGAAACCACTCA
The DNA here is from genome assembly GCA_016801055.1 of Panax notoginseng. Taxonomy (NCBI): domain Eukaryota; kingdom Viridiplantae; phylum Streptophyta; class Magnoliopsida; order Apiales; family Araliaceae; genus Panax; species Panax notoginseng. The sequence goes on along the minus strand of CM029014.1, from coordinate 120,176,516 downwards.
ACGTACCATATTGAAACTGTTAGAGACTCGATGTGTACCAAGTGTAGGAATGGATACGTATGATGAAAGTGTAGAACTTGAATGAAATTTTGAGCGATGTAAATGATGTTATGAATTCTTAAAGGAATTTTTTTTTTCTTTTCTTTATATAAATAAGAAGATTCAAAGAAGAATCTGAGAGATATAAAGATAAGAAATGGGAGTTTCCTAACTGCAAAAGCCAGAATAACGAGTTATGTAGTAAATGATGAAAAAGAGAAAGAAAGAGGATCGTAAAACAAAACGATCACGAGTTAAGAAAAGAATTTTAAGGAAGATGATTATAGAATAAGATCACGACGTGGTCTGTTTAAGTTATAAAAGAAAGATGATCTATAATGTTTGAATAATTATAGCTTAATGCTATGAAGATGGAGTACTATGAAATAGTACTAGATAACTCATGAGCAGTTATAGATGATGTGATACGAGAAATTCGTATCGAGCAAAGGGCAAGTTATAAGCAAGATAGAGTTAGGTTGGATTTCAATTGAGGTCTCATGTGATGGCTGAGTTGTACAAACCTTTGTATGGGTGAGGGTTTTGTGCTTGCACTCAGTTTATCACATTGATAATCATTGGAATGTTTTTGTCGCGCTATTTGTTATATGCTTGTTGAGAAGGTGATTCTTTTCTCATGTGTATAACAGATAGGTAGATTATAGTTAGTGAATATTATAAGGTTAAGTACGATTTCTTAAAACTCATACTTATGGTAGGTTCGTGACTCATAATTATATGGTATGATTTTGAACCCCTCAGCGAATGGATGCCTATGGTCTGACTAAGATAAGTTCTTAAACTCATATGATTATGGAAAGTTCCTGAACTCATAACGTGTAGTAAGTTTGACGAACTGTGCATAGATAAGTGTAAATGGAGTATTGAGGATGATAGGAATAGATAGACCTATTAAGCAATGGATCATTATAGAAAGTGAAGTTGATGGTGGAAGCGTAGGTAATCTAAATCTACTAGCTATGCTAGACTTTTGAAATTTATTGACTTCGTGCTGATGTTTACACTTCTATTTTCTTGAAAAACATTGGATCAAATGATGGAACCAGTAAGTTTTAACAACAATACTGTTATTCGTATGTCTATGCTAATTGCTTCGGCTAGACAAAAATTATTTACAATATATCAAAATGTATTTTATATCATTAATGCATCATGTAACCTGGTGCAAGGATGATAAAAATGATGGAGTCATCAATGCAGTATTACCTAGTGTTGGATGTGATCTAAGGATCGTCAGCCCACTATGGTATGATGTAGTATGATAAAATCACCAAATGACTGAATCCTCAACGGACTGTAAATACAGTGCGGTATCATGACGTCATAAAAAGATTTTTGAGATTTCTTTGAGATATGAGAATTCATATGTATGTATATGTATATTTCGGTTGATGTTCGAATTGTTATAGAGGTTTATGCTATTTGATTCAGCTAGACGAATATTGAAAGATGTTCATGAAATTCAAGTGTTTATTGAAAAGTTATGCCAAACCAAATTATTTTGGTGCGGATTCAGATGTTGAAAAGCTGAGGTGAACAACCCTATAAGGGGACATATTTTCGGGGACAATGGTTCCGAGCGTAACACATATAGTTGTTACAAAACACTACGTTCCGGCCCAACGTAGTGGTACAATAGGCTGGCCACCTAGTGTACGTAAGGAGGGTGTTTTCGGTCTTTGTGATTGATAAGCACTCTGGTTTGCAGTGTGAAAGATTGAGTTGAAGCACTAGTAAACCGAGAATAGAGTTCACGGTTTTGTGACCCCTCAACATGATTTGAATCTTTTAAATTCCTGAGTTATTCATACTACTTCCTAATTATTGAGCAATTATAGAAGATTCTTGCTATTCTAAAAGGCGAATGTGGTAAGGATGATATTCCTTAGAAAGAAGTAAGTCGTAGAATGCGACACTGAATGATCAATATATTGAATAAGTGAGAAAAGAAGTGTTGATATGAGAAAGAGATGAGTTATCAAAGAATAATGTAAAACTTTTAATAGAAAAATTAATAATTATAGAAAGATCTTTGTGGAAAGAAAGTGATTATAGAACCCAATGATTGAATAAATTATTAACGTAAAATCTATTTTGATAGATTGAATGAATAAATATTAATAGATAAAATTTTGAGGACGAAATTCTTAGAAGAAAGGGTGTATGTAATATTTCGAGTAAATTTTGAAAAAAGATTTGGTGAAAACCGAGTAAGGGAGATTTTTTTGATTCCGAGGACGGAATCCTTATAAGGAGGGAATGATGTGACAATCCGAAATTTTATAAGTTATTAAAATAAGAATTTTATAATTAAAATTCTTATTATGAGGCGTATATATTTTGAATTATATGATTTGGTGTGAAGAGAATTATATATTCATATGTTGGAGAATGTGAGATTTAATAGGTAATTAAACTATTAAAAAAATTAAATAATATTAGTTAATTTAATTAAGTTGAAATTATGTTATGAGATAATATAATTTTAATTATTATGCCTTGTGGGCAATGGAAATTATTATGAGTTAAGTTTCATAAATAGTGTGAATAATTTACTTAATTAAAATAGTGAATCAATACAAGTATAATTGATTTAATAAAGTGAGAAGGTAATATATTGCATGAAAATGTGAATATTAGTATAATGCGAGTAAAATATTTATTAAGTACATTAAATATTTTAGTTGGAAACTTTATGGAATTAGATGAATATTTATGATATTAAATAAATATTTGATGAAAATTGGTATGAGATAGTTTATTTAAGTGTGATAAAATAGATGAGATTAATACGTATTTTATTACGCGAGTATAATTGTGATATTCTAATTTAATTAAATAATTAAATTAGAGGAGTGAGAATTTGTTAAATAATATTATGATTATAATGGTTGAATAGAAATTATAATTTTACTAATAAGGTTAATTTTATTTCTTAAGGAATTAAAGGTACATAATCTAGTTTATATTTCTAGTTTATGTGTTCTTGAGTTTCTTTTAAAATTGGAGTTTTGGTTAATGAATTTGTGGGTTACGATGTTATACATGTTATTAGATATTTATAATTTTATAGTGATCATCTAGAAACAAATTTTCAGAAATCAAATTCATGTATTTATACTAAAGAAGAGGAGTTTGGGTTTTGATTGTAATGTGTGTTTTGGTGTACTTTGGGACTAAAGTTAATGATGAATTCATGATGAAAACTTTAAATTGATGGATGCTTGTTGTTCTCCTCTATAAAACGAAAACAACGCAACTTGAACGGATCGAATTGGTTAAGAAACGAATTCTTGATGAATGAATACACTCAGTATGTTGAAAATAGGAAAAATTAGTATAAACAATGCTCATGATCATGCCAACAACTTTCCATCAATGCACTACGGGCCAATGAGGACTTTTACCATATCATTTGTAACATTATAGGTTATGATTATACCGAATAATCCATGGTCATAATCATACCAATCAACAGTCCATCTATGCACTACAGGCCAAATATGACTTTCATAACAATATAAGCATGAGGGTGATGACAACGATATAAGAATTCAATTAAATGAGAGCAATGATAAATTTTAAAGATTTATAATTTAATTTATCAAGAATTCAATAATGTATAAATTGTCAACATGATACTGCTTTGTGGAGTAAAATTCAAGAATAATATTGTATCAAAAATGATTTGGACAAAAAATAAATTATTTTTTTGTCATGAGTAGTACTCCGGGTGAATAGTACCCCGTGAATAGTACCCCAACATGAAAAGATTAAAAATTATCAAGAATGCTTAGAATAATATTTCCATGAAAAGGTACCAGATGAAGTGCAAATTTTAAGGATATTCTACTAATTTCACGGAATATAGAAGTAATACTTTAACAAAATGAGTGTAGAATTCAGAATCTAAAACAAAATAATATTACTTACGTACTACAGAGTATGGAAGATAATATTATTTCATACGAATATTGAACAAAAATAATATCCCTTATGTGACGACCCCAAAATAGGTCCATTCCATCCAACCTATTCTGAGTCACCAAATACATGGTACAGAAAATAACTACAACTTTATTACAACAATTGTCGTGCAAAATACAACAACACATATGCTGTGAGTTTGGATACAAATATATACCAAATGTGACTCAAATCCCAACCGTGGATAACACCTCATAATGACACCTTACATAAAGGTATAGTCAAAAACTGTTTTAGAAATTAGAATCTTTGGAAAGTGCTCAAGAAAGCCTTCGTACATGGGAGGCCATGCGTCTAGGTTGTGATAGATATCATATGGCCACAGAATTATCCTTGGTTGACCCAATATACCCCAAAGAAAAACGAGAAGATTACTATTATATTCTTCCCAATGGTGAGTCTTCTCTTGACTTATCATTATCTTCACTGTCTCAAATTGAGAATTATACTTCAAATAAACACCAAGATTATATAGGTAGTGCTCGTAAATATACTCAACAAGTGGATGAGCACAATCCTGTCTTATGATGACACGAGGTCGTATGTCATTAGACATCTTGTATGATAAAACACCCTTCTAACGTTGGGTTCGCTTCACCCTAGATGATTCACCAAATATAACTACTAAATGATGACCACCGTTCTATTCCTTTGTTACCCCTGCTCGACCCAGCTACACTCTTATTACCTGAAAGGAATTGTGAAACAGAATGGTGAGCATAACTAGCCCAGTAAAAAATATCATGACTAAAGATAAATACGTTATCAATAGCCTTCAACAGAATTAAATCAGAAATTTAGAACATATGGTAGATGATAAAAATTTCAACCATAGTTGCAGCGGAATGAGCAATCCATTAGAAGAGTCAAATAGACTACAAAGTCTATTATCTTCTCCATGTTAAAAATCCACCAACAATGTTTTATCCCTGTAACGTCAATCAACAATTCTGGTCCACAATCATATGAATAACTCATAATCATAATTGTAGTTCTAAATTCCTCTTCTCATCCAGGACGAAGATAATTTTCATCACCTATCTTTACCTAAAACATAAAAGATCATGGTTACACCAAATCACATTTCCTGTTCATAATCATACTAATAACTTCATCTTTGCACTACGGCCAAAGATATTCATTTGTATCACCAGTTGATCATGTTCATCTCAATACCTGTTCATCTTTGCACTACTGGCCAAAGATATTCAACAACATGTCATCTTTGCACTACGGGCCAAAGATATTCATCAACAATTCATCTTCGCACTACATGCCAAAGATATTCAACCACAGGTCATCTTTGCACTACATGCCAAAGATATTCATTAACAGTTCATCTTTGCACTATAGGCCAAATATATTAATATCTCAAAAAAATATATAATCATTTCAGAATTTATATAAACAATAATTATAACCATGTTGATCAATTCACCTTTGCACTTAAGCTAAATATATTGAATTATAAATTCAATGGTCATGATCATACCAGTCAACAATTCAACTTTGTACTACTGGCCAAAGGGAACCCATAGTCATGATCATACCAAAAATCTACCCATCTTTACACTCAAGTCAAAGAGAAATATCATCATTAGGGTTATAAAAATATTATATATGATAATAAAATCAATATAATCAAAATATCTGGATTTAATCTCAAGAGTAATATTCATAAATCAACTATAATTTGGTTAGAAAAAGAAACCAATTTTATCGTGAATAGTAACTCATGAATAGTAACTCGTGAATAGTAACTCATGAATAGTAACCCCGACACAAAAAGGTAGAAATTTCACAATAAAATACATACCAATATTTCGGTATAATGATATTGAAAGTATAATATTTCTTAAGCCTATAAATAATTTATTTTAATTGTTTACACTTTACTAAATAATGCATTTAATCATCCTAAAATGCCAAATTCATAAGAATTCATCACCAATAATCAAAAACCTTTATCAAAAATCTGCATATACCTCATATAGGATTCTCAAGCCATAAAATCCTATTTTCCAACTTTCTTACTTTACATAACATATTTAATTCATTTACTCATAACTAGTCCATTTTCATGAAAAATATCAAATCAGCTCCAAAAATATTTCTTTTTTGGGATTTAGCATAATATAGTCCCATATTGAACATATATTTTTCTCAGAATTTTTAAAACTCATTTACTATTTTTCATATGGCCAAAACCGCCGAATATTTAGACATTTATCATAAATTGTACTTTTATCCAAAAATTTTAAAATTCACAGAGTACACTGATATTATATAGATATACTTTTAATAAAAATTTCATCAATTTTGGAGTTAACCACAAGGAGTTATAAGCGGTTACTTTTAAAATAGTCTTTTCCCGTAAAATTCATAACTCTTAATCTATACATCCAAAAATCACCATTTTTGGACACAATCAATAAAACTCATCAAAATATCATTTTAAATTTTTCCAGAATTTTCTGAAGGTCAGAAGAATTGCGAACTTAAAAACATAATAACCCTTAAAATCCCTTACTATCCCCTACCTCAAAAGAGCAGCACTTTTGACTGGATATCAGATATGACGCTGAAGAAAACTTGCACTGATGAATAACAACTCACCAAGTATCTAAATACTCACAAAATACACTCGATAATCTAGAGAGAAAAAGAGAGAAAACTTATGAATTCTCGTGTGATTTTCAATTCTAACTTAGCCCTCTATTTATAGGAAAATATTAGCACGCCGAAGCAGACTTAACATGCAACCTGATGGCTTTACCTGCTACTATTCCCACCCACCACATTTGAATAAAAACTTCAGCATATTTCTTCACCAACCAAGAGTGGGGCCCACCAATTCTAGAATTTTTCACCAAAATGATTAACTCCAAAAATTCAACAATTTCTGAACTAGTCATCTCGTAAAATTCATAACAAATCATACGTTCTTTTTTAACGGTTCAAAATTTGTGGACATATACTCAACTTATATATGTATAACATATCCAAATAATACCACGATCCAACGGTCGGATTAAAAATTATAACCCTCGCAAAATATCTCAAAAACCCTAATTTGATTTTCAATACCTCCGTTCCGACAAAAATACAAATAAAACACCTCAGCATTAACTCCTTCATTTTTAACCACAAAAATATATCCCTTATTTATATCCACATAAAATAAATATTTCCTTATCATATGAATCAATAATTAACTATTCACAAATAATATTACATAATCACATTTATGACAACCAAGCCGTTCCCAGGAAAGAGGGGGCTTTCCAATAATAATTTCTCCTTACGGGCGCGCAATTAGGTGACCAAATCTCTCCTTAGACAGAACTTTCTAGACATTTCCAATAATGTTATCTAATAATATTATTTAAATAATATGAATTATTGATCAGATAATGGGAAATACTGTGCAGTGACAATTATTGAACAACAATAATATAAAATTTTAACGTAGCAATTATTGAATAAATAAAATAAAATATTGAACAGTAATTACTATAACAATTATTGAGTAGTGTCTTCTTACGTAAGAATCAATAATTTCAAAAATACTATGCAATATCGTGTGCTACTATGTAATAACGCGTATTACTGTATTTTAACCACCGGGTATTCCAACAGTGTTAACGGTAACAACTACGCCGTTATTTGTAAAAACTCAAATTTGTCGTTTTCTTCATCCGACAGTTATTCTGTTATGAGGCCCACAAATGGCTGCGCCCTCGTACGAATATTCCCCGGCAGCAATAAATATTTTATAACCACATGTGTATTTTGAAAAAAAATCATATATCACCCTTAACTTTAACATTTATCAATTTAACCATTTACTGAATAGTAATTATAAGAAAAATTGAATACTTTTATTTCATAAAATTCAGGGTCTTACACCTTACCTTAAAAAGAGAGTACTTCCGATTAGTAGGGTGGAGATATTCTCGAAGAAAACTTATATTATTTTCTACGCTCAAATCTTCCTTGAACTCTAAACAAATAAACTCAATATTATAAAAGAAGAATTATCTGATTCCGGTGTGATTTTAAATTCTAAACTAAGCATCTTGATTATAAGAGAATGGAAGGATACCATTTAGGAAAAAATCACGGACATCACAGTGGTTACATTCACGAGCGCTCAACCGGTAAATAATTTTTTTTTGATTTTACTATGCAAATACTATGCAGACACTATGCATAATAAAATATAATATATTTTATTTTTCATAAAAAACAAAACTTATATATATATATATATATATATATATATATATATATATATATATATATATATATATATATATATAAACAAAACTGAGATAACTTCTGCCGACAGTTTTAAAAAATGGGTAAATGGGGGTCCAATAACAAGCCAAATTTTCAACAAATACTTCATAAATTTTTTTCAATATTTTTAACAACATTTATTCATTAATAATATAACTTGCAATATTAACAATCAGATCATTCCCAAGAAAGAGGGGGCTTTCCGATAAGGATTTCTCCCTATTGGCGCGCAATTAGGTGGTCAAACCCCTTTCCTCGACAGAACTTTCTAGACATTGTCAATAATACAAATACTAATATGTATAACTTTGTCTTCTCAATTATTAATTTAATAATATAAAATATTGTGACAATAATTGAATCAATATCGCGAGATATTGTGACGACCCGAAAATTCGGATCGTCCAGAATTTAGGTTTAAAGAACTAGTTATTAATAAAACTAATTTTTATTAATACTATTATGTGCTATGTGTTTATTAATCATTCTATAACTTAGGATGATTATAAGTCGGGAGGATTTTGGCTACGAGCTAGATTGAACGAATAGGAATTTTCAAGACGGAAAAAAAAAATTCCGGGAATAAAAATATTTTCGGGGAAAAAGACGAAATAGGCACTATTCATCCGTTTCTGCTCGGAGATTTATTTTGAAATTCTGAGAAGTTATTGATTACGTAAAATTTTGAGACGTGATGGAATATTCAATAATATTTCAGTTATGGCAAAAACGATGTTTTCGCCTACGGACTTGAAACCTAAGGGTTAGAAAAAGTAAGTTCCGATAATTTAATGATCTCGTATAATAATTAGGGTTATTATGCATGAGAAATACGAGTGTAATACTAGTTATTATACGAGTACAGCACGAAGATTATTACGACGCATAATATGAATATCGTACGAACGATATACGAAGAAAATACGAGAATACAAGAATGAAATGCGTAGAATACCATGAGTCTTAATGGACTTTTAGTTCATGGACTTTGTAGAATCCAATTGGACTTGGATTATGTCAAGCCCAACGCTTTGTGAAAACAAGCCCAATATAGGCCTAATAAGAATTAGGGTTAAGGCCCAAACCAAGAAAAGAAACCGCTGATCGAACCGATGGGTAAACGGAGGGGTAAGAACCACTGGGGCAACCGATTGGATGACCCATGGGCATGTGGGACGGCTACTTGGCCACCAAGTAAGGGTGGTGGCCAAGTAAACTTGGTGGCTATGTGTTGGAAGAGGTGGGAATAGTAAGGAGGTGGGGGGCGAAATGACCAATTTGCCCTAAGCTTTGGTTTTCTATAAATAGGAAGATAGATTTCATATTTTAGGATTTTGAAAATCCTCCACACTTGAGAGAGAGAGAGAGGTCGGATGGCAAGGAGAAGGAAGAGGAAAGGCTAGGCCGCATACAAACTTTGTCCGGCGGGAGAAGATTAAAGAAGAACGGTAATCCAGAACCTAGTCTCTTTTAAATTTTCTTTAAGTTTTTATGTTTAAAAATATAGCTTAATTAGAATAAGAAGTAAATAATGATAGGAATGATTTCATATGGTTGAAATCATTCAGAAAAGAAGAAATAAGAATTAGAAGTTTAGTTTGTAAATTTCTTAAGGAAGTATAAGATTCGTGAGGATTTTGTGCGATCCGAGTGGATTATATGAACGAGTAGGTGAAATAAGTAAGGAATGGAGTTCTATAACATCAAATTCCAATAAAAAGTGGAATCATAATCCAAAATATCTATTAAAATGAAGAAAGAACGAAGAACACGAAGAACACGTGAAGAACACGAAGAACGTTGTTGATGGACAAATTTAAAACCATCGTAGTATAATTGTTATTGATGGACAAGTTTAAAACCATCGTGTATAAGTTAGTTGCTTATTGTTTGGTTAGGAACGGTAGAAAGTTCATGAAGAACGGATTAAAACGTGGCTATAACAAAGTTATGGCAAAATTTTCGTAAAAGACGAACGAGAATTAGAAACTTAGTAAATGAACCCGAACGTGTAGGGTTTCATAAGGAAGTAAGAGAACATAGAAAACGTGAGTCGTAGACTCAAGATCGAACGAGTTCCGAGTTCAGATGACCGAATTACGGACGAACGAGCGAAGAACACTAAAAGCATAAAAATGAACGAAGGGTGAAGATCAAGCCAATCGAATGGCACGTTAACAAATTCAGAACGAAGTTCTGTTTGAGGGGTATTGAAGTACGTAAGATAAGGAAGAGAATAGCTTTAGAACAACCTCGTTCCGAGTTTTAACGAAGGAGTTATGAGATCGGGAAGTAAGCGTCTCAAATTAGATTTAACACTTAGAAAATTTTATTGGGTTTAAGCTCGGCGCCGCAGCGCCGGCTGAGCTTTGGGAAGTGGCGCCGCAGCGCGAGCTCGGCCATAAACTTTTGGAGAGTGGTACCGCAGCGCGAGAGATAACAAAGGGTTTGGCACCGCAGCGCCAGACCAAAGGAAGAAGGTGAAGTAGGGGGCACCGCAGCGCGAGGTAAAGGAAGGGGCACGGCGCCACAGCGCCGGTGCGGGGTAATGCCTAGAAATGAGACTTTTATTACTCAATTACTGGGGGATGTGCAAGAAAGAAGTATGAACAGATAGTGCAACTAATGTAACACTTATTCTAGTTAATTAAACATGTAGTAAATGTTGAACGAAAAGATTAAAGAAGATTAAAAGACAAGAATTGTAAGTGCTAGTTACAGAACAGATATCCGGGGACCGTCGTCGTGATAAACGAACGTGAGGGATTGCTATGGTTGTGATTCCTTAGACGTTGAGTGACGAGGGCAATGAATAACATTTCAATGTTATGTCATGATAATGAGAGCTAAGTGCGAAGCGTATAGACGCTGTGAACGCAACGTTGTTGCGATGGACGCTTGGTCTTAGCATACAGCAATCGGTATAGCTTCGACACTAAGAATAAGTAATGAACATGGGGTTCATGTAATGGAAAACGAAATATTAAATAAGTTATGAATTATCAAGAAAGCCGTAATGAACGGTAATAAGATTAATGAAAGCCGAATGTGAGTTAGATAAGAATATAAATCATCCATGATGATGAACGTTCTGAGTAAGACATCTCCGTATGTCATGAAGTCATAAACTAGTAAAGGAAGTTAGACGCGTAAGCTTAAATTTCAAGAACGCAAACCCTAAGAAGTAAAGTGAAGTTTATAGCAATGTGTAAATCAAATATATGACTAATTAGTGCTTATGTTTTCCTTATGTGTTACTTAGGAGTTGGAATGAGTAGTTCAGCGTAAGCTGTAGCCGGGCGTAAGGCAAGTTTCCTAACTTCATTCATATTACATGAATGCTAATTTCTTATACTTCTCAGATGTTGAACTTGAGAAGTCTTGTCTTTGTGCATATGTGCGATGTATGTACGAGGTGGTAGTATGTACGAGGCCTTGTGCCACAATTTGAACACTTTGGTGTTTCTATGATATGAACTGTTCTGTGATTGAGCTATTCAATACAAGTATGTTTTATTTATACATGAACCGTTATTGTTAAGTTTGTGCTAATGATTCTAGACAGACAAGATGTGTATGAAAAAGGTAGAGGAATGAAAGTACTTCAAAGTAAAAGTGACTGATGTTTTAAAATGATAGGATTCGAGACTATTCCTATTATTCAAGCTGCTTCATAACATTTGTTCGGTTATAGAAGTTCTAAAGAAATGTTTTAATTCTGAAGTTGTTTGTTCAACTGTTATGACTTGTTGGGCAATTAAATGCTCACACTTGCTTTTAAATGAAAAATATTTTTAGCGAACGAGGTTAGAAGAACTGAAGGATCCCGTAAAGATCAAGCTGACGGTATCCAGATGAAGTGTCATGCAGAATGTGAATGAGCGAGAAGATCAAGTGAAGATTTGTAATGTAGAAAGATGAAACTGAATGATAGACTAGATTAATGAACTGTTATGTATCATTGGTGGCGGATAAAAGTCACCCTTGTAAGATGAACTGAATAATGTATTTCTTATTATTTGTAATGAAAAGGTTATAAGGTTTCCAGAACCTGGGATTTGAGAGTGTATGTTATTATATTTTAGTATATAATGATGTATATTGGATGAATGATGTACTTGTGACGTATGGAATTCGGGTGTAAAGATAGACCGGATTTTGGGGCGTTACAAGTTGGTATCAGAGCTGATAGGTTATAAACCTTAGGTAGGAGTACCTAAGACTATAATCGTAGAGAGAACGATAAGAACATCACCACATGATCATAGTGAATTGTAGTAACATATAAGCTGTTAAACGATGAATGATTTATAGCTGATGCTATGAATGAAGGGTACTATGAAGTAGTACGGGAAGAAGAACTTAGATTGAGTTATGAAGGATAGTATACGAATTAAAGAAAATTCGTAATTAAGTAAAGAGAGATTTAGAAGTTGTAAAATTTCAATTGAGGACTCATATTAGTAGCTGAGTTGTATGATTTCTTGTATGGGCGGGAAAATTGTACGTGGTTTTAGAACCACTTAGCTTCTTATTCGATATAGTTGTTAAGTTGAACAATTCTTTGTATGGGCGGAGAATTGTCCTTGGTGTAACAACCGCTTAGCTTCCTATATAGGCCAGTAGCTGAGTTGACCAATTGTCTATATAGGTAGGGAATTGTGTTTGATTCTACAATCACTTAGCTTCTGGTTGTGATAATCATTGGAATAGTATGTCGCGCTATCAAGATGTATATGATGAGAATATTTTCTCATGTCTATACTTGATAGGTAGAGAACATTAAGGTAGGTGCGAGTTCCTAAAACTCATACTTATGGTAAGTTCGTGACTCATAATAGTATGGTATGTTTTTGAACGTCTCAGTGAATGAACGCCTATGGTCTGACTGGACAGTTCTTAAACTCATATTATTGTGGAAAGTTCTTGAACTCATAATGTGTGGTAAGTTAATGGACTGTACTAAGATATAGGAATGTTTAGACTGAAAGTAAGTATTTTTAGTAAACTTAGCAATGAAGGTGTTAGAGAAGATTTAAGTATTGTCACAGTAAGACAATGAAGGAAGATGAAGAATAAGATATTCCAAGTCATCTAGCTATGGTAGATTTCGAACTTTATTAAACTCATGCTGATATGTATATTTTTTTTTAAAAAAAGAAAGAATTGGTTCAACTTTTGGAACCAATGGATTTTAAAAGAGCTATTCTTGGCATGTCTATGCTAATTGCTTTGGCTAGACTGAAATTGATTTGAAATATCAAAATGAATTTTATATCATCAGTGCATTTGATGCAAGGATGGTAAAAAGATGGAGTTATTAATGCAATTGAACCTGGTGTTGGATGTAATCTTAGGATCAACAACCCGCTATGGTATGATGTATAATGACGAAGTCACAAATTGATGAAGTCCTCAATGTACTGTGAAAAGTACGGTATTATGACGTCATAAACCGTTTTGATGTATTGCGAAAAGAATTTAAAGAAGTAGTCAACATCAATTTAGTTGACTATACGAATGTTTCACGTTGATATCCAATTTATTGGTATGGTCTAAGCTACTTGATTCGGCTAGACAAATGGTATGTCATGTTATAAGAAAATCGAGCTTTTTTTGAGAACTTTTGCAAAACCAAATTGTTTTGGTGCGGAATCTAATGATTAAGTCTGAGGAGAACATGGAAGAGGTAGTTTACTTTCTTGGTGATTGTAAACTGACCGTTAAAGAAAGGCTTATGGCAAAATGTTGTTTAACCTAGTAAGAGTTCATGGTCGATTTGACCCCTCAGCAAAAGTATGAAACATTTTAAAGGAAATTTTATATTCCTCGTTATTCCTTCTACTTCATGATTCTTGATAGGTTATGGGGGATTAGGAATGAGGGAAAGATAAGAACTCCATTGAAGGGAAGTTGAGAAGTAGAGTAAACTAAAATTTCGAGGACAAAATTCTGTAAAGAAGGGGTGAATGTGATGACCCGGGTAAGGGTGTGGTTTTAAGAAATTCCGATGACGAAATTTTTATAAGGAGAGAAGAATGTGACGACCCGAAAATTCGGATCGTCTAGAATTTAGGTTTAAAGAATTAGTTATTAATAAAACTAATTTTTATTAATATTATTTTGTGTTATGTGTTTATTAATCGTTCTATAACCTAGGATGATAATAAGTCGTGAGGATTCTGGCTACGAGCTAGATTGAACGAATAGGAATTTTCAAGGCGAAAATAAAAATTTTCCGGGAACAAAAATATTTTCGAGGAAAAAGACGAAATAGGAACTATTCATCCATTTCTGCTCGGAGATTTGTTTTGAAATTCTGTGAAGTTATTGATTACGTAAAATTTTGAGACGTGCTGGAATATTCAATAATATTTCAGTTATGGCAAAAACGAAGTTTTCGCCTGCGGACATAAAACCTAAGGGTTAGAAAAAGAAAGTTCTGAGAATTTAATGATCTCATATAATAATTAGGGTTATTATGCGTGAGAAATACGAGTGTAATACTAGTTATTATACGAGTATAGTACGAAGATTATTACGATGTATAATACGAATATCACACCAATGATATACAAAGAGAATACGAGAATACGAGAATGGAATGCGTAGAATACGATGAGTCTTAATGGACTTTGAGTTCATGGACTTTGTAAAATCCAATTGGACTTGGATTATGTCAAGCCCAACGATTTGTGAAAATAAGCCCAAGATAGGCCCAATAAGAATTAGGGTTAAGGCCCAAACCAAGAAAAGAAACCGCGGATCGAACCGATGGGTAAACGGATGGGTAAGAACCATTGGGGCAACCCATCGGATGACCCATGGGCATGTGAGCGGGCTACTTGGCCACTAAGTAAGGGTGGTGGCCAAGTAAACTTGGTGGCTAAGTGTTGGAGGAGGTGGGAATAGTAAGGAGGTGGGGGTTGAAATGACTAATTTGCCATAAGCTTTGGTTTTCTATAAATAGGAAGCTAGATTTCATATTTTAGGATTTTGAAAATCCTCCACACTTGAGAGAGAGAGAGGTCAGATTGAAAGGAGAAGGAAGAGGAAAGGCTAGGCCACGTACAAACTTTGTCCGACGGGAGAAAACTAAAGAAAAACGGTAATCTGGAACTTAGTCTCTTTTAAATTTTCTTTAAGTTTTTATGTTTAAAAACATAGCTTAATGAGAATAAGAAGTAAATAATGATAGGAATGATTTCATATGGTTGAAATTATTCAGAAAAGAAGAAATAAGAAGTAGAAGTTTAATTTGTAAATTTCTTAAGGAAGTATAAGATTCGTGAGAATTTTGAGCGATCCGAGTGGATTATATGAACGAGTAGGTGAAATAAGTAAGGAATGGAGTTCTATAACATCAAATTCCAATAAAAAGTGGAATCATAATCCAAAATATCGATTAAAATGAAGAACGAACGATGAACACGCGAAGAACACGAAGAACGTTGTTGATGGACAAATTTAAAACCATCGTAGTATAATTGTTGTTGATGGACAAGTTTAAAACCATCGCGCATAAGTTAGTTGCTTATTGTTTGGTTAGGAACGGTAGAAATGTTCATGAAGAACTGATTAAAACTTAGCTATAACAAAGTTATGACAAAATTTTTGTAAAAGACGAACTAGAATTAGAAAGTTCGTAAATGAACCCGAACGTGTAGGGTTTCATAAGGAAGTAAGAGAACATAGAAAATGTGAGTCATAGACTCAAGATCGAACGAGTTCCGAGTTCGGATGACCGAATTACGGACGAACAAGCGAAGAACACTAAAAGCATAAAAATGAACGAAGGGTGAAGATCAAGCCAATCGAATGGCAAGTTAACGGATTCAGAATGAAGTTCTGTCTGAAGGGTATTGAAGTACGTAAGATAGGGAAAAGAATGGATTTGGAACAACCTCATTCTAAGTTAAAATGAAGGAGTTATGAGATCAGGAAGTAAGCGTCTCAAATTGGATTTAACACTTAAAAAATTTTCTCGGGTTTAGGCTCGACGCCGCAGCACCGGTTGAGCTTTGGGAAGTGGCGCCGCACCACGAGCTCGGCCATAAACTTCTGGAGAGTGGCGTCGCAGCGTGAGAGATAACAAAGGGTTTGGCACCGCAGTGCCAGACCAAAGGAAGAAGGTGAAGTAGGGGGCGCCGCAGCACGAGGTAAAGGAAGGGGCATGGTGCCGCAGCGCCGATGCAGGGCAATGCCTAGAAATGAGATTTTTATTGCTCAATTACTGGGGGGTGTGCAAGAAAGAAGTATGAACATATAGTGCAACTAATGTAACACTTATTCTAGTGAATTAAACCAGTACTAAAGGTTGAACGGAAAGATTAAACAAGATTAAAAGATAAGGATTGTAAGTGCGAGCTACAGAACTGATATCCGGGGATCGTAGTCGTGATAAACGAACATGAGGGATTGATATGGTTGTGATTCCTTAGACGTTGAGTGACGAGAGCAATGAATAACATTTTAATGTTATGTCATGATATTGAGAGCTCAGTGCAAAGCGTATAGACGCTATGAACGCAACGTTGTTGCGATGGACGCTTGGTCTTAGCATACAACAATCGGTATAGCTTCGACACTAAGAATAAGTAATGAACATGGGGTTCATGTAATGGAAAACGAAAGTATTAAATAAGTTATGAATTATCAAGAAAGCCGTAATGAACGGTAACAAGATTAATAAAAGCCGAATGTGAGTTAGATAAGAATATAAATCATCCAAGATGATGAACATTCTGAGTAAGACATCTCCGTATGTCACGAAGCCGTAAACTGGTAAAGGATGTTAGACGCGTAAGCTTAAATTTTAAGAACGTAAACCCTAAGAAGTAAAGTGAAGTTTAAACCAATGCGTAAATCAAATATATGACTAATTGGTGCTTATGTTTTCCTTATGTGTTACTTAGGAGTTGGAATGAGCAGTTCAGCGTAAGTTGTAGCTGGGCGTAAAGCAAGTTTCCTAACTTCATTTATATTACATGAATGCTAGTTTCTTAAACTTCTTAGATGTTGAACTTGAGAAGTCTTGTCTATGTGCATATGTGCGATGTATGTACAAGGTGGTAGTATGTATGAGGCCCTATGCCACAATTTGAACACTTCATTATTTCTATGATATGAACTGTTTTGTGATTGAGCTGTTCAATACAAGTATGTTCTATTTGTACATGAACCGTTATTGTTAAGTCTGCAGTAATGATTCTAGCCAGACAGGATGTGTATGAAAAAGGTAGAGGAATGAAAGTATTTCAAAGTAAAAGTGACTGATGTTTTAAAATGATAGGAATCGAGACTATTCCTACTATTCAAGCTGATTCATAACATTTGTTCGGTTATAGGAGTTCTAAAGAAATGTTTTAATTCTGAAGTTGTTTGTTCAACTGTTATGACTTGCTGGGCGATTAAATGCTCACACTTGCTTTTAAATGAAAAACATTTTCAGCGAACGTGGTTAGAAGAACTGAAGGATCCCGTAAAGATCAAGTTGACGGTATCCAGATGAAGTGTCATGAAGAATGTGAATGAGCGAGAAGATCAAGTGAAGACTTGTAATATAGAAAGATGAAACTAAACGATAGACTAATTTAATGAACTGTTATGTATCCTTGGTGGCGGATAAAAGTCACTCTTGTAAGATGAACTGAATAATATATTTCTTATTATTTGTAATGAAAAAGGTTATAAGGTTTCCAGAACCTGGGATTTGAGAGTGTATGTTGTTATATTTTAGTATATAATGATGTATATTGGATGAATGATGTACTCGTGACGTACGGAATCCGGGTGTGAAGATAGACCGAATTTCGGGGCGTTACAGATACTATGCATAAATTACTGTGGCAATAATTGAATATAACTGAGTGATTTCTCACGTAAGTATCAATAATCAATACCGTGTGCTATTATGCAACCATGCGTATTACTATAGTTTTATCATCAGGTATTTAAACAGTTAACGGTAAAATTTTCGCCATTATTTTTATAAAAAGATATTTCTGTCGTTTTCTCACTCTAACAGTAATTCCGTTGTGGGGTCCACCAATGATTATTCTTTCGTAAGAATATTCCCTGTTAAAACTAATATTCCCCGACCAATCGAATATTTTATGACAACTTGCTTACTTTGCAAAATTTATAAATATTACCCACAACTATAACATTATATCAAATCCACACCATAATATATTAAAAAAATATATATTTCGAGAAATTAAATCTTTATTTATAAAAGTTGGAGTCTTACAATATACATATAAAGTGACTTGAAATTCCTGGTTATTACATCGACGCCCAAGGCGGGTTTTGGTTTATAATGTGCCAAGTGCTCTTTAAGTTATATAAGTTAGCCTAACTAGCTAAAATTTTGGCATCTATATTTCGAAATCGAGTCCTATAAGTTGTAATGTATTCCAAATATCTATGAGGTGTTATGTCTATAGTTGTGTGTCATTTTGACACGGGGCAGATTTTAGTTTCTTTTTCGACTATATTTCTAAGTTTTCTTTTAATTAAGTTATGTAAGTTAGCAAACGAGCTGAGAACTCGGCCTCTGAATATCTTAATCGAGTTATGTAAGTTGTAACATGTTTCAAATATCTACGAGGTTTTATGGCTATAGTTTTGTATCATTTTGACTCTCGGGACTTGTTTTGGTCTAGAGTGTGCTAAGTGTACTTTAAGTTATGTAAGTTAGGGAACCAAGCTGATAACTCGGCCTCTAGATATCGGAATAGAATTTCGTAAGTTGCAACATGTTCCAAATATCTATGAGGTACTATGTCTATGGTTGCGTATCGTTTCAACGCCCAAGGCGGGTTTTGATCTATAGTGTGCTAAGTGTTATTTAGGTTATGTAAGTTAGGCTAACAAGCTGATAACTCGGCTTCCGGATATCTGAATTAATTCCTGTAGGTTGTAACATGTTTTAAATATCTATGAGGTGCTATGTCTATGGTGTTAGGTTTGTATATAGCGTGAACATACAATTAAATTGCATAAATAACGTTGAAGTGAAACAAAATGAATTTTAAAATTTTAATTAAAGCCGTCACCAAGATCATCCTTGTGCACAATGATCAATTAAACGGAAGCAACGGAGATATAGAATTATACTATCGTAGATCAAAGCTTCCTCGGGTACAAGTTTATCTCCAATTCCTTCATGTTTTCCTTCAATTGCACCGATGAGATTCCTTCTTTAGATGAATGTAAGCCACCCAAGTGTTTGGCCTCTAGAGGTGATCCACTAAGGAATAATAGCTATTCGAGAATATGTGTGTTTGGAAATACCTTAGTTTTCGCTCTCTAGAGAATATGTCAATACTCTCCCAACTATTGGAAGTGTGGCTAACTGTGTAACCCTAATCCGTAATAAGACTTCTCTTATTTATAGATAAAGGCAACCCTCCTAAACTATTTAGGAGTATGGTTTCATTTAATTAAACTCTTTTACTTATATTAAATTCCCAATCTAATTAAAAACTTATGAGAGTACTTTTATTAATTAATTCCTAAACCATTTAGAAATTAAATAATAACAATAATAATAATATTAATAAGACTCTTCTTATTAATTTATATTTAATATTTCCAAAATATTAAGCTATTTAATTTATTCTACCACCGTAACATAAATTAAATATACTTAACATATTATTACGATTACGTCATTTACTTCTTAAATAAATATTTTCTTTTTGTGTTGTGACCCTTTAGGTTCTCCATATTAAACCGGTTGTGAATAAATCAATTAGAATAATTCTAGTCTTATTTAAATAAATAAATTAAACTATTTAATTTATTTAAATAAATAATATTTATTATACAATAAGGGTAAGCCCCCTCAGCGATCAACGACTTTATAGATAATATAGACTTCAACATTAATCATAAAATAACGATTGAGTAAATAGTTACCAAACAATTTAATCATTCTACCTTACAATATTCCAATTAAATATAAGACGTGGAATTACTATCAGATCTTATTTTATTTAATTATATGTATTTCGATTCTCAAATGCACAACTCGAGATAATGTAAATTAAAAACACCTTTCTAATTTTATTCTGCTTTGGCCAAAAACTACTGAGTTATCATTTATCAAATCGCATAGGACATTCACTCTTTTTACTATAAGTGGTAGATTCTTTATTGATCATTCATTATCTTCATGTACAACTTATTATACACAAATATACCCTTTGATATACCCTAAGTGTCTTAAGGGACATGTCAAAGTATAAGTCATCATACACAAGATACTATGATGATATCAAGTCTAAGGATCATTTGTATTATTATCACTATAAGAATTCCTACTGATAGACGAGTAAAACTCCATTAGGTATTCCTTAGCGAACCACATTCAGTGAACTTATTCTCTAATAAGAAACTACATAATTGCTTTAGTATCTCCACAGAAATGATAATGATATCAATCATCCTCTTCCTAAGAGAAAACAACGTATGTACCAATTTATCCAAATTCACTAATCCCTTTTTAATAATTCAACGATTGGGAACTATTTTAGTTTGTGAGCTATCTAAAATTTAGATCTCGTTACAATGATCATCATCATAATTCTTAAAGTATTTCCCAAAACTATAGATTTATCACATTTAATATAACAACACTATGTAGATAAAAGTAAAATGTCTTTAATAAAGTGATTTTTTATTAATAAACAAAAAATATTGCAAAGTATATTCAACATCATATCAAATATGATTGACTTATGTGCATACTACTTTCAATCTTCCACTTGCACTAAAGTCAATCGCCATGGTATCTCATACCCTTGTTCTCCAAGTGACGATCATCATGTTATTGGATAAAGCCTTGGTAAATGGATATACAATGTTGTTCTTGAGAGTCCACTATCTCTATAGTAACTTCTCCTATTTCAATGATTTCTCTAATCAAATGATAGTGTTGCAACACATGTTTGGATTCAAGCCGAGTCTTACGAACTATTCCTAGTTCTGTTATGAACTTTTTATCCAAATAATCAACTTGTAGCTTTATTTACAACTATATACTTTTTCTATGTCACTACTCTGTTTAGAACTTTTCCAATTCACTAGACCACCATTTAAGGTAACTATTTACCGTAAAGTGGATTTGATGTCGTCTTGGTCATTTTGAAAAACATGAGTTTATTTAGCCCTCTATTTTTAATTAAAACCCACCATGAATCTTTTTCACATCCTTAGTGCACGTTAAGTACTTTAAGATGTTTTTCAATGTCTTACAATGTTCTTCTCCAAAATATGACTGATCAAAATTAGGTCTCGTATATTTCATTGCATACATGATAGTTACTTATGCGATCTCTCTTTTAGGAGTCTATGGGGATTATAAAGAGAGATACACTCCATGGCTCATCATTATGAGAAATCTCTTAGAGTTTTCCATTCTAAATGCCTTTAAAATCGAATGAATATACGTTCCTTGGGTCAAACCAAACATCCTTTTAAACCTATCAGTATAGATCTTTATCCCTAAAATATAGGATACTCCACATAAATCATTTATGGAAAAATATTCAGAAAACTTTATCTTTAATGATTGTAGCATTAGTATGTCATTCATTGTTAATATTATATTATCATATAATACTAGGAATGTCACAACGCTCCTATTGACTTTTGTACACACTAGGTTTATTTTTATTTTTTATAAAATCAAACTATTTTGATTGTCTCATCAAAACGAATGTTCCATCTTTGAGAAGTTTGTTTCAATCCATAAATGGACTGTTGTAGCTCGTATACACGATTTTCTTCAACCACAGAAACAAATCCATCTAGTTGTATCATACATACGTTATCCTCTAATATATTTATTAAGGAAGGGAGTCTCAACGTCCATTTTCCAGAATGTGTAATAATTTGTAATCGCAAGTATAATCCAAATGAATTTGAGCATTACTACCGATAATAAGGTTTTATCACAATCAACTTTTTGACTTTATTTAAAATCTTTTCCAAACCAGTCTGGCCTTATAGGTGTCCAATTTGTCATTTGCTAAAGAGATCCATATTAGATTTCATGGTCGTATGTCATTTCTCTGAGTGTTTACAACTCTTAGCCTCATCATATATAACTGGATCATCTTCCTCTATTATGCGTACCTCATCATCATTATTTATGATGAATCCATACCTCCTAGGTATCTTTAGTAGTTTTCCATATTAATAATTTGGTTGTGGTATAATAGGTCTATCTATAGGTTTATCTTTTTGACTCATAGTGCTTTGTAGTTCTTAAACTCGTCAAGATCTATTTTCCTCTCACTAGCCCCTTCAATGATAAACACATTTACCTAAGAAGGCAGCGTGTTTCACAACAAACACCTTTTGCTTAGTAGGATTATAGAACATATACCCTAAACTTACTTTAGGATGTCCCATAAATATGCTCTTACCAAATCTTGTCCCAAGCTTATCCATTTGAAACCTTTTCACATAAGCTGGACAACCCCTTATCTTAACATACTTAAGCTTAGGAATCCTCCTTGTCCATAGCTCTTATGGGATTTTGAGGTTACCTTATCTTGTATATATGCAGTCATTTCTAAGGCATTACCCAGAAGGATACTGGAATGTCGGTAAAATTATTATGGATCACACCATGTCAAACAAGGTACAAATTTTCTTTTAAGATACATTAATCAATTATTACGTATCTAGAGGCGTCCATTGTGAGAAAATCATTGAGACGATCTAGAAATTTATTGCACAAGTATTTTTTCCTTGATCCGATCGAAGAATCTTAACACTTTGCCAATTAGTTTCACTTCTGAATTTTTTGAACCTTTCAAATGATTCAGACTTGTATTTCATCAAATACAAATATTCAACTCTTTGAATGATTATCTCATTTTCTTCTACTAATTTCTTCAATTTATAAAATATTTTTTATTTGAGTCAAGTATACAAAGTCCATTAAGTAATCTTTTAGTTCTATACAAAACGTTATTATTATAAATAGAACAACAATTGTTCTTAAATATAATACCAAAAATTTCATTGTCTAACAACAAAATGGAAATAATGTTTCTAAAGAGAACTAGAATACAATAATAACTCATTGACTTAATAGACTTGACCGTAGGCAATGCTTTACTTATAAGTTCGTATAGCTAATGCAACAAACTTTAATTCATTTCCACAAATATGATTACCTGTATCCGAAGCTTCATTAAGCTTTTTCTGGTTAGCCTCTACAAGATAATTATCGTAGTTTCTTTTCAAGTGTCCCGGTTTATTGCAGTAGAAGTAAACTTCTTTGTTATCCGTATTAGTTTCATTCTTATTATCCTCCAATAATAATCTAGAAGGGGGGTTGAATAGATTATTATAGATTTAAAATATTATCTTAGTCCTTTTTGAATTTTTAAAAAATTAATGTGCAATATTAGAAATTAATATGCAAAACAATAAAAATTCAATCACACAATTCTCCGAGATTTATCTGGTTCACAACATAAACCCCTGGTATGTTGCTACGTCCGGTCTCAAGTTCCTATTTAGAACTTGAGATCCTATTATTAGCAGTAATACAAACTCCTTCAACAGGCAGAGAAGCCTTTACAAAGTTTTATAAACAAACTTCTAACTATTTTAAGCTAATCTATATTGGATAACAAGCTCACAGCTCCCTTCTTAAGCTTAGTTATACTTTCTTTTGAGTTCAGTTCTATTCTATGATCTGGTCTTGAAACAACAACATCTTCCTCACCTCACAAGGTCACTAGAGACCCAACTCCCAGCTGACCTCTTTAAGACTCTTGTCTTGGTCGAAGAATTGTTTATTTTTCTCACAGGTACATCAAATAAATTAACTCTACCCTTTTTCTTTTTACAAAAGAATTTACAACAATTTGCTTCTTAAATAAGCAAATAAAATTTAGTATATGTTGATGCTTCTCAAATAAGCAGATATCAATTAAAGAACAAGTATATTTATAAAAGTTCAAAGACTTTTATACTTGAAAAATATGCTGTCTGTGCGTTTACGCCGGACCTGGTTCCATTATTATTATTCTGTTAAGAATAACCTGTTTGTGCGGTCTATCGCATGCATGGTGATTTCTTTTGTTATTCCATTCTTTATTACACTCAGTTGGTTAAGTTTTGACTTCTATACTCCATGAAATTTGTGGAATATCCTTGACATTAGTGCTTCATCTAGTATCTATTCATGAAAATATTCTCCTGATCATTCTTGAATTTTACTCCACAAAGTAGTATCATGTTGACAATTTGGACGTTGTTAATTCTTGGATAAATTAATTCTTGAACTTATTTTATTGAATTCTTATATCATTGTCATCATCCTCATGTTTATATTCTGTTGAAAGTCATCTGTGGCCTGTAGTGCATAGATGGACTTGGTATGATTATGACCAGGGATTATTCGGTGTAATCATGACCGCAATGTTATGAATGATGTGGTAAAAGTCCTCATTGGCCCGTAGTGCATTGATGGACAGTTGTTGGTATGATCATGACCATTAATGATTATACGAATATCCTTGGCCGTAGTGCAGGGGTGATTCGATGATGTGGATTATTTTATTAAGCTGAGTCTCAGCGATCACAGTGTTGGAAAATCTTTTAAATCATAAAAGATAGTAGAGTTTATTTTCTACTTGACTCTCTAATGGATTGCTTGTTCCGCTACAGTTAAACTTGATATCTATTATATTTTATCAGTTTAACATTGTTGAAGGCTAATGATAATTTATTCTGCATTATCTTAGTCGTAATATTTCTTACTGGGCTAGTTGAGCTCTCCCTTTCTTTCACTGTTCTCTTCAGGAAATGAGAACGTTGCTGGGGCAAGTCGGGGAACGGAGTGATGGTCCGAATGATAGTATTAGTTAGTAGTCCTCACTATTCTATGTAATGGTGTGTTAATAAATGTAACGAGGACTCCTTTTGAGTATGAATACTCTCTAGAAGATAATATTTGTATTCAAACTCACAGTTTATGTTTTGTCGTATTGTACACGACAGTTGTATTAGTAAGTTGTATTTGTATTCTGTACTATGTATCTGGCGACCCAAGATGGGTGATGTATACCTAATTTTGGGGGCGTCACAATATATATATATATATATATATATATATATATATATAAACTAAAATATAACCATGGACTGAAGTCCGGGAAAACACACGCAACACGACTCTCAACGTGAAGAATGGTGTGTGCAAAGATGAAGAGAAAGGCTTTAAAGCGTGTGAGAAGGCTTATAGTGGGCTGTCAAAGAAGACTTCTATATCTTTAAAGGGATGAACACTCGACTCCCGCCGGTATAAAAGTAGTTATATGTGAGCTCACAAGTGTTTAAAATGAGAAAGCACTCAGTATAGGGTGAGTATAGAGTAAATTTGATAGGGCTTCCTCGCCTTTTTCTCTTAAATAAATAATTAATTTGATAATTCATGAAGTATAAATTATGTAACAACGTGATAATTTGACTAAGTTTAGTCAATAATTAAAGTAGACAACGAGAATGAGCTCATGTTGATTAATTATTAATTAACAAGTATTGTGTATATGAATGGTATGTAGGATTTAATTCAAAGAACGTGCTTAGTTAAAGTGTAATCTACGCACGAGGCAAGTATCCTATCCCTAACTCCATTCTATTGAGCAAGTTTATTTAAACTTAAACGTTACTTTTATGTTGAGCAAGTTTTCCTAACCCTACTTGTCATTATTGTTCAAGTTTATTATTTAACTTGAATAAATTAACCTTGTTATTATTCAAGTTCAAGCATGATATTAAAGATTAATTATCTTTCCAAAGCATGATTCAGTTATACAATGATTGTCCCATTGTATACTTTTGAGGTTGTTATTCAAATCGAATATCAATTATTGTTGAACCTTATTAGACTAGTGAACCTTATTGATTCAACTAGTCCTTAGTTGATGAGCGTTCTAAATTTCAGAACCCTTGATGAATTATCCAATCCAAACTTCCTTTGGTACGGACTCGAATGTCAAACTGAGATGAACAACCCTGCAAAGGGATTTATTTACGCTTTATCTTTAAGATATTGTGCACAGTATGGTACTAAGGGCTGATCCCCCTAAGTACGAGAAGAAGGTCCATAGTCTTATGACTGTTAAATATTTCAAGTATAATCCTTGTTAACCTAGGATATAGTTCAAGGTCTTATGACCCTCAGTATTCTTTTGATTCATGTTATTTATTCTTGATTTAAAAGTTGAGCTTTATTCAGATGTCTTTGATTATTCGCATGTTATTATACTATTGTTTCATTTTTTATACTTGTGGGCATTTGTGCTCACTCTTGCTTAATAATAACATTGCAGTTAAGAATGAAAGAATCGATGAACCCTCCACTAGTAAGGGCAAGGGCAAAGTTAGCAAATGATGAAGACCTGTTATTTATTAACTGTTGTATTAGTTTAAGACTTGAGTTATGTTGATGTTAAGACTTATTTGTTTAGAATTTCGCACAAATGTTTTAAGGTTAGAGTAACCTGGGATTTATTTATGATTCAGTTGATGTAACCCTTAAGGGAAGAGATTTTATTATGATTTCTATCTATTGTATGATTTGATATTATTTATGGGTAGATAGATAGATGATGCTTGTATAGTGAACACCAAATCCCGTGGAATCGAAGTAGCCGGATTTGGGGGTGTCACCGGTTGGTATCAGAGCTGTAGGTTATGAACCTTAGGTGGGGAAAATAACCTTAGGTAGTAGCCTTATAGAAGAAGATAGAAATTGAAAACTCTTATCGAGTTCTAAGAAATGAATTTTTGTAATTCATTGAAGATAATAAAATACATTATGTGTTTATGTGTTAAGTATGCGTTAGATAGTATGACTTAGTAACTAAAACTTAAAATGTTGTTGTCAGGATGACGAATGTTGGAGAAGCTAGTCAAGCTGGGGAGGAAGAACCCCGATTACCTATAGTACCTACAGAGGAGGAGACCCGAGACATACATGTTGTTAGGGAACAGTTAGTTCAGAGGGAGTCATCTCCATTAATCACCGTTGTTGGTCAGGAGCATGAACCTGAGATTGATCCTGAGGAGGGTCATGAGGAGGAGTTTGATGAGGAGGAAGAAGAAGAGGAGCTACCACGGTACACTGTTGATGCTGAGATGTATGACACACTATATGATCGTAACGTGGAGTTACAAGATGAGGTTCAGGAATTGACTGAGCGAGCGACTGTTCAGCAGTCTACTTTAGAGGAGAAGGATAGAGAGATTGTGACCCTTCATACACATTTAGGAAACGTGGAGTGGGATCTGGTTCATGAGAAGGGTCAAACCGAAGATAAGACCGAGGAGATAGAGAAGCCGAAGAAGGAACTGAAGGAAACCTCCGGAAGACTGAAATTAGCAGAGGAAGGATGGGTAAGAGAATCACATCGAGCTGATCGTGCAGAAAATGATAGTCGTGCAAAGAAGGCAAAGCTTGAAGACACGTACGCCACACTTAATCATGCGATGGATGAGGTTCAAGAGCGAGTGTTAAGGTACCCCATCCAGTTTGAAGGACTTCCATCGTATATGTTGGATCGCAGGACGATGTCTCGTATCATGAATGAGGAGCGTGGCAAGGCTATTGAGCACCTTGAAAGACAGGAATAGAATCTGTTTATCTATGTGAAAGACTTATATAGTTTTATGTAAATTCCGATGTGTTTATGAACTAAGAAATATGTTAATATTTGAATGTTTTAAATCCTGTGGATTCTTTATTCCAGGATAGATGATGTAAATAGCAGTATGCTATAGTTTAATGTTAAAACTTTTTATTTGAATGAAAAGATATCAAGTTGTTTGAGATGATGTGTTAAGTGATATGTTAAATTGTTGAGTAATGTCTTAACTATGTAGATAAATAAATAAAGTTCTAATAAACGTTTGTTTAACAGAAAAATGCCGCCAAGGAGAAGACAACAACGTCAACCGACTCAGGAAGAGTCAACCAATAATAACAATAATGCCAACGTTAATCCAGTTCAACAGCTAGTTAATTTACTAACTGGAGTCATGAATAACCAACCGCAAGCTCCACCTAGCGCAACGTTTAAAGATTTTAAGGTGGTGGGACCGCCAGAGTTCAAAGGTTCCAGAAACCCAATCGAGGCTCAAGCGTGGGTGATGGAAATGGAGAAGGTTTTTGACGTTGCTAGGGTTCGAGAAGATCAGAAGACCGTTTTTGCGACATTTATGCTGAAGTCTGAGGCTAGCTACTGGTGGCAGGCAAACAAGATGCGAGGAGGTGAAGGTGTAATTACGTGGGAGAGATTCAAAGAGATGTTTTTTGAAATGTATTTCCCAGCTAGTTCGCGGAATCAGATGGAGGTGCAATTTCTGGAACTGAAACAGGGAAACATGAGCGTGCCTGAATACGCGGCTAAATTCGATGAGTTGGCAAGGTTTGCCTCGTATCAAGTACACACTGACGAGAGGAAAGCTAGACGATTCGAACAAGGACTGAAGCCTTGGATATACAGCAAGGTATCAATGTTTCAACTTAATACGTTTGCGGGAGTTTTGGAAAAGGCCATTCTCGTGGAAGGAGGAAGTGATGTAGTGACTAAGTACAACCAAGAACAGAAAAAGAAAAAGAGTGAGAATGAAGGTAATAACAAGATTAGTGGAAGTAATACTGGGAATAATAATAATCAGAAGAGGAAGTGGACGGATAATTCGACAGCTGAAAGTCAACACAGAGGGCACAAAAAGAAGATAGAAGCATGTCCGACTTGCGGCAAGACACATCTAGGAGTTTGTTTGAAGAGAAAGAGAGTGTGCTACAATTGTGGTCAGGAAGGCCACATAGCACCAAATTGTCCAAACCCAAAGAAAGGTGCTTGTTTCAACTGTGGTTCGAAAGATCATTTAGCAAGAGACTGTCCCAAGAAGGGATCGGGAGGATCGGGACAAGGAGGAAACCGAGGAAATAGCAGTGGAAATACCTTAACCATCACCGGACCACCTGCAACAAACCGACCAACCGCCAGAACTTTCAATATGACGGTGCAGGATGCAATCCAGTCTCGTGAGGTGGTGTCAGGTATCATTCTGATCAAAAAAATTAATGCTTACGTTTTATTTGATTCGGGTGCTACTTGTTCCTTTATATCCGATTACTTTGCTAATAGTTTAGATTTGCTTAAGGATGAATTAGAATATCCCATGATTATAGAAATTGCGAATAGAGAGATAATTCCTGTTAAGCATGTGTATAAGAATTGTAGAGTGGATATTAAGGGTAATATCATGAACGTAGATCTTATCCCTATTCGATTGGGGGTATTAGACGTTATATTGGGTATGGATTGGCTATCCAATTATGGGGCTGTAATTGACTGCCAAAAGAAGCGTATTAACCTTATGACTCCGTCAAAGGTTGTGTTTTATGGTAGCAAGTCGCCTAGACAAGCGAGTTGTCTGACGATGTTGCAGGCCAGGAAGTTATTAAGACAAGACTGTGTAGGATATTTAGCTTACATAGTCGACAGTCGAAAAGAGAACCCGAAGGTAGAGGAGTTACCGATTGTGAGAGACTTCGTCGATGTATTTTCAGACGATTTTCCAGGACTTCCACCAGATAGAGAAGTAGACTTTGTGATTGATTTGGCGCCCGGAACTGCTCCAATATCGAAGGCACCATACCGAATGGCGCCAGTAGAGATGAAGGAATTAATGGTACAACTACAAGAATTGTTGGACAAAAAGTACATTCAACCGAGCATATCGCCGTGGGGAGCGCCGGTGTTGTTCGTGAAAAAGAAGGACGGATCGATGAGGCTCTGCATTGAATACAGAGAATTAAATAAGGTCACGATTAAGAACAGATATCCATTACCAAGGATCGATGATCTGTTTGATCAATTGAATGGAGCAAAATACTTTTCCAAGATTGACTTGAGGAGTGGTTATCACCAACTGAAGGTGAGGCCAGAGGCTGTACCGAAGACAGCGTTTCGAATGCGATATGGTCATTATGAGTTTTTAGTAATGTCGTTTGGTCTTACGAATGTTCATGCAGCATTTATGGGACTAATGAATGGTGTATTCAAGCCGTTTTTGGACAAATTCGTGGTGGTATTTATAGACGGCATTTTGGTTTATTCCAAAATCAAAGAGGAACATGAAGAACACTTGAGGTTAACATTGGAAGTTATGAGAAGGGAGAAGTTGTATGCTAAATTTTCGAAATGCGAATTCTGGATCGAGAAAGTACAATTTCTTGGTCACGTAATCGATAAAGATGGAATTTCGGTAGATCTATCCAAAGTTGAAGCTTTGATTAACTGGGATCAGCCGAGAACGCCGTCAGAAGTAAGAAGTTTTCTTGGATTAGTAGGATATTATAGAAGATTCATACAAGATTTTTCTAAGATCGCAACTCCGTTAACGAATTTAACTCGAAAAGCTGTGAAATTTGTTTGGACGGAGAAGTGTGAGGAGAGTTTTCAAGAATTAAAGAAGAGGTTGAGTACAGCGCCTGTGTTATCTCTTCCGGATGATACAGGAAATTTTGGTGTTTTTAGCGATGCGTCGCATAAAGGACTTGGCTGTGTGCTGATGCAAAACGGCAAAGTCATTGCGTATGCATCACGGCAGTTGAAGGATTACGAGAAGGGTTACCCAACCCATGATTTGGAGTTAGCTGCAGTTGTTTTTGCTTTGAAAATTTGGAGGCACTATCTATACGGGGAAAAGTGTGAAATATATACAGACCATAAGAGTCTGAAATATATTTTTACATAGAAAGATTTGAATATGCGTCAAAGAAGATGGTTGGAATTAATCAAGGATTATGACTGTGAGATTTTATACCATCCGGGTAAGGCTAATGTGGTTGCCGACGCCTTAAGTAGAAAGGGTCGTGAGAAATTGATGATGTTGACTGCTCAGCAGGAGCTAATTGCAGATATGGAGAAACTAGAGTT
Source organism: Panax notoginseng (assembly GCA_016801055.1). Taxonomy (NCBI): domain Eukaryota; kingdom Viridiplantae; phylum Streptophyta; class Magnoliopsida; order Apiales; family Araliaceae; genus Panax; species Panax notoginseng. Next base: position 120,145,176 of record CM029014.1, on the reverse strand, counting down.
AGAAGTGAAGTATCCTATGGAGATTGATGAGAAGCTATTTCAGATGCAATCTGGTACAACTCTACTAGATAGAGTGAAGGAGGCTCAGCTTTAGGATGATGAATGCAAAAAGGTAACATCGAAGATATCTGAAGAAACCGAACCAAGATTTAAGATGGATAAGGAAGGAATATTGAGATTTGAAAGCAGAATTTGGGTTCCGCCAGTACAAGAAATTAAGGAAGAAATTTTGAGTAAGGCTCATAGTTCAAGATATTCGATTCACCCTGGTAGTACAAAAATGTACCAAAATCATATACAACATTTTTGGTGGCTGAATTTGAAACGTGATGTTGCAGAATGTGTTGCCAAATGCCTGACATGTCAGAAAGTTAAAGCAGAACATCAGAGACCGAGTGGATTGCTACAACCATTGGAGATCCCAGAATGGAAATGGGAACATATTACGATGGACTTCGTGGTTGGCCTTCCGACGACTCAGAAAGGCTACGACACAGTATGGGTTATCGTTGACCGACTGACGAAATCCGCGCACTTCCTTCCTATCAAAATCAAATTTAACTTAGATCAGTTGGCAAGATTATATGTGAAAGAGATTGTTTCGAGGCACGGAGTGCCGGTGTCTATTGTTTCCTATAGGGATCCGCGCTTCACATCAAATTTCTAGAAACGTTTTCAGGAATGCATGGGTACACAACTGCGAATAAGTACAGCTTACCACCCTCAAACAGACGGACAGAGCGAACGAACGATTCAAACACTAGAAGATATGTTACGAGCTTATGTGATGGACTTCAAAGGAAATTGGGATGATCACCTACCGTTGGTAGAGTTTGGCTACAACAACAGTTACCACGCTAGTATTGGTATGCCGCCTTACGAAATGTTATACGACAGAAAGTGCAGAACTCCGCTTTATTGGGATGAAGTTGGTGAAAGATAATTGCTAGGGCCAGAATTGGTACAGCAGACGGCAGAAATAGTCAAAGTGATCCGAGCACGACTGGTAGCAGCTCAAGATCCACATCGTAAAAATATCGAGTTTGAACCAGGTAGCTATGTTTTCTTGAAGGTCTCTCCCTGGAAGGGAAAGATCAGGTTCGGAAAGAAAGGAAAATTGAGCCCAAGATTTATTGGACCCTTTGAGGTACTGTGAAGAATTGGAGAAGTTGCGTACGAGGTAGCCTTACCTCCAGCACTCGAGAATATCCACAACGTCTTCCATGTTTTTGTGTTACGACCTTACAAACCTGATTACAAGCATGTAATTGAATACGAACCCCTGCATTTTGAGAAAGACTTATCTTATGAAGAAATTCCTGTCCAAATTATCGACCGAAAAGAACAAGTTCTCAGAAATAAAATTATACCTTCTGTTAAGGTAATTTGGGGGAACCACAACGCTGCTGAAGCTACGTGGGAACTCGAAGAGAATATTATGAAGAATTACCCTCATTTATTTACTTAATTATGTGTATACGATTCTGGGGACAAAATCTTTGTACGGGGGGGGGGGAGAATGTAACGGGTCAAAATTATTGAGTCGTGATTCTGAGGACAGAATCCTTTTAAGGGGGGAAAGATGTGACGAACGAGAATTTTGTAAATTATTTTAAATATTTATTGAGTTAAATAAATATTTTTCGATGATTTAATTATTAAATTTAATAACTAATTGATGCAATTGTGGTAGATTAATTTAATTATATGTGTTACATTTATTAAATTAATGTAGAGAATTTTTAATATTCAAAGTATGTGATTATGTGAGCTTATTGAATTAAATGAATTATTTAATTAAGCATGATGTTACTTTAATTAATTTAATTATTAATTAGAGATTTAATAAATTGACATTATTTATTAATGGGATAATTAATTATGTGACTATGTGAAATTATGAGAAATTATTATATTTTATTTATGTTAAATTAAATAAGATATGAGTTTAGTTTATGAATTGGGTGTGACATTTTCAAACTATATGATAAAAGGGTTTATTAAAATAAAGAGTTTTGTGTCTAGTTGCTAGCCAAACATGGCTTTAGTAGTGGTTACTAGCAGTTGCCCATGACTGGGTTAACTGGCCAATTGCGCGTCCGTTTTCTCTTCTTTTATTATACGTATTCTTTTCTTCAAACATTTTTTTTCTAAGTCTGATAAGAGAAATCATTGACAGAGTTTGAGAACTTTGAGAAAAATTGTGTGAGAGTTGCTTGGTGTTGAGAAAAGATCATCTCTTCCATTAATTATACTCTGGGTAATTTCTCCAAACCCAATTCCTATTTCACGTCTTTTAGTTTTCATAGAATGGCTTTCACATTTTTCTGTAAATCTCTGTATTTGGGTGATATGAGATAATTATAAGTTTATATATGGGTCGATATGTATCAAATTGTGTTTAATTATATATATGTTGCAAACCATAACATCAGTGTTGTGAAAACATGTCGTACATATGTTATTTCAAAATAAACAGAGTACGTGATATGGCCATATTGCCTTATATGTGATAATTGATGTATTGATTATATATTATCCCTAAATTTTACACCCTTATATTATTGAGCATGTTAATACCAAGTGATCAAGCTTTAAACGAACTGATTCGGTGTTATAATGAATCCGTAGTGTTAAATTATAAGTTTTTGTTCAAAATCCTCAAGAACATCAAGAACAATCCATTTTTTATGATTTAAATATGTGATTATATGTTTTAATGGGTTAAAATCACTTTATATATGTTCAGTTATGATTATACATGAATTATAACATGTGGGTATATGTGATTTGGTGAAATTAGTGTTAAAAATGTGTTGATTTCGCTGTACTCTGTGTTCTTCGCGAACTGGAAATCAGTTTCTGGGGTATCACGCCGCGGCGCCAGCTCTAGTACTGATTTCTCGCGCCGCAGCGCCACAGCGCTCGCAACGCCAAGACTCGAGCCACGGCGCCACAGCGCCGCAGCGCCAAGGGCCCAGCCACAGCGCCAACGCGCCGCAGCGCGACTCCTTAGCACATTAGTGGCGCCGCAGCGCCACTCTCCAGAAAATGTCAGAAATGTATTTTTAAAATGTTAAAGTCTAACAAGTGTTAGTGGGTTGATGTAATGAACATGTAATCATGTTAGAGGTATTATGAGATGATAAAATAGTTGTTTACCATGTATTAATATATTATATGTGAATTGAATTATTTAATAAATAATTAATTTGATAATTCATGAAGTATAAATTATGTGACAACGTGATAATTTGACTAAGTTTAGTCAATAATTAAAGTAGAGAACGAGAATGAGCTCATGTTGATTAATTATTAATTAACAAGTATTGTGTATATGAATGGTATGTAGGATTTAATTCAAAGAACGTGCTTAGTTAAAGTGTAATCTACGCACGAGGCAAGTATCCTATCCCTAACTCCATTCTATTGAGCAAGTTTATTTAAACTTAAATGTTACTTTTATGTTGAGCAAGTTTCCCTAACCCTATTTGTCATTATTGTTCAAGTTTATTATTTACCTTGAATAAATTAACCTTGTTATTATTCAAGTTCAAGCATGATATTAAAGATTAATTATCTTTCCAAAGCATGATTCAGTTATACAATGATTGTCCCATTGTATACTTTTGAGGTTGTTATTCAAATCGAATATCAATTATTGTTGAACCTTATTAGACTAGTGAACCTTATTGATTCAACTAGTCCTTAGTTGATGAGCGTTCTAAATTTCAGAACCCTTGATGAATTATCCAATCCAAACTTCCTTTGGTACGGACTCGAATGTCAAACTGAGATGAACAACCCTGCAAAGGGATTTATTTACGCTTTATCTTTAAGATATTGTGCACAGTATGGTACTAAGGGCTGATCCCCCTAAGTACGAGAAGAAGGTCCATAGTCTTATGACTGTTAAATGTTTCAAGTATAATCCTTGTTAACCTAGGATATAGTTCAAGGTCTTATGACCCTCAGTATTCTTTTGATTCATGTTATTTATTCTTAATTCAAAAGTTGTGCTTTATTCAGATGTCTTTGATTATTCGCATGTTATTATACTGTTGTTTCATTTTTTATACTTGTGGGCATTTGTGCTCACTCTTGCTTAATAATAACATTGCAGTTAAGAATGAAAGAATCGATGAACCCTCCACTAGTAAGGGCAAGGGCAAAGTTAGCAAATGATGAAGACCTGTTATTTATTAACTGTTGTATTAGTTTAAGACTTGAGTTATGTTGATGTTAAGACTTATTTGTTTAGAATTCCGCACAGATGTTTTAAGGTTAGAGTAACCTGGGATTTATTTATGATTCAGTTGATGTAACCCTTAAGGGAAGAGATTTTATTATGATTTCTATCTATTGTATGATTTGATATTATTTATGGGTAGATAGATAGATGATGCTTGTACAGTGAACACCAAATCCCGTGGAATCAAAGTACCCGGATTTGGGGGTGTCACAGGTTGGTATCAGAGCTGTAGGTTATGAACCTTAGGTGGGGAAAATAACCTTAGGTAGTAGCCTTATAGAAGAAGATAGAAATTGAAAACTCTTATCGAGTTCTAAGAAATGAATTTTTGTAATTCATTAAAGATAATAAAATACATTATGTGTTTATGTGTTAAGTATGCGTTAGATAGTATGACTTAGTAACTAAAACTTAAAATATTGTTGTCAGGATGACGAATGTTGGAGAAGCTAGTCAAGCTGGGGAGGAAGAACCCCGATTACCTATAGTACCTACAGAGGAGGAGACCCGAGACATACATGTTGTTAGGGAACAGTTAGTTCAGAGGGAGTCATCTCCATTAATCACCATTGTTGGTCAGGAGCATGAACCTGAGATTGATCCTGAGGAGGGTCCTGAGGAGGAGTTTGATGAGGAGGAAGAAGAAGAGGAGCTACCACGGTACACTGTTGATGCTGAGATGTATGACACACTATATGATCGTAACGTGGAGTTACAAGATGAGGTTCAGGAATTGACTGAGCGAGCGACTGTTCAGCAGTCTACTTTAGAGGAGAAGGATAGAGAGATTGTGACCCTTCATACACATTTAGGAAACGTGGAGTGGGATCTGGTTCATGAGAAGGGTCAAATCGAAGATAAGACCGAGGAGATAGAGAAGCTGAAGAAGGAACTGAAGGAAACCTCCGGAAGACTGAAAATAGCAGAGGAAGGATGGGTAAGAGAATCACATCGAGCTGATCGTGCAGAAAATGATAGTCGTGCAAAGAAGGCAAAGCTTGAAGACACGTACGCCACACTTAATCATGCGATGGATGAGGTTCAAGAGCGAGTGTTAAGGTACCCCATCCAGTTTGAAGGACTTTCATCGTATATGTTGGATCGCAGGACGATGTCTCGTATCATGAATGAGGAGCGTGGCAAGGCTATTGAGCACCTTGGAAGACAGGAATAGAATCTGTTTATCTATGTGAAAGACTTATATAGTTTTATGTAAATTTCGATGTGTTTATGAACTAAGGAATATGTTAATATTTGAATGTTTTAAATCCTGTGGATTCTTTATTCCACGATAGATGATGTAAATAGCAGTATGCTATAGTTTAATGTTAAAACTTTTTATTTGAATGAAAAGATATCAAGTTGTTTGAGATGATGTGTTAAGTGATATGTTAAATTGTTGAGTAATGTCTTAACTATGTAGATAAATAAATAAAGTTCTAATAAACGTTTATTTAACAGAAAAATGCCGCCAAGGGGAAGACAACAACGTCAACCAACTCAGGAAGAGTCAACCAATAATAACAATAATGCCAACGTTAATCCAGTTCAACAGCTAGTTAATTTACTAACTGGAGTCATGAATAACCAACCGCAAGCTCCACCTAGCGCAACGTTTAAAGATTTTAAGGCGGTGGGACCGCCAGAGTTCAAAGGTTCCAGAAACCCAATCGAGGCTCAAACGTGGGTGATGGAAATGGAGAAGGTTTTTGACGTTGCTAGGGTTCGAGAAGATCAGAAGACCGTTTTTGCGACATTTATGCTGAAGTCTGAGGCTAGCTACTGGTGGCAGGCAAACAAGATGCGAGGAGGTGAAGGTGTAATTACGTGGGAGAGATTCAAAGAGATGTTTTTTGAAATGTATTTCCCAGCTAGTTCGCAGAATCAGATGGAGGTGCAATTTCTAGAACTAAAATAGGGAAACCTGAGCGTGCCTGAATACGCGGCTAAATTCGATGAGTTGGCAAGGTTTGCCCCGTATCAAGTACACACTGACGAGAGGAAAGCTAGACGATTCGAACAAGGACTGAAGCCTTGGATATATAACAAGGTATCAATGTTTCAACTTAACACGTTTGCGGGAGTTTTGGAAAAGGCCATTTTCGTGGAAGGAGGAAGTGATGTAGTGACTAAGTACAACCAAGAACAGAAAAAGAAAAAGAGTGAGAATGAAGGTAATAACAAGATTAGTGGAAGTAATACTGGGAATAATAATAATCAGAAGAGGAAGTGGACGGATAATTCGACAGCTGAAAGTCAACACAGAGGGCACAAAAAGAAGATAGAAGCATGTCCGACTTGCGGCAAGGCACATCTAGGAGTTTGTTTGAAGGGAAAGAGTGTGTGCTACAATTGTGGTCAGGAAGGCCACATAGCACCAAATTGTCCAAACCCAAAGAAGGGTGCTTGTTTCAACTGTGGTTCGAAAGATCATTTAGCAAGAGACTGTCCCAAGAAGGGATCGGGAGGATCAGGACAAGGAGGAAACCGAGGAAATAGCAGTGGAAATACCTTAACCATCACCGGACCACCTGCAACAAACCGACCAACCGCCAGAACTTTCAATATGACGGTGCAGGATGCAATCCAGTCTCGTGAGGTGGTGTCAGGTATCTTTCCAATCAATAAAATTAATGCTTACGTTTTATTTGATTCGGGTGCTACTTGTTCCTTTATATCCGATGACTTTGCTAATAGTTTAGATTTGCTTAAGGATGAATTGGAATATCCCATGATTATAGAAATTGCGAATAGAGAGATAATTCCTGTTAAGCATGTGTATAAGAATTGTAGAGTGGATATTAAGGGTAATATCATGAACGTAGATCTTATCCCTATTCGATTGGGGGAATTCGACGTTATATTGGGTATGGATTGGTTATCCAATTATGGGGCTGTAATTGACTGCCAAAAGAAGCGTATTAACCTTATGACTCCGTCAAAGGTTGTGTTTTATGGTAGCAAGTCGCCTAGACAAGCGAGTTGTCTGACGATGTTGCAGGCCAGGAAGTTATTAAGACAAGACTGTGTAGGATATTTAGCTTATATAGTCGACAGTCGAAAAGAGAACCCGAAGGTAGAGGAGTTACCGATTGTGAGAGACTTCGTCGATGTATTTCCAGACGATTTGCCAGGACTTCCACCAGATAGAGAAGTAGACTTTGTGATTGATTTGGCGCCCGAAACTGCTCCAATATCGAAGGCACCATACCGAATGGCGCCAGTAGAGATGAAGGAATTAATGGTACAACTACAAGAATTGTTGGACAAAAAGTACATTCAACCGAGCATATCGCCGTGGGGAGCGCCGGTGTTGTTCGTGAAAAAGAAGGACGGATCGATGAGGCTCTGCATTGAATACAGAGAATTAAATAAGGTCACGATTAAGAACAGATATCCATTACCAAGGATCGATGATCTGTTTGATCAATTGAATGGAGCAAAATACTTTTCCAAGATTGACTTGAGGAGTGGTTATCACCAACTGAAGGTGAGGCCAGAGGCTGTACCGAAGACAGCGTTTCGAACGCGATATGGTCATTATGAGTTTTTAGTAATGTCGTTTGGTCTTACGAATGCTCATGCAGCATTTATGGGACTAATGAATGGTGTATTCAAGCCGTTTTTGGACAAATTCGTGGTGGTATTTATAGACGGCATTTTGGTTTATTCCAAAATCAAAGAGGAACATGAAGAACACTTGAGGTTAACATTGGAAGTATTGAGAAGGGAGAAGTTGTATGCTAAATTTTCGAAATGCGAATTCTGGATCGAGAAAGTACAATTTCTTGGTCACGTAATCGATAAAGATGGAATTTCGGTAGATCTATCCAAAGTTGAAGCTGTGATTAACTGGGATCAGCCGAGAACGCCGTCAGAAGTAAGAAGTTTTCTTGGATTAGCAGGATATTATAGAAGATTCATACAAGATTTTTCTAAGATCGCAACTCCGTTAACGAATTTAACTCGAAAAGCTGTGAAATTTGTTTGGACGGAGAAGTGTGAGGAGAGTTTTCAAGAATTAAAGAAGAGGTTGAGTACAGCGCCTGTGTTATCTCTTCCGGATGATACAGGAAATTTTGTTGTTTTTAGCGATGCGTCGCATAAAGGACTTGGTTGTGTGCTGATGCAAAGCGGCAAAGTCATTGCGTATGCATCACGGCATTTGAAGGATTACGAGAAGGGTTACCCAACCCATGATTTGGAGTTAGCTGCAGTTGTTTTTGCTTTGAAAATTTGGAGGCACTATCTATACGGGGAAAAGTGTGAAATATATACGGACCACAAGAGTCTGAAATATATTTTTACACAGAAAGATTTGAATATGCGTCAAAAAAGATTGTTGGAATTAATCAAGGATTATGACTGTGAGATTTTATACCATCCGGGTAAGGCTAATGTGGTTGCCGACGCCTTAAGTAGAAAGGGTCGTGAGAAATTGATGATGTTGACTGCTCAGCAGGAGCTAATTGCAGATATGGAGAAACTAGAGTTAGAAGTGAAGTATCCTATGGAGATTGATGAGAAGCTATTTCAGATGCAATCTGGTACAACTCTACTAGATAGAGTGAAGGAGGCTCAGCTTTAGGATGATGAATGCAAAAAGGTAACATCGAAGATATCTGAAGAAACCGAACCAAGATTTAAGATGGATAAGGAAGGAATATTGAGATTTGAAAGCAGAATTTGGGTTCCGCCAGTACAAGAAATTAAGGAAGAAATTTTGAGTAAGGCTCATAGTTCAAGATATTCGATTCACCCTGGTAGTACAAAAATGTACCAAAATCATATACAACATTTTTGGTGGCTGAATTTGAAACGTGATGTTGCAGAATGTGTTGCCAAATGCCTGACATGTCAGAAAGTTAAAGCAGAACATCAGAGACCGAGTGGATTGCTACAACCATTGGAGATCCCAGAATGGAAATGGGAACATATTACGATGGACTTCGTGGTTGGCCTTCCGACGACTCAGAAAGGCTACGACACAGTATGGGTTATCGTTGACCGACTGACGAAATCCGCGCACTTCCTTCCTATCAAAATCAGATTTAACTTAGATCAGTTGGCAAGATTATATGTGAAAGAGATTGTTTCGAGGCACGGAGTGCCGGTGTCTATTGTTTCCTATAGGATCAGCGCTTCACATCAAATTTTTAGAAACGTCTTCATGAATGCATGGGTACACAACTGTGAATGAGTACAGCTTACCACCCTCAAACAAACGGACAGAGCGAACGAACGATTCAAACACTAGAAGATATGTTACGAGCCTGTGTGATGGACTTCAAAGGAAATTGGGATGATCACCTACCGTTGGTAGAGTTCGGCTACAACAACAGTTACCACGCTAGTATTGGTATGCCGCCTTACGAAGCGTTATATGATAGAAAGTGCAGAACTCCGCTTTATTGAGATGAAGTTGGTGAAAGACAATTGCTAGGGCCAGAATTGGTACAGCAGACGGCAGAAATAGTCAAAGTGATCCGAGCACGACTTGTAGCAGCTCAAGATCGACAGAAGAAATACGCTGATCCACATCGTAAAAATATCGAGTTTGAACCAGGTAGCTATGTTTTCTTGAAGGTCTCTCCCTGGAAGGGAAAGATCAGGTTCGGAAAGAAAGGAAAATTGAGCCCAAGATTTATTGGACCCTTTGAGGTACTGCGAAGAATTGGAGAAGTTGCGTACGAGGTAGCCTTACCTCCAGCACTCGAGAATATCCACAACGTCTTCCATGTTTTTGTGTTACGACCTTACAAACCTGATTACAAGCATGTAATTGAATACGAACCCCTGCATTTTGAGAAAGACTTATCTTATGAAGAAATTCTTGTCCAAATTATCGACCGAAAAGAACAAGTTCTCAGAAATAAAATTATACCTTCTGTTAAGGTAATTTGGAGGAACCACAACGCTGATGAAGCTACGTGGAAACTCGAAGAGAATATGATGAAGAATTACCCTCATATATTTACTTAATTATGTGTATGCGATTCTGGGGACAGAATCTTTGTACGGGGGGGAGAATGTAACGGGTCGAAATTATTGAGTCGTGATTCTAGGGACAGAATCCTTTTAAGGGGGGAAAGATGTGACGAACGAGAATTTTGTAAATTATTTTAAATATTTATTGAGTTAAATAAATATTTTTCGATGATTTAATTATTAGATTTAATAATTAATTGATGCAATTGTGGTAGATTAATTTAATTATATGTGTTACATTTATTAAATTAATGTAGAGAATTTTTAATATTCAAAGTATGTGATTATGTGAGCTTATTGAATTAAATGAATTATTTAATTAAGCATGATGTTATTTTAATTAATTTAATTATTAATTAGAGATTTAATAAATTGACATTATTTATTAATGGGATAATTAATTATGTGACTATGTAAAATTATGAGAAATTATTATATTTTATTTATGTTAAATTAAATAAGATATGAGTTTAGTTTATGAATTGGGTGTGACATTTTCAAACTATATGATAAAAAGGTTTATTAAAATAAAGAATTTTGTGTCTAGTTGCTAGCCAAACATGGCTTTAGTAGTGGTTACTAGCAGTTGCCCATGACTGGGTTAACTGGCCAATTGCGCGTCCGTTTTCTCTTCATTTATTATACATATTCTTTTCTTCAAACATTTTTTTTCTAAGTCTGATAAGAGAAATCATTGAGAGAGTTTGAGAACTTTGAGAAAAATTGTGTGAGAGTTGCTTGGTGTTGAGAAAAGATCATCTCTTCCATTAATTATACTCTGGGTAATTTCTCCAAACCCAATTCCTATTTCACGTCTTTTAGTTTTCATAGAATGGCTTTCACATTTTTCTGTAAATCTCTATATTTGGGTGATATGAGATAATTATAAGTTTATATATGGGTCGATATGTATCAAATTGTGTTTAATTATATATATGTTGCAAACCATAACATCAGTGTTGTGAAAACATGTCGTACATATGTTATTTCAAAATAAACACAGTACGTGATATGGCCATATGGCCTTATATGCGATAATTGATGTATTGATTATATATTATCCCTAAATTTTACACCCTTATATTATTGAGCATGTTAATACGAAGTGATCAAGCTTTAAACGAACGGATTCGGTGTTATAACGAATCCGTAGTGTTAAATTATAAGTTTTTGTTCAAAATCCTCAAGAACAATCCATTTTTTATGATTTAAATATGTGATTATATGTTTTAATGGGTTAAAATCACTTTATATATGTTGGGTTATTATTATACATGAATTATAACATGTGGGTATATATGATTTGGTGAAATTAGTGTTAAAAATGTGTTGCTTTCGCTGTACTCTGTGTTCTTCGCGAACTGCGAATCAGTTTCTGGGGTCTCACGCCGCGGCGCTAGCTCTAGAATTGATTTCTCGCGCCGCAGCGCCACAGCGCTCGCAACGCCAAGACTCGATCCACGGCGCCACAGCGCCAAGGGCCCGGCCACAGCGCCACCGCGCGCGCAGCGCGACTCCTTAGCACATTAGTGGCGCCGCAGCGCCACTCTCCAGAAAATGTCAGAAATGTATTTTTAAAATGTTAAAGTCTAACAAGTGTTAGTGGGTTGATGTAATGAACATGTAATCATGTTAGAGGTATTATGAGATGATAAAATAGTTGTTTACCATGTATTAATATATTATATGTGAATTGAATTATTAAATACATAATTAGTTTGATAATTCATGAAGTATAAATTATGTGACAACGTGATAATTTGACTAAGTTTAGTCAATAATTAAAGTAGACAATGAGAATGAGCTCATGTTGATTAATTATTAATTAACAAGTATTGTGTATACGAATGGTATGTAGGATTTAATTCAAAGAACGTGCTTAGTTAAAGTGTAATCTACGCACGAGGCAAGTATCCTATCCCTAACTCCATTCTATTGAGCAAGTTTATTTAAACTTAAACGTTACTTTTATGTTGAGCAAGTTTCCCTACCCCTACTTGTCATTATTGTTCAAGTTTATTATTTACCTTGAATAAATTATCCTTGTTATTATTCAAGTTCAAGCATGATATTAAAGATTAATTATCTTTCCAAAGCATGATTCAGTTATACAATAATTGTCCTATTGTATACTTTTGAGGTTGTTATTCAAACCGAATATCAATTATTGTTGAACCTTATTAGACTAGTGAACCTTATTGATTCAACTAGTCCTTAGTTGATGAGCGTTCTAAATTTCAGAACCCTTGATGAATTATCCAATCCAATCTCCCTTTGGTACGGACTCGAATGTCAAACTGAGATGAACAACCCTGCAAAGGGATTTATTTACGCTTTAGCATTAAGATATTGTGCACATTATGGTACTAAGGGCTGATTCCCCTAAGTACGAGAAGAAGGTCCATAGTCTTATGACTGTTAAAGGTTTCAAGTATAATCCTTGTTAACCTAGGATATAGTTCAAGGTCTTATGACCCTCAGTATTCTTTTGATTCATGTTATTTATTCTTGATTCAAAAGTTGAGCTTTATTCAGATGTCTTTGATTATTCACATGTTATTATACTGTTGTTTTATTTTTTATACTTGTGGGCATTTGTGCTCACTCTAGCTTAATAATAACATTGCAGTTAAGAATGAAAGAAGCGATGAATCCTCCACTAGTAAGGGCAAGGGCAAAGTTAGCAAATGATGAAGACCTGTTATTTATTAACTGTTGTATTAGTTTAAGACTTGAGTTATGTTGATGTTAAGACTTATTTGTTTAGAATTCCGCACAGATGTTTTAAGGTTAGAGTAACCTGGGATTTATTTATGATTCAGTTGATGTAACCCTTAAGGGAAGAAATTTTATTATGATTTCTATCTATTGTATGGTTTGATATTATTTATGAGTAGATAGATAGATGATGCTTGTACAGTGAACACCAAATCCCGTGGAATCGAAGTACCCGGATTTGGGGGTGTCACATTATCTCTGGAATTGCATTCCTTTGGGTTATCCCCAAGGTTAGTAACTATTACTCCCAGTGTTGGGACTGAGACTGAATATCTCGAGGTTTATCTCTAAGATGGATCCGTCTTCTGCGATGGAATTTCAGGTATTGTAACTGCATGTCATCGGGGTTATCTCCGAGGTTGGAATTGATACTCCCGGTGTGTGTTTCGGGGTTAAGACTGAACTTTCGGTAGTATTCGGACTAGATATGAGCTGTCTTATAGGGTTATCTATGAAAGACGAATCTGCCTTCCTCTAATGTCAGTAACAGGTGTGCAGAAAGTTTTGAGTATCTACAAATGCCCCTCTTTATCATATTCATGCAATGTAATGCATGGATAGGACAAAGAATCCTATACACTTGAAATGCTACAAGATAAACATGATGCGATGTGCAATAACATGATGCAAATGCATGATGCATGTTGTTCTGTTGGATTATTTTCTAACATGATGGAATGATTGTCGTTTCCCTGTTAATCTTGCCAGGGATGACAATCAGTGATGTCTTGGACATGCGATTCAAGCCTTCAAGGATGTTGACCTTGGGGTTATTGCATAAGTCCTGGATCATTGATAAAGACTTTACTCTTCAGAAGTGCCTCTCATGTGCAAGAGATATGTGGGGATAAAGCTTCGTTTGTTGGAGGATATGTATAACATATCCCATCATCGGTCTTCTCTGATAAAAGATGGTCTTCTCTGGATTGTGTCACCAGTATATACCATGATCCTATTGGAGTTACTGCCAATAGTATGCATTGTCAGGATTGCCAGACCTTCGCTGATATGTGTATCACTGGATGGATCCCTATTGGGCAAATTGTCAGGACTGCTTGACGTTCATTGATGTGTGTATTAATGGTTGCATTGTGTTGTGACCCTTGACGGGGACTCGTGCATATTATGGATGGCGATGCATTGTAACCCTCACTGGGGATCATGTCAATGAATGACATCACGTTGTAACCCCCGTCGGGGATCATGTAAATGAATGAAGTCGTGTTGTAACCCCCGTCGGGGATCATGTCAATGAATGACATCGTGTTGTAACCCCCGTCAGGGATCATGTGAATGAATGACATCGCGTTGTAACCCCAACCGGGGATCATGAGGTTTTTAGGGTTACGACCCTGCAATGACGGCATCAGACATGCGTAAGGTATTACCGAATGTGATTTTCAAAAGCTGAGATCATCGGTATAGTATACCCGATGCGGGGGCGAGTACCAATGAGACATATGTGAAGCCATAGCTTGACTTGTGAACACCAGGATTTCCAGCTACACTGCTCTACCGCGTAGTATATTTATTCTTGATTTGGCCTTTTTAGCTTGTGAGAACTCCGTTGCAACTCGAACTGGACCGAAACGGAGGGGTAGGACCCACGTACGGGTGCAGTAGGTACACCTGCAGTAGCTACAGATGGACCTACGGCTAGCCGTGGTGCTATTAAGGCTGCAAGTTTACCTTTATAAGTCATTTTTAAGTTGCGCCGCGAAGGAAATTCGAGAGCTCTTCTTCAGATCTACTGAGTTCGGGCGTCTTTCGGCAAATTCTGTCACCGTACAAGTGTTCTTCACTGTCCTGGTAATGTATGCATGTCTTCTTTTCTAGTTTTTATCCGTTGAAAAAATTTACTTATCACATAAAATGCATCTAAACACATAGTAATGAATATGCATGCTCAAATGACTTGATAAAAATATCTTTAACATAGTACATGTTAGTATTAAACCATGCTGAACATAATGATGTGAAAAAATTTAACTTTTGAGACAGTCAAATTGGCACCTTTTTTTGCTATTTCTTATCCTATTTGAGGACAAATGAGCAAAAGGTAAAAATGCAAAGTATTCCTGGTAATTAAACTACCCTTATGGATTGATGACTTTGATTTTTAATGCATATAGTATGTATATGAGTGTGTGCAGGTGTGCTACTGAATGTCCACCTAGTCCTGCCTACGTGCATGTGAATAGTCCTATTTACAAAGGGGACTATGTCAGAATTTCCCAAAACGTAGGCATTAGGTAGTCATGCATTTTTAACTCTACTGTAGATGTATGTTAAAATAATGCATTTTGAGAATCTCCAAGTTAAACAATACCACACTCTTTCTGAGGTGATTTAGAGACTTGTTGTCCAGATACTATGGATCCGGATCAGGGGAGTAGTTCCTGCAGGACCACTCCTGGTTTATAGAGGAGGGCTTCTGAAGTGCCTCGACCCCGTTATGTTAGATAGCCTCATCGTTTGGTGGAGGCGGTGATACATCCTGTCTAGGTTGAAGTGCTAGACGTCGAGGATGAGGAGGAGGATGTTCCGATTGCGAACCCCATTCCTACTGCACGTGCTCCCTGTAGGGATTTGCCAGGCATTTATGTGGCAAACCCAGAGCTTCTGGGCTATTTGAGTCGACACCCTTCACTTTACCTGCACGTAAATGAGGTATAAAATTAGATCTTAATCATCCTTATTTCCTATTGATGATGAGTGAAAGGTCTTGATGTTGATCTGCATTTGGTGTAGGTTCCCGACTTTACACAGCCTCTAGGGAATTGGTTCAGCATCCACTCTATGTATCAGGCTTTGCATGATGATTATAGAGCAATTGTACGTGGCTGGGGATTCGGGATGTTCTTTTCTATTCTTCCCCGTCGTTGTCCTTGGGTTACCTCACGACATTGTTTGAGCGATGGTTTCACTAGACTCAGTCACTCTATTTGCTGGACTTTGAGGTCATGATGACGCCCATGGATTGGCGATTTATCACAGGTATGGAGTTTGGAGGGGCGCCAATGCCTTGTATGGCGGATATTACCCCTACTACCGTCAAATCCTTGTTGGGAGTTCCAGACGGAGCGCTCAAGGGCAGGACTATTCGTACAGGTCCTTTGAGTGTAGATGTTATGAGTGGGCAGTTGAGTGAACCCACACCAGCTGATGTGAGAGTCAGAGATCACATTCTTCGGCGATTGTTCCTGATGATCATTAGGGGCTGCTTCATAGCAAATAACTCATCTACTGTATCCTTCACTTTGATCAGTGCCACTCGACACGTGGACCGTATTGGAGATCATGATTGGGGCTCCTACACCTTTGCCTATTTCCTTTGGAGAATGAGCATGTGATCGCAGGGCTTGACTGAGGCTTGGTTAGGATTCTACCCGTTCCTGCTGGTGAGTGCCTCTCTTATCTTTTCCCATGTATAGGTTAAGAGTGTTGACTGATAGCAGATGATTTTCTTTTGTGTTGGCAGTCTGGGCCTATGAGAGGCTTCCATATTTGCGTCCTTTGAGTATGTTAGGTTTAGACACCTATCCAGGAGGACGGAGATGGCATCATTCCATACTGGCAGAGGTCCCTATTGCTGAGGGTTTCACTCATTGCCGCCTACAGCTGGAGTTATTGGTAGCTGATGTCATTACATGGATTCCCTATTCTAGGGAGCACTTGGCCATGGGATTTGAGGATGGATACCCGATTGGTGTCGAGTACGTGATTTCCACTCGTAGAATTCCTCTCTTCACAGATGGAGGATGGGAGCTCTACTTAGGAGAGTGTGCTATCAGGAGCACCACGTGAGAGATTCGCATGCCGATCTTGCCTCTTGACAGGCGTTGTTGGCCTATTTCACAGTCACCCGTCATCGATATCCCATTGTTGGGGATTGACGATTTTGTATTATTAGAGCCCTGCACTCAGGAGATGTTCCAGCATTGGTGGTTCCCTCGTACCATTGGAGCTCAGACCCGCACCACTTAGTTCATTGCGGATATGGTTCCTGGATCCATGATGATGACGAATTGGCTAACCTGTGTTAGAGATCCGACTCATGTGACACAGATTGACAGTCTGACCCAGCGACTGGACCAGGTACATTTCTTTATTCGGCACTTAGGTAGAGATCGTTCGGAGGCAGATACTTTTGATCCCTCCAGCTCTGGCGCTGGCCCCTCGGGTGACCCATATAGTTTTGTCAGTGCAGATCCTCCCTTGTACAAGCTTGACATCCCTGTGGGTAGAGATCCAGTGACTCAGGAGGAGTTACATCAGGTGGACATGATTGATGATATAGCCATTGACACCATTGTCTTCTTCTGATGTATATTCTCATTATTTCTTTTTATAGGCCTCTATTTAGACATTGGGTAGCTCCCCATTCTCGCTATATCTTTTCATAGGTCTCTATTAGTTTTAGGGCAGTTTTGCCCTATTTCCCTATATTTTAGTTGTACAGATATGTATTAGATGATGATATACTTAGGAATGTATGTACATTTTTCCATTCCCTATATCATATTGCCATCTAATATATCATGCATGTATTATGTTATGTATATGTATGTATGTCAGAGATATTCAGCATTGACCCTTGGATGGTCTTATGACACGACCCATACAGATGTCTTCTTCGATAGTTAGCCGTATTGATCATACCCCACCATTATTGGTGGCATCTGGTATGCAATCGTGGTATGATATCATGTCACCATCAGACAGGATGAATGTAGATCATTTGTTGCAACATACTATGACCTTGTTGATGTTTTAGGTGAAAGTAGTATACCCACAAGTCAATCATGTTTGATGATAAAGCATATAGTTTGTAACAATCTTATTCATTTATTAATAAAAAGTATTAATTTATTAAAGGCTTTTAATTATCTATATGATGCTAGCTTCTTTATAATATGTGATAGACCCATAGTTTTAAGCAATGCTTTTAGAATAATGATGATGATCATTCTAATGAGATCTAAATTCTTAGAAAGGTTAAAACTAAAATAGTTTCCAATCGTTGGATTACTAAATTGGGGATTAGTGAATCCAGATAGATTGGTACATACATTGCTTGCTCATTGGATGAGGATGATTGATCTCATGATCATTTGTGTGGAGACACTAGAGCAAGTATGTAGGTTCTTATTAGAGAATAAGTTTACTGAACGTTGCTCACTAATGAATACCTAATGGAGTTTTACTTGCTTGTCAATAGAAATTCCTGTAGTGATAGTAGTACAAGTGATTCTTAGACTTGAGATTATCATAGTATCTTGTGTATGATGAATTATACTTTGATTTATTTCTTAAGACCCTTAGGGTATATCAAAGGGTATGCTTGGATATAATAAGTCATGCATGAAAATAATGTATGATCAATAAAGAATCTACCGCTTCTAGTAAAAGAAAAGAAATGTCCTATGTGATTGAATAAATGACAACCCAGTAGTATTTGGGCAAGGCATAATGAAATTAGAAAGGAGTTTCTAATTTGCATTATTTGGATTTGTGCATTTAAGAGTCGAAATACATATAAGTAAATAAAATAAGACATGACAGTAATTCCATGTCTTATATTTAATTGGGACATTGTATGGTAGAAGGATTGAATTCTACGTTAACTATTTACTCAAAGGTTCTTTTATGATTAATGTTGAAATTTATATTATCTAGAAAGTCGTTAATCGCTAGGGAGGCTTATCCCTATTGTAGAATAAATATTATTTATTTAAATAAATTAATATTTTAATTTATTTATTTAAATAAGAATAGAATTGTTCTAATTGATTTATTCACAACCGGTTTAATATGGAGAACCTGAAGGGTCACACAATAAAAAGAAGTATAATTATTTAAGAAGTTAATGACATAATCGTAATAATAAGTTAAGTATATTTAATTTAATCTATGATGATATAATAAATTAAATAGCTTAATATTTATTATTTAATATTTTAGAAATATTAAATATAAATTAATAAGAGGAGTCTTGTTATTATTATTATTATTATTATTATTATTTAATTTCTAAAGGAGTTTGAAAATTAACTAATAAAAGTACTCTCATATATCCCAATAAGATTAGGAGACAAATTAATTAAAAGAGTTTAATTAATCATCCCTAATAAGATTAGGGAGCTTAATTAATTAAAGGAATTTAATTAATTAAATAATACCCTATTTTCTAATTAGATTAGTATGGTTAACTGATATCTTTATAAGAGGAGTCTTATATCAAATATCAATACACGTGATTCCAATTGTTGGAGAGTACACCTTTTTTCTATAGAGATAGAAAACTAGAGTTTAACCAACCACACTTCTTCTTGAATATTTCTTCTTCCTCGGTGGATCACCTCTAGAGGTCAAACACTTGGTTGGATAATGTTGATCAAAGGAAGGAACTAAACCCGGTGAATTCAAGATAAATGCGAAAAGATTTGGAGGTGAATTTGTACCTGAGGAAGCTCGAATCTTCAAGGGTATGATTATTGTTCTTCATATTTTCGTTTAATTAATAAATGTGCATAAAGGATGATCTGGGTATATGGTTTGTAAAAATTTAAAACTCTAATTTTCCATGCTTCCGCTAATTTTGTGCAATTTGATTGCGTCCATGAATATTACAAACCTAACGGTGGCAACAGAGCCGAACCTTTATGCAAATTGTTAATTGTTTTAATTTGATATGTATGTTGATATGTGTTTAGAACAATTTAATTGGACATAATCTGCTATATAATTTTTCTTTATAAAAAAAACGTTATCCTGCATCATTCAAGTGATTCATATGAATCACGGTTTTATGATTTCCGTATATCTATTTTGACATTTCTCGATTCATGTGGTATATATATATATATATATATATATATATATATATATATATATATATATAATATTTTATAATTAAAATAAAATTTTATTTTAATCTTAAAATTAGATTTTATGCTAACTAATTAGAGTTAGAATTGGATTCTATGATAACTAATTGGAGTTGAAATTGAATTACGTATTTTCTTAAAGAAAGGAGTTTATTTAGATATGAAATAAGATTTCATATTATTCAAAATAAAGGAGTTTATTTGTGAATAGGAAAAAGAATCTATGTTTCCTTTAATAAAGTTTTTTCTTCTTCTTGGAATTGGATTCCATAATTAATCAAAATAAATGAGTTTATTTTGATTAAAGATTTTGATTAAAATAAAATAGTTTATTTTATTTAAAATTGGATAAATTAAAATAAAAGAGGTTTATTTTAATTTAAATTTGTATTAAAAAAAAGGAGTTTATTTTGATTCAAAATTATATTTTATGCTAACTAAATTTGCCCATTAAATGATATATATATATATATATATATATATATATATATATATATATATATATATATATATATATATATATTGAATGTTTATTATTAATGAGATGAATGTTATTTATTGATGCATATGGTGATGTGTATGATAATAAATGAGATTGATTATGGACTATAGACCAATGTGATTGAATTTTATTTTAGTTGGATGCTTGAATGTATGGGTTTTAATAAATGAGGTCTGCGTACCTCGTCTTCTCTAAATTTTTCGTAATGTAAATTCTAATTCCCTCCTATGTACTTCCCTTTGACAGCTGATCAAGGTTTCTATTTATTTTAAATAGTTTTGTAATATGAATAGTTAGAATAATTTTGAAGAATTGGAGATCAAGGAGCAAGGAGTGCTTGAAGACCCGTTTGTAATGGAGCCCGGGTTTAAATGTAATAGTTATATTTAAATATTAATTCTTGCACCCCTAGGGTTTGACCTTTTGGTTCACTTGGTGGCTCTAGTGAACCAAACTAGAATAAAAGTACATAATCAATCCGGATAGAATATAGTATTCTGTATGTGCATGCTTATACTATATATATATATATATTTTATATTATGCAAACATGATTCGCATTTTAATTAATATGACGCGCATTTTATATATATATGTGTATGCGCGCTAAACAAGATGAGATAAATTAATAACAAAACCCTCAAATAAATTATATTAAGTTGTAACGTTCAATGATATTAGGAATATCGAACGTCACCTTCTGGCATGGTAAAATAATAGAGTATTAAATATTTTAATATGACTTTGTTGTGCACACACAAGACAAGTATTAAATATTTAAGATGTTATTTTATCACATTTAATGCTTATAAATAGACTGAACAATGCTATTTTGTTGTGCACACACAAGGACAGTGTTTTTCTTTTGAATATTTGGAGTGCTAGGTATGACTTAACATAGATCATTTTAGTTCGGATGTGCACACACTTGACCATTGTGATCTAAGAGGAAAAATACAAGGAGTTGCATAGTTGATGTAATTGACAAGAGTTGTCTACCTATTTATTTATATATAGTTTGTTCTGCACACACAAGGCTATATGCATTTGAAATGTGATCCTTATTCTCACTAGCATATCTTTAATTAGATATCACCGAACTATATAAATTGAGGGTAATATAGTTTGAAGAAAATAGTGGGAGATACCAATTTAAAACAAGACCTAAATTATTTTGATAATTAATAAATGAATGTATGCTAAAATGTTGTTAATTACAAATTCATTTACAGAATTTTACAATGTCTAAATTACTATCACTGTGAAGCATATTAGATGCTATTTAATCGGACCAACTTAAATGGATTGGTTAAGGAATTTGAGAATAGTTCTCATGGCTGAAAAGCAATCTTATGTCCTTAATACACCTATCCCTGTAATGGTTACAGACAATGCCTCTGAGGAAGACATTGCTGCTTTTAGAAAGTGGCAAGATGATTCAAGTTTGGCTCAATGCATCATACTCACATCCATGAGTAACGAGCTTCAGCGTCAGCATGAAACTATGGATGCTCCTACTATATTCCTCCATATCAAGTAGTTGATGGTAAGGAAATTAGGACTGATAGATTTTAGATATATAAGGAGCTCTTCCGATCTAGAATGACCGATGACACTACAGTACAGACATATGTCCTAAACATGATCAATTTGATTGAACAATTACGATAACAGGTTTTATCATGGATGGAGAGTTGAGTCAAGATTTGATCTTGCAGTTACTCCCGGACTCCGTCTCACAATTGTTGTGAATTTTTCATATGAACAAGCTTGATATCAGCTTCGATGATTTGCTTGACCTGTTGAAAAACAGCTGAGAGTCACTTTTCAACCAAGAAAGACCAAGTCTTACTGGTAGGGGTCAAATGATCTTCTAAAAGAAGAACGATTCAAAGAAGGTAAATAGAAAGGCAAAAATAAAGGATAATAAGAATAAAACTGATACAAATAGCAAATGAGTTTGATTCCACTGTAATAAGTCCGTTCACTGGAAAAGAAACTGTGAAAAGTATCTTGTAGAGGCTAACCAGAAGAAGCTTAGTGAAGCTTCGGTTACAATACAGTTTTGTTCATGAATGAAATAAATTTTTCTTTAAGTCAAGGTTCAACTTGGGTATTGGATACCGACTTTGGTTATCATAAATACATATTTATGAAGGGACCAAGCAGAAGTAGAAAACTAAACAAAGATAAGTAATCATATGTGTGGGAAATGAAGCAAAGGTTGCTGCATTAGCCATAGAAACTTATAGTTTAGCATTGCCTACGGGCAAATCTATTAAGTCAATATATAAGTTGTTATTGTATTCCAATTCTCGTTAGAAACATTATTTTGTTGTTAGAAAATGAAATCTTTAGTATTATATTTAAGAACAATTGATATTCTATTTATAATAATAATGTTTTTGTATATATTTGGAATATCACTTAATGGATTTTATATACTTGACTTACATGAAAAATTATTTTTCAAATTGAACAAACTAGTATAAGAAAAAGGAGATGATTATTCAAATTGTTGAATGTGTGTATTTGCTGAAATATAATTGTGAATTATTTGAAAGGTTCAAAGAATTCAGAAATGAAACAAATTAGCAAAGTATTAGGATTCTTTGATCGGATCAAGGAAGGAATACTTGTGCAATGAGTTTCTAGATCATCTCAAATGATTTTCTCATAATGGGCGCCTCCTAATACGTAATAATTAATTGATGTATCTGTAAGGAAAAATCGTACCTTGTTGGACATGGTGTGGTCCATAATGATTTTATCGATATTCCAGTAACCCTCTGTGATCATGTCCTAGAAATGGATGCATATCTATGAAAAGTTAACCTCACAATCTGGCTCCAAGACTCTATAAGAATTATGGACAAGGAGGATTCTTAATCTTAAGTATGTTAAGATAAGGGGTTGTCCTGCTTATGTGAAAAGATTTCAAAGGATAAGCTTGGGACAAGATTTGACAAGTACAGATTTGTTGGACATCCTAATGTAAGTTTAGGGTATATGTTCTATAATCCTATTTAGGAAAAAGGTGTTTGCTGTGAAACACGCTACCTTCTAAGATATAAATATTTATCATTGAAAGGGCTAATGGGAAGATAATAGAATCTTGAAGAGTTCAAAAACTACAAAACACTATAAGTCAAATAAGAGAAACTTGTAGATAGACCTATTGTACTACAACCAAATCGTAAATCTGGAATAGTACTGAAGATACCTGGGAGGTATGGATTCATCATAGATGATGATGATGAGGTACACATCATAGAAGATGGTGATCCATTTACATATGATGAGGTAAGAGTTGTAAATACTCAGAGAAATGGATTGAAGCAAGCTTCTCAAAAATGGAACATTCGTTTTGATGAAACAAAATCAAAAGAGTTTAATTTTATCACAAATAAGAAAGACTTAGTGTGTATAAAAGGGTCAGTGGGAGCGCCGTGACATTCCTAATATTATATGTTGATATACTATGGATAAGGAATGACATACTAATGCTGCAATCAGTAAAGATAAAGTTGTCTAAACATTCCTCCATGAATAATTTGGGAAGAGTATCTTAATTGGGAATATAAATCTATATATATAGATTTAAGAGGATGCTCGACTTAACCCAATGAACGTTTATTCATTTGATGCTAATGTTGTTTAGCATGGAAAACTCCAAGAGATGTCTAATGTTGATGAGCCATGGAGTGTATCTCTCTTAATAGTCCCCATAGACTCCTGAAAAGAGAGATCGCATGAGTGACAATCATGTGTACAATGAAATATACGAGACCTGATGATGATCGGTCATATTCTAGAGAAGATCATTGTAATACAGTGAAAAATATCTTAACGTACTTTACCGGCACTAAGGATGTGATCATATTTATGGTGGGTCTGAATTAAAACTATAAGGTTTAACAGACTCAAGTTTTTTTAGACAGACCAAAATGACAGAAAATCCACTTTAAGGTAAAGCGTTACCTTGAACGGTGGTGCAGTGAAATTGGAAAGGTACCAAATAGTAAAGAGTTGTTGGTTAAGTAATAAATACGAGGTATATAGCTATAAATGAAGCTATAAGTTGATTGTTTAGATGAAAAGTTCATTATAGAACTAGGAATAGTTCCTAAGTCTTATCTTGGATCTAAACGTGTGTTGTGGCACTTTCATTTGATTATAAAAATCATTAAAAGATAGAAAATCACTATAGAGATAGTGGACTCTCAAGAGCAACATTACATATCCATTAACTAAAGCTTATCCAAGAGCAGGATAATCGTCACTTAGAGAGAAGGGTATGAGATACCATGACAATAGGCTTTAGTGCAAGTGGGAGATTGAAAGTAGTATACACACAAGCCAATCATGTTTGATGGTAAAAACATATACTTTGTAACAATCTTATTCATTTATTAATAAGAAGTATTAATTTATTAAAGGCTTTTAATTACCTACATGATGGTGCTTTATAATATGTGATAAACTCATAGTTTTAAGCAATGTTTTTTGAATAATGATGATGATCATTCTAATGAGATCTAAATTTTTAGAAAGCTTAAAACTAAAATAGTTCCAAATCGTTGGAATACTAAATTAGGGATTAGTAAATCTGGATAGATTGGTACATACGTTGCTTGATAATTGGATGAAGATGATTTATCTAATGATTGTTTGTGTGGAGACACTAGATCAAGTATGTTGGTACTTATTAGAGAATAAGTTCACTGAATGTGGCTCACTAATGAATACATAGTGGAGTTTTAGTTGCCCGTCAATAGGAATTCATGTAGTGATAGTAGTACAAGTGATCCTTCGACTTGAGATCATCATAGTATATTGTGTATGATGAATTATACTTTGACTTATTCCTTAAGACCCTTGTGGTATATCAAAGGGTATGCTTGGGTATAATAAGTCATACATGGAGATAATGTAAAATCAATAAAGAATCTACCGCTTCTAGTAAAAGAAGAGAAATATCCTATGTGATTGGATAAATGACAACCCAGTAGTCTTTGGCCAAGGCATAATGAAATTATAAAGGAGTTTCTAATTTGCATTATTTGGAGTTGTGTATTTAGGAGTCGAAATACATATAATTAAATGAAATAAGACTTGACAGTAATTCCATGTCATATATTTAATTGGGACATTGCATGGTGAAAAGATTGAATTGTACGTTAACTATTTACTCAAATGTTCTTTTATAATTAATGTTGAAATTTATATTATCTGAAAAGTCGTTAATCGTTAGGCAGGCTTTTTCCTATTGTAGAATAAATATTATTTATTTAAATAAATTAATATTTTAATTTATTTATTTAAATAAGATAAGAATTGTTCTAATTGATTTATTCACAACCGGTTTAATATGGAGAACCTAAAGGGTCACCCCATAAAAGGAAGAATAATTATTTAAGAAATTAATGGAATAATCGTAATAATAAGTTAAGTATATTTAATTTAATCTACGGTGATCGATTAAATTAAATAGCTTAATATTTATTATTTAATATTTTAGAAATATTAAATATAAATTAATAAGAGCAATCTTATTATTATTATTACTATTATTATTATTTAATTCCTAACGGAGTTTGAAAATTAACTAATAAAAGTACTCTTATATATCCTGAAAAGATTAGGAGGCAAATTAATTAAAAGAGTTTAATTAATTATTCCTAATAAGATTAGGGAGCTTAATTAATTAAAAGAATTTAATTAATTAAATAATACCCTATTTTCTAAATAGATTAGAAGGGTTAACTGATATCTTTATAAGAGGAGTATTATATTAGATATCAATACACATGATTCCAATTGTTGGAGAGTACACCTTTTTTCTATAGATATAGAAAACTATGGTTTAGCCAACCACCCATCTTCTTGAATATTTCTTTTTCCTTGGTGGATCACCTCTAGAGGTCAAGCACTTGGGTAGCTAATGTTGATCAAAGAAAGGAACCAAACCCGGTGGATTCAGGATGAACGCAAAAAGATTTGGAGGTGAACTTATACCTAAGGAAGCTCGAATCTTCAAGGGTATGACTATTGTTCTTCAAATTTTCGTTTAATTAATAATTGTGCATAAAGGATAATCCGGGTATATGGTTTGTAAAAATTTAAAACTCTGATTTTCCATGCTTCTGCTTATTTTGTGCAATTTGATTGCGTGCATGAATATTACAAACCTAACGTCAGGTTCCCACAGGATTTGTGGAGGGCATGCTGGAGCACTGGGTATTAGAGCGACAGGTTTTCTTATTTGGACCCATGAGTTGACTCCCACTCTGGAAGAGTATGCACGTTTGATGATGTTGCCCTTAGACAGACCTTGCGTGCATATGGTGATTGGAGACATGAGTAGACAGTTCATGACCCTTACTGTCTTGAGGCGTAGGGTGGTGCAGGATGAGCTCACATCTGGCCACGTTATATCTCAGCATTTTTTGTTTGACAGATTTGGCTCTGAGGATAGTTATACATGACATTCCGGGGATTTCACTACACCGGAGGATGATTGACGTCTGGCCATAGTGGAAGTACTACTATTGTGCGTACTGTCATATGTCTGTACGCCACGATATATGGATGAGTTGGATATAGGAGTTATCATGGCAGTAAGAGCTCTCAGTAGGGTCACACCATCATACCCATGATTATAGCAGAGACTCTGAGGTCAGCTACATATTGCTGCACTTATCCTATATGAGTGTTTACGGGCAGCTCGATCATGTTGTACGTGTGGTTTATGTCACACTTGAGACCGGTTGGCACTTTCAGATGGCATGGGTATTATTTCACCCATGATATAGCCATGTCATACTCCTTTCAGCCTACTGAGTGTATAGATGCTACACCTTGGGCAGCTTTCCTGGCCGGGATCAGAGATCTGTTTGCTATATGGCCGTGGTCAGGGCTTAGTTCACCCTACAGCTTCATCATTCATGCTCCGAGTATGGATTATCTTCCGGCTGGATTGAGAGGCATGGTTACTTATCACCCACTGGCCCGTGATGTGTCAGTTTGACTAGTTCTAGGACTTTCATTCTTTTGAGGGAGCTTCGAGTCAGCGATTCGCTTCTCGCCACTTATCATCAGAGGATAGATCCAGGGTGTATACCTGTTGGGATCAGCAAGAGCTAGCTGCATTTTCTATCAGTCATCCAGGTTGTTCTGTAGAGTATTCCTCATGGATGGAGACAAAGACTGCATCAGCTATGGTAGTATCCATAGTGCAGGGGACTGATTCTGACGATGAGGAGCCTATGGAGGAGGCTGGTATTCCCATCAAGGAGGATTTGACTACTGGGTTGCTAGCATTTATTATGGATTCTCCCACTACGAGTGCTACTATGATTTAGCATTCAGCACAGTATTTGGAGCAGAGTCTACATCTGATGACCTTTGAGTGAGATCAGGCTAGGGCCTTGATGTTGACAACTCTTAATGGGAGAAATGCATCTCTGTTAGAGAGAGATGAGGCTAGATCTGCTAGAGATGCATTGATTATAGAGTGGGATACTGCTCTATCTGCCCGGGATGTTGCCGTCACAGACAGTACTTCAGTGAGATCCCTTACGACTAGCATCCTTGTCGATATGAGTGCATACATTGATGAGCATCATGCCATAATGCAGTTAGCCTCAGATCTGCTAGCTCGTGTAGATACCATTGGGCAGGAGCTTGCAGCGTTACCTCCTTCTTCTGAGAGGGATGCTATATTAGATTTAATAGTTCGCAAACGCACAGATCCGTAGATAGCCTTGTATTTTCCTGCACAGACTAGCTTAGCCTTTTTGTCATGTACAGTACATATTGTATATATCAAACAGTATTATGTATGGCAGGGAAATATATTTTGATTCACTTCCCTTTCAGTCGTGCCTTGATACTTGCTTGATATTTTTCTGTTTCTTTAGGACTTGTGATCTTGATGCATTCTGAACCCATCCTTCATGCGTGGACGTTGAGACGTCGCATGATTTTTCAAAACGAATCATTGATCTGTATGTATCCTTACCATCTTTTGTGTCTTGGGACTGGTTTCTGTATGGAAATATGGAGAGGAGTGTGTCTTTTTCTCTTTGAGATTGACCGCACCAGAGATGGTCGCCAGTACCTCTATTTATGAGAAGCTAAGTTAGTTCCATCTCTTATGGATTCGTATTGCTCTTTGAGGCACAACCGCAGCTTAGATGGTCGCCAAATCTCTTATTTGTGAGGAGAGGTTAGGTAATTCCATCCCTTCGGTCTGAAGCCGATGAAATGTGGTGAATTGGAGGTTGATCCCTGTACCGTGTGATAAGTATTTTTATTCTGGTACGGGGTTAGACCGAACCATAAATGGCTGCCTACGTACTCCTATTAAAGAGGAGATCATGTCTGCGTAGTTCGGACCTGGTGTAAGAGGTTCAACGCTGAATGTGAAAGGCAGATGGGTGTAGAAGCTTTATTGTTGAAGAAGGGTGGAGAAGTATTTTTGTGGTTTTCGTTTTTGTAGAAAAGGGCATAAATGTTTTTGTTATTTTTTGTTTATTGCGACCGGGCCATATAGAATATGGTTACCTACGTACTCACTGGTATCAGGGAGATCAGGTCGACGTAGTTCGCCCCTCGGGACGTATTGCAGCCGAAGAGAAGTATAAATCCCATATGCAGGGTATACTACGGGGAGAAGAAAGTTTGGTCCCGTCTTCAAGACAAACTGCAAGCGTAGAAAAGTTTAATCCCGTCTTCAGGATAAACTGTAAGTGTGAAAGGTTCAATCCTTGGTGGGATAACAGAAGTTGTATGTACGTAGTGAAACCAGGCTGCTAGCTTGAAGAATATGCTTCCCTGAGGGGCAGAAGAGTATGTAAAAAGTGTTAGAAAACCGGAATGACTGGTGGTTTGAAAATCCCAAAACTAGGATGTTTACTTGATGATAACTGTAACGATCGAGAAATTTGTAATTTAATTTACATATTTATTGAATTAAATAAATATTTTAAATAATTTATTTATTGAGGAAAATAAATAATTTATGAATTGTGGTTAATTAATTTAGTAACTAAATTGATTAATGCTCATTAAATCGAGTAATGATAATTTTATCTAATGGATTTAATTTAAGGAAATGATTAAATTAAATCAATTACTTAATATGTAAGAAAATAATTAAATTAAATGAATTATTTAATTTAAAGGAAATAAATAAATTAAATAAAATGATGTGTCTAATTTATTAATTAAATTAGATATATAATTATTTATTATTCATAAAAGTAATTATAATAGAAATTATTTTAATTACCAATACAAGTTATTTAAATTAATTAAGCTAAAGTTATTTAATTAACTAGAGTGTGATACATGAAACTATATAATTAAAATAATCTATTTGGGGGTTTAAGGGGTAGCCAAACAAGGCCTTGTGGCCTTTGATTTTTTTTCCAACTAATGTCTTATGTTTTCTTTAACGAATGAATACGTGGGAGAGTTAAGCCATATCAGTTTTCTTTTGCGTCTTATTTTTCTCCTAAAGCTAAAGATCAGAGTTGAGAGAGAAGAGAGAAAAACACAGTGATATTGAGTTGGAGAAGAAGGGTTTTGGGGAAAGGATTGCTCTCAATTTTGCTAGCTTACATTCAAGGGTTAAGGTATAAATTTCTTCTAACTTATATATTTTGATTTCTTTGTGGTTATTTCCTAAAAACTCATAATTTTGATTGAATTGGTGTGTGTGTGTGTGTGTGTGTGTGTGTGTATATATATATATATATATATATACGTGTATATATGGATTATAAACTGATTATCATCATATATGGTTGATACTTATACATAATTGTAGTAAGAGAATCCATGAAAATTAAGTTGGTATTCTTGAGTTTTTGGGAAAAAGGGTTGGTATTGGGTGGATGATTTTATAAGATAATTGGTAATTGTGTTGTAAAGGGTTTATAATCTATTATATGTTGTTTTCAACTGGTTTTAAAGTATTAAATTCATGTAATTTGGGTTGTAGGAAGAAAAGTTCATAACAGTGTTTTGAACATAAAAAACTGGCTTTAGAAAGTACGAAAGTTTATGCTCTATATGCGATATAATCTGTAATTTGTTATTAGATTATGTTAATATGTTAAAAAACGAAAGTAACATAGTTTAAATTGTGTCAATTGATTAAGAAATTAGTTCGTGGCGATCGAATTCGCTAAAAGTGTAAAATTTGGTGAAATTTGGAAAATATATGGTTTTGATTCTTCAAAGTTGTGTGTATGTGATGTTTATATAGTTAGAATGGTGTATAGCATGCTTAACTATGATATTACAAAGTTTTCGATGTTGAAGTTTGCTGAATTTCTGTGGAATTGGGATTTTTGGCCTATAACAGAGTCTAAGTTCGTGTTCTGTAAAAACTGAAACTGATGTGCCGCGCAGATGCGCAGGCGCACCGGACTCTAAGCTAACTATGGCGCGGCCGCGCGAATGCTCAGTCAAACCCAGAGTTGAGCTGGTAACAACATAGCTAGGGGAATTGTTAACATAACCTATTTAATGATTGTAGAGGAACCTAAAATGTGTTATAAGATATAACAACCTGTTGTAATCACAATGTTGAAACTATAGACTATGAATTAGTAAAGTTATGTAATGAACCAAATGCGATATTTTCAAAGGTTAAAGATAAATGATAAGATTTATGTTAGTTTATTATGAGATTTAAGATTCGTTAAAGGTGTTAATCAACATGGTTAGATGTTAAGTTAAGGTTATGACCTAAGTGGTGGTTAAAACCCCTAAAGTTAATATTCATACAACTAATTGTTATTGTGATTCCAATGATACGTGTAGGGTAATTGGAGAACAATATTACATTTGTGTAGCTTACCTACAAGACAAGTTTTTAAACCTTATCTTTTACATTGAGCAAGTTTATTATCCTAAACTTTCATTGAGCAAGCTTCCTAGCTTCATTATTTTCATTTTGAATGCAAGTTCCCATTCCTAAATTATTATTGTACAAGTTCCTAAAATTCTTTCTAAAGTTGAGGAAGCCTAATCTATCTTGTGTATGTCTGTACAAGCTCTTGTAACCTAATTCATTACATCAAGCGAGTTTCATTTCCTAATTATTATTCAAAGCATATATTGTTCTAATACTTTAATTCAAGTGAGATTGTTCTAATTCTTTGAATATAGTACTTTGCATTCGTATCATGTAATTCAATTATATATTGTTGATATTCTATCTTTGACTTTGATAGCCTTGTTCAGTTATACAATCTTGTATTAAACCTTCAAGTAGTAAGCAAACCTTTATTGATGGAATTTGAATAGTGTTCTAAAATTCTAGAAACACTGATAAGCTAGTTCCAAACAAAACTTTCTTTAGTGCGGAAATTCTAAATTCAAACTAAGACGAACAACCTGACATATGGGATTTTGTACGTGTAACGTTTAGATGTTTGTGCACAATACATGGTACAAAGGGCTGATCCCCCTAAGTACGTTAAGAAGAGTCTGTATAGTCTATTGACTATTAAGGTTAAGGTTATAATACTTAAAAACTGGAGACATAGTTCGTGGTCCCAAGACCCTCAGATATTAAAGTACGAACTTGTTTTTTGTTTTTGATTCGTTGAACAAGTTCATTATTGTTCAGTATTCGTTGTTCATTCTCATGTTGTTATTGCTACTCTTTATATCAGTGAGTAATTGATTGCTCACTCTTGCAATTAACACTGCAGCTAAAGTTGAGAAAGTTGATGAGCCATCTACTAGCCAAGGAAAGGGCAAGATGTCCAAGTGTTGAAGACTTATGAGAATTTTATTTTAATTGATTATGTTAAAGACTTGTTTTATTTTTATGATGTATTCTGCAAACTTATGTAGTAATTTTAAGGTTAGATTACATGGGATTGTTTTTAAAATGATGTAACCCTTTAATGGGAAAGACTATTGTTTAAGTTATTTAAATTATGTCTTTATCCTTTATGATGGGTAGTTTGATGTAATGGTTTTGGATAGTGAACACCAAATCTTGTGGGAATGAAGTACCCGGATTTAGGGGTGTCACAGGTTGGTATCAGAGCTTTAGGTTATGATCCTTAGGTGGGGAAACCTTAGGAAACAACCTTTAAGGAAACAAAAAATATAGTGGTGTTTAACTCTTATCGAGTTTTAAGGAATGGATTAAAGTATCCATTGAAGCTAAAAAATAAAAGACATTATGTGCTATGTTTTAATAACTTATGTGCTCGCGAGTATCGATAATGTTAAGTTAAACTTAAAATATTTTGTTGTCAGGATGTCTAACGAAGGAGGGTCTAGTCTAGCTAGGGAGGTGATACCTTAAGTACCTAGAGGTGATGAACCCCGTGATATTCACGTTATGCGGGAGCAGTTGATCCAGGAGGATGAGCATGTAACCGATCCCGAGGAGGATAGCTCTGAGGAGGATGAGGAGGAAGAGGATCCTGAGGAGTTTTCACTAAACTCCATATCAGCTGAGATGTATGATGCTTTGTATGATCAGAACATATAATTACAGGATAATATTGAGGAACTGAAGGAGTTAATTGAGATGCATCATGCTACGATGGAGCAAAATGATGCAGAGATTCAATAACTCGACTCACGCCTTGGAAACACGGAGTGGGACTTAGTGCAAACGAAAGGTCAGCATGAAGATTTGTTGGTAGTGAACGAGAAGATGAAGACTGACATGGAGAAATTAAAAGATGACTTCAAAGAGGAATCAGCTAAGCGTGCAAGAGCAGAGGATGCTTGGATGAAGGCGACTCATCGTGCAGACCGTGCTGAGGCTAAAGTCCAAGTGAAGAAAGCCAAGGTGAACAAGATGGATTACGCTTTTAATTATACGTTTGATAGGGGCCAGGATTGAGTCTATTATTATCCACCTCAGTTTGAGGACTCACCGTGGTTCGTGATGGATCGTAGAAAAGCGTATCGTTTTATGGAGGAGGAATGTCGAGAAGCCTTACGACGTCTTAATATGCGTAGATAGAAATAAGAGTGATAATAATATATGGTTATTTATGTGGGTAAATTAAATTTTAAATCCCTTATTTGAGATGGATAAAGGGATAGTATAAGAACGTAATCCTGAAACTTGTCTAGTTCAGGAAAGTGGATGTTTATAGCAGATATGCTATCTTTAATATGTTTTAAAACTTTATGAATGAATAAAAGTTTATTTGAAATGTTATGTGTTATAGCTTTCATCTTGGAATGTTTAAGTTAAACTTGAAATACCCAAGAAGTTGAGTAATGAACTAATAAGCGTATATTTTAACAGAAAATGCCGGCTAGAAGAAGACAACCACGTCAACAACCAGCTCCTGGGGGTTTACTAATAATAATAACGAGGTCAATGCTAACCCGGTTCAGCAGTTGGTAACCTTGTTGACGGGTGCACTTGCGAATCAACCGCAAGCTCAAGTCACAACCTTTAAAGAATTCAAAGCAGTTGGACCGCCAGAGTTTCAAGGGTCTATGAATCCAGTAGAAGCCCAAACCTGGATTATGGAAATGGAAAAAGTGTTCGACGTTGCTAGAGTTAACGAAGATCAGAAGACTGCGTTCGCAACGTTCATGCTGAAGTCTGAAGCTAGCTACTGGTGGAAGGCAAATAAGGTTCGTGGGGGACAATGAGTGATAGCGTGGGATAGATTTAAGGAGATGTTCTTTGAAATGTACTTTCCACTGAGTTCTCGAAATCAGTTGGAAGTGAAATTTCTAGAGTTAAAACAAGGAATGATGACGGTGCCAGAATATGCTGCGAAGTTTAACGAGTTGGCAAGGTTTGCCACATATCAAGTTAATACCGACGAGCGTAAAGTGAGAAGGTTCGAACAAGGATTGAAACCCTGGCTTTATAGCAAGGTTTCAATGTTCCAGCTGAATATATTTGCTTCTATTTTGGAAAAGGCAATTATCGCAGAAGGTGGAAGCGATGCCTTAACCAAGTACAATCAAGAACAAAAGAAGAGGAAGAATGAGAGTGAAAATAAGGCTGGTGGAAGTAACGTTGGAAATAACAATCAGAAGAGGAAGTGGAAAGAGAATTCTACTGCTGGAGGACAGCAAGGAAGTCAGCAGAAGAAAAAGTTTGAAGCTTGTGCTACTTGTGGAAAGAACCATACTGGAGTATGTTTGAATAGAAAGCGAGTGTGTTTCAACTATGGTCAGCAGGGACACATTGCACCGAACTATTTTAGTTCGAATAAAGGAGCATGCTATACCTGTGATTCAAAGGATCACATGGCTCGTGATTGCCCTAAGAAGCCAGCGGGAAGTGCCGGTGGAAAAGGAAACAACAACAGTTGTGGTGCATTGACTATCACTGTACCAGCACAGTCAAGCCGACCTACTGTAAGGACTTTCAATATGATCGTGCAAGATGTTGTACAGTCTAAGGATGTGGTGTCAGGTATTATTCCGATTAATGGTATTAATGCTTATGCACTATTTGATTCGGGTGCTACTTGTTCATTTATATCCAATGAATTTGCTCAGAACATTGATTTGCCTCGAGAAGAATTAGATTATCCTTTGAGCATAGAGATTGCAAATAGGGAAGTGATTCCTGTTAGATTCATATATAAGAATTGCAGAGTTTTTATAAAGGGTCAATAGATGAGGGTTGATTTGATACCAATTAGACTTTGTGAGTTTGATGTTATACTGGGAATAGATTGGTTATTCAATTATTGAGCTGTAATTGATTGCCAAGGGAAGTGTGTTATCCTTATGACTCCATCAAAGGTAGTGTTCTATGGCAGTAAGTCACCTCGACAAGTAAGTTGTCTGACGGTGATGCAAGCCAATAAGTTGTTTAGACAAGGATGTGTAGGATACTTAGCCTACATAGTCGATACATAGAAGAATAGTGCGAAGTTAGAAGAGATACCGATCATAAGAGATTTTGCAGACGTATTTCCAGACGATTTATCGGGTCTTCCGTCGGATCGACAAATCGAGTTCGTGATTAATTTAGTACCTGGAACCGCCCCGATATCTAAAGCACCATACAGAATGGCCCCGATAGAAATGAAAGAGTTAATGGTGTAATTGCAAGAATTACTCGACAAGAAGTATATTCAGCCGAGTGTTTCACCATGGGGAGCGCCGGTGTTGTTTGTTAAGAAGAAAGACAGATCAATGCGGCTCTGCATTGATTACTGAGACTTGAATAAGGTCACGATTAAAAATAAGTATTTATTAGCTAGAATCGACGACTTGTTCGATCAGTTGAAGGGAACGAGGTATTTCTCAAAGATAGACTTGAGAAGTGGTTATCATCAGTTGAAGGTGAGGCTAGAGGATGTACCGAAGACGGTATTCAGAACTCGGTATGGTCATTACGAGTTTCTGGTTATGTCATTTGGTTTAACCAATGCACCTGCAGCGTTCATGGATTTGATGAACAGAGTGTTTAAACCATGCTCAGATAAACTTATGGTGGTTTTTATTGATGATATATTGGTATGTTCCAAAACCAAGGAGGAACATGTTGAACACTTAAGAGTGACGTTGGAGACATTGAGAAAAGAGAAGTTGTACGCTATGTTCTCAAAATGTGAGTTTTAGTTGGAACGTGTATAGTTTCTCGGTAATGTTATTGATAATGACAAAATTTCGGTAGATCCATCAAAAGTTAAGGCTGTGATAAACTGGGATCAGCCGAAGACACTGTCAGAAGTAAGGAGTTTCTTAGGATTGGTAGGTTACTACAGGCGTTTTATTCAAGATTTTTCGAAGATCGCGACCCCATTGGCGAATTTAACCAGGAAGGCGGTTAAGTTTGTTTGGACATAGAAGTGTGAGGAAAGTTTTCGAGAATTGAAGATAATGTTGAGTTCAGCACCTGTGTTATTATTGCCTGATGATACAAGAAATTTTGTGGTGTATAATGACGCATCGCATAAAGGACTAGACTGTGTGCTTATACAGAATGGCAGAGTTATTGCATATGCATCACGATAGTTGAAAGATTAAGAAAAAGGGTATCCGACTCATGACTTAAAGTTGGCGGCGGTGGTGTTTGCCCTGAAGATTTGGAGACATTATCTTAATGAAGAGAAGTGTGAGATATATACTGATCATAAAAGTCTGAAGTATATCTTTACACATAAAGATTTGAATATGAGATAAAGAAGATGGTTGGAGCTGATCAAAGACTATGACTACGAGATTTTCTATCATCCCGGAAAGGCGAATGTTGCTGATGCCTTAAGTAGAAAGGGACGGGAGAAATTAATGATGTTGACTACTCGGGAGAAACTAGTGTCGGAAATTATTAAGATGGAGTTGAAAATTAGATATCCGACAGAATCCGATGAAAAATTATTCCAAATGGAAAATAGTTTAATATTGGTAGGTAAAGTGAAAAATGCACAACTTCAGGATGAAGACTAGGAAAAGATAAAATAGAAAGTATTTGAAGGGGAGGAAAGCAAATTCAAAATCGATTCGGAAGGGTTACTTCGATTCGAAAGGAGAATTTGGGTTCCACCAGTACCAGAAGTTAAAGAGGAAATTCTGAGTGAAGCTCACAACTCAAGATATTCGATTCACCTTGGGAGTACAAAGATGTACCAGGATCTTAGACATCATTTTTGGTGGCCGAATATGAAGAAGGATGTAGCTGAGTGCGTGGAAAAATGTTTAACGTGTCAAAAAGTTAAAGCTGAACATCAAAGGCCAAGTTGATTATTACAACCGTTGGAGATACCAGAATGGAAATGGGAGCATATCACAATGGATTTTGTGGTAAGTCTTCCAATAACCCAACAAGGTTACGATGCCATTTGGGTGATTGTTAATTGATTGATGAAGTTGACACACTTTTTGCCAATCAAGATTAGATTTAACCTGGATCGGTTAGCAAAACTATACGTGAAAGAAATTGTTTCAAGGCATGGTGTACCTGTGTCCATTGTATCGGATAGAGATTCACGTTTCACATCTAATTTCTATAGACGATTACAAGAATGCTTGGGAACACAACTAAGAATGAGCACGACGTACCATCCTCAAACCGACGGACAAAGTGAGAGAACCATCTAGACGCTAGAAGATATGCTCATAGCATGTATTATGGATTTCAAGGGAAATTGGGATGACCATCTACCATTGGTTGAATTTTCCTATAATAATAGTTATCACACAAGTATTGGCATGCAGGCTTATGAAGCGTTATACAGTAGAAAATGCATAACTTCGTTATGCTGGGATGAGGTAGGTGAACGTTAGCTATTGGGTCCAGAATTGGTACAACAGACTGTCGAGATAATCAAAGTGATTCGAGCAAGATTGATAGCTGCACAGGATAGACAGAAGAAATATGTCGATCAACATCGACAGAATCGGGAATTCGATATCGGTAGTTATGTTTTCTTAAAAGTGTCTTCCATGAAGGGGAAAATTAGATTTGGCAAGAAGGGAAAATTAAGCCTTAGGTTTATCGGACCTTTTAAAGTTCTTCGATGAGTTGGTGAAGTGGCGTACAAGGTAGCTTTACCTCAAAACTTGGAGCATGTTCATAATATTTTTCATGTTTCAGTGTTGAGGCCATATAAGCCTGATTATAAACATGTTATAGAATATGAGACCTTACAGTTTGAGAAAGAATTGTCATATGAGGAAGTCCCTGTTCAAATTGTTGACAGAAAAGAGCGAGTACTGAGGAATAAGGTGATACCTTCTGTTAAGGTAATATGGAGGAGCCACAATGCTGAGGAAGCTACGTGGGAACTTGAAAGCCTTATGATGAATAATTATCATCAGTTATTTGCTTGATTTTGTATAATGATTCTGGGGATAGAATCCTGTTAAGGAGGGAAGAATGTGACGAATATATTTATCGAATTGTGATTATGGGGACAGAATCCTTTTAAGGAAGGAAGGATGTAACGATCGACAAATTTGTAATTTAATTTACATATTTATTGAATTAAATAAATATTTTAAATAATTTATTTATTGAGAAAAATAAATAATTTATGAATTGTGATTAATTAATTTAGTAACTAAATTGATTAATGTTAATTAAATTGAGTAATGATAATTTCATCTAATGGATTTAATTTAAGGAAATAATTAAATTAAATCAATTGCTTAATATGTAAGAAAATAATTAAATTAAATGAATTGTTTAATTTAAAAGAAATAAAAAAATTTAATAAAGTGATGTGTCTAAATTATTAATTAAATTAGATATATAATTATTTATTATTCATAAAAGTAATTATAATAGAAATTATTTTAATTACCATTATAAGATATTTAAATTAATTAAGCTAAAGTTATTTAATTAACTAGAGTGTGACACATGAAACTATATAATTAAAATAATCTGGTTGGGGTTTTAAGGGGTAGCGAAACAAGGCCTTGTGGCCTTTGGTTTTTTTCCAACTTACGTCTTTCGTTTTCTTTAACAGATGAATACGTGGGAGAGTTAAGCCATATCGGTTTTCTTTTGAGTCTTATTTTTCTCCTAAAGCTAAAGAGCAGAGTTAAGAGAGAAGAGAGAAAAACACAGTGATATTGAGTTGGAGAAGAAGGGTTTTGGGGAAAGGATTGCTCTCAATTTTTCTAGCTTACATTCAAGGGTTAAGGTATAAATTTCTTCTAACTTATATGTTTTGATTTCTTTGTGGTTATTCCCTAAAAACTCATAATTTTGATTGAATTGGTATATATATACTTGTATATATAGATTATAAACTGATAATCATCATATATGATTGATACTTATACATAATTGTAGTAAGAGAATCCATGAAAATTATGTTGGTATTCTTGAGTTTTATGGAAAAGGGTTGATATCGGGTGGATGATTTTATAAGATAATTGGTAATTGTGTTGTAAAGGGTTTATAATCTGTTATGTGTTGTTTTCAAGTGGTTTTAAAGTATTAAATTCATGTAATTTGGGTTGTAAGAAGAAAAGTTCATAACAGTGTTTTGAACATGAAAAATTAGCTTCAGAAAGTGCGAAAGTTTATGCTCTATATGCGATATAATCTGTAATTTGTTATAGGATTGTGTTAGTATGTTAAGAAGCGAAAGTAACGTAGTTTAAATCGTGTCAATTGATTAAGAAACGAGTTCGTGGCGATCGAATTAGCTAAAAGTGTAGAATATTGTGAAATTTTGAAAAAATATGGTTTTGATTCTTCAAAGTTGTGTGTATGTGATGTGTATGTAGTTAGAATGGTGTATAGCATGCTTAACTATGATATTTCAAAGTTTTATATGTTGAAGTTTGGTGAATTTCTGTGGAATTGGGATTTTTGGCCTATAACAGAGTCTAAGTTCGTGTTCTGTAAAAACAGAACCTTATGTGCCGCGCGGGTGCGCTGCCTCTTGGCGCGGGCGTGCCGGACTCTAAGCTAACCATGGCGCGGGCATGCCGGACTCTAAGCTAACCATGGCGCGGCCGCGTCAGTGGTTAGTCAGACCCAGAGTTGAGCTGGTAACAACATAGCTAGGGGAATTGTTAACATAACCTATTTAATGATTGTAGAGGAACCTAAAATGTGTTATAAGATATAACAACATGTTGTAATCACAATGTTGAAACTATAGACTATGAATTAGTAAAGTTATGTAATGAACCAAATGCGATATTTTCAAAGGTTAAAGATAAATGATAAGACTTATGTTAGTTTATTGTGAGATTTCAGATTCGTTAAAGGTGTTAATCAACATGGTTAGATGTTAAGTTAAGCTCATGACTTAAGTGGTGGTTAAAACCCCTAAAGTTATTATTCATACAACTAATTGTTATTGCAATTCCAATGATACGTGTGGGGTAATTGGAGAACAATATTACATTTGTGTAGCTTACCTACAAGGCAAGTTTCTAAATCTTATCTTTTACATTGAGCACGTTTATTATCCTAAACTTTCATTGAGTAAGCTTTCTAACTTCATTCTTTTTATTTTGAATGCAAGTTCCCATTCCTAAATTATTATTGTTGTACAAGTTCCTAAAATTCTTTGTAAAGTTGAGCAAGCCTAATCTATCTTGTGTATATTTATACAATTTCTTGTAACCTAATTCGTTATATCAAGCGAGTTTCATTTCCTAATTATTATTCAAAGCATATATTGTTCTAATACTTTAATTCAAGTGAGATTGTTCTAATTCTTTGAATATAGTACTTTGAATGCGTATCATGTTATTCAATTATATATTGTTGATATTCTATCTTTGACTTTGATAGCCTTGTTCAGTTATACACTCTTGTATTAAACCTTCAAGTAGTAAGCAAACCTTTATTGATGGAATTTGAATAGTGTTCTAAAATTCTAGAAACACTGATAAGCTAGTTCTAAACAAAACTTTCTTTAGTGCGGAAATTCTAAATTAAAACTAAGACGAACAACCCTAACATAGGGGATTTTATACGTGTAACGTTTAGATGTTTGTGCACATACATGGTGCAAAGGGTTGATCTCCTTAAGTACGTTAAGAAGAGTCTATATAGTCAAATGACTGTTAAGGTTATGGTAATAATACTTAAAAATTGGAGACATAGTTCGTGGTCCTAAGACCCTCACATATTAAAGTTCGAACTTATTTTCTATTTTTGATTCGTAGAACAAGTTCATTATTGTTCAGTATTCATTGTTCATTCTCATGTTGTTATTGCTACTCTTTATATTAGTGAGCAATTGTTTGATCACTCTTGCAATTAACACTGCAGCTAAAGTTGAGAAAGTTGACGAGCCATCTACTAGCAAACGAAAGGGCAAGATGTCCAAGTGTTGAAGACTTATGAGAATTTTATTTTAATTGATTATATTAAAGACTTGTTTTATTTTTATGATGTATTTCACAAACTTATGTAATAATTTTAAGGTTAGATTACCTAGGATTGTTTTTAAAATGAAATAACCCTTTAATGGGAAAGACTATTGTTTAAGTTATTTAAATTATGTCTTTATCCTTTATGATGGGTAGTTAGATGTAATGGTTTTGGATAGTGAACTCCAAATCTTGTGGGAATGAAGTACCCGAATTTGGGGGTGTCACAATAACCTCAGACATAGCACCGTTTTACGGTGTCCGAATTAATAAGCTATGGAAATTCATCGCCATTTCCTGTAGTCTGAGAGCACCTCCTGTCAATACTTCCTTGACAACAAACGGGCCTTCCCAGTTAGGAGCGAATTTTCCCTTAGATTGATATTGGTTGTCAATGATCTTTTTCAAAACCAAGTCGTGCTGTTTAATCTGCCGTAGCCGGACTTTTCTGCTGTAGGATATTGCTATCCTTTGCTGATATAACTGACCATGGAAGATAGTCGCGGTTCGCCTTTCGTCTATTAGAGACAATTGGCGATACCTGTCTTGTACCCATTGGTCTTCATCAAACTGAGCATCCATAAATACTTTGAGGTATTTCATTTCCACCTCTATGGGGCGCACTGCATCTATCCCATAGGTTAATTAGTAGTGTGTTGCCCCAGTGGAAGTACGCATTGAAGTTCTGTAGACTAATAAAGTCAGAGGCAAGAGGTCAGACAATCCTTTGTGATTGGAGGACATTTTCTGCATGCTCTTCTTGATGTTTTCATTAGCCGCTTCAACAGCACCATTCATCTTTGGATGGTTGATGACGGAGTTAAGGTGTTTGATGTGGAATTTACTACACAACTCCTCCATCATTTTGGTGTTGAGGTTCTTACCATTGTCTGACACAATGACAGCTGGTTGTCCATATCGACAAACAATATTGTTTCTAATGAAAGCAATGATGACTTCTTTAGTAACCCTGGGGAAGGAGGCTGCTTCTACCCATTTGGTGAAGTAGTCAATCATGGTGAATATGAATCAATATCCATTACTAGCTTTGGGCTTGATGGGCCCGATCACGTCCATTCCCCACATTGAAAAGGGCCATGGCGAACTCATATTGTGGAGTTCCCTTGGAGGGGCGTGGATAATATTTCCATGAATTTGGCATTGATAGCACCTCTTGACGTGATCATAACAGTCAGCTTTGAGCGTAAGCCAATAATGCTCTGTTCTGAGGATCTTCTTAACAAGTAGGGTTCAGCTCATGTGTGGGCCACATATTCCACCACGGATCTCATCCATGAGCCTCTGAGCTTAGTCTTTGTCTAGACATCTTAGGAGACCTAATCTTGCATATCTTTTATAGAGTGCATCTCCACTCATGTAGAATTTCATAGCAAGTCGATGGATCCACCTTCTTTCAGTCGGGCTTGCCTCAGTGGGTGTAGATCCATCTCGTAGATACTCCTTGATATGCTGACACCAAGGGTTGTGGATGTGAGGTAGCTTATCTGATACTTCTCTAACATAGTTTCCATAAGTTGGGGCCCTGTGCAGGGCAAATATGATGATTGACATGTTTTCCTTGTCAGGTATGTGAATCAAAGAAGCCAACGTTGCTAGTGCATCCGCAAAATCATTCCTATTACGAGGAATGTGTAGAAAGGAGATTTCTTCGAACTCCAAAGCCATCTGTAGAACTTGCCGATGGTAAGGCAGCAAATGTAATTATTTAGTTTGATAGATTCCTGTGGATTGCTTAATTACCAACTCTGAATCCTCAAAGACAGTTAACTGCCTGATGCCCATTGAACGGGCAAGTTTTAACCCCATAATATAGCCTTCATACTCAGCTGTGTTGTTGGTGTTGACAAACTGTAATTTGACGGCGACATATACTACTCCCCCGTATCAGACACTAGAACTGCTCCAACACCAGAGCCTACTGCGTTAATAGCTCCATCAAAATACATTTTCCACGCACGGCATGCATCGTACTGATGGTGTTGCTGAACTGCCATAACCCCTTCATCAGGGAAATATGTTTCCAAGGGTTTGTAATCCCCTGCAGGTGTGGCGGCCAGTTGATCCGCAATCCCTTGACCTTTGATGGACTTTTGCGTCACGTAGATAATGTCAAACTGCTGTAGGATCAATTGCCATCTGGACAGTTGACAATTCAGTATAGGCTTACTGAACACGTACTTAAGATGATCCACGCGGGATATGAAATGGGTTGTGTGACCATGGAGGTAATGATGTAACCTCATGGAAGCCCATGCTAAAGCATAACAAGTCTTCTCAATCAGAGTGTACTTGTGTTAACTGCTGCTGAATCTTTTGCTGAGGTAATAGATAGCTCGTTCTTGACCTCTATCGTCTTTCTGCCCCAGTATGCAGCTCATAGCATTGTCATCAATGGATA
Organism: Panax notoginseng; assembly: GCA_016801055.1. Taxonomy (NCBI): domain Eukaryota; kingdom Viridiplantae; phylum Streptophyta; class Magnoliopsida; order Apiales; family Araliaceae; genus Panax; species Panax notoginseng. The sequence continues at coordinate 120,101,524 of CM029014.1, read as the reverse complement.
GGTACATGAACAGAGGAACACCATCCCTGGGAGGTACCAAAATAGGAGCGTTAACCAGCTGCTCTTTGAATGTAAGGAAGGCTTTCTAACACTCATCGTTCCATTTCATAAAAGAGTTCTTCCTTAACAATTTGGAAATAGGCTCACAGGTTGCTGTGAGTTGAGAGATAAACCTACTAATGAAGTTGATTCTTCCCAAAAATCCCCGTATTTCCTTTTCTATCTGAGGAATGGGCATTTCCTTGATGGATTGGATTTTGGTGGGATCCAGCTCAATCCCTTTGTGGCTGACTAGGAAACATAGCAACTTACCTGATTTAACAGTAAAGGCACACTTGGCTGGATTCAACTTCAAGTTGTACTTACGCAACCTGTTGAAAACCTTTTTGAGATGGTCTAAGTGGTCTTCTTCCCTTTGGGACTTGACAATGATGTCATCCACATAGATTTCTATCTCTTTATGCATTAAATCGTGGAAAAGAGCCATCATAGCTCGTTGATAGGTTGCCCCGACATTGATGAGGCCGAATGACAACCGTCGGTAGTAGAAGGTTCCTTAAGGCGTGATGAAAGCAGTTTTCTCATGATCTTCCTCAGCGACCATGATTTGATGATACCCCGCGAAGCAATCCGCAAAGGAGTACATGCCGTATTGAACAGTATTGTCAATAAGAATGTGGATAAATGGCATGGGAAAGCTATCTTTAAGGCAAACTTTGTTCAGATCCCGATAATCCAAGCAAACTCGCACCTTTCCTCCTAGTTTAGGCACGGGAACAATGTTGGATATCCATTCCGGATATGTAGACACCATGATAATGCCAGCTTGAAATTGTTTCACAATTTCTTCCTTCACTTTTAAACTCCACTTAGGTTTCAATTGTCTGAACTTCTGCCTAACCGACTTAAATCCCTCCTTAATGGGAAGGTGATGAAGGGCAATGTCAGTGGACAAACCAGCCATATCTTCATGAGACCATGCAAACACATCCTAGAATTGGGTTAATAGCGCAACCATGTCATTCCGTTGGTTTGGGGTGAGGCCTGAACCAATCTGGATTAGCTTAGGACTTTTTACGGTTCCAAGATTGAAAGAAGTAGTTTGGTCAAGGTTGGGTTTAGGCTTGTCTTTGACCCATTCCTTAATTTCCTGAGTTGTCTCAATGTCGTCTTGGATTTCCATCAAGTCTGAGTCCAACTTTTCATCAAAGTTACAGTCCTTGTTGAGAAAAGGCAACTCATCAGTAAGTACAGACACATCTAAATTCAGAATCCTGAAAAAAAATATGCTTCCACTGAATATATGAAACTGTTTAATCATACAAAAGTGTTAGCATGTACTGATAAAATAACTGCTAATACTGTACAGAAAAGTAAGCAATTAAAGTTATCTTCAGGGTAGAGGGATTTCTGACCGTTTTACCCTTGTCGACCAATGCATGAAGTGTTGGTCCAATTGTCAAGGGTAAAGTCCTGATAGACTGTAGTGATGGAGGGGTTGTCATCGTCCTCCTTTTCCCGAATGATGACCATAACATCTGGGCAATCATCGTCTGGGGTGTATCTGTTTGTATGTTCATCATGGACAATGATGCGTATGTCTGACATCATCAAGGCGATGTCATATTTACGTTTTCGTTTAATTTCTTCCACTTCAGGACCAGGAATTATGACCTCTTTTGCTTTGAATGGTACTGGTTTGGGGAACAGCATGGCCATAACATGGGCTGGCACCTTTACCGGAGACTGTATCAGCTCATGAGGTGTAGGTGTAGAAAATTGCCTTGTGGCGGAAGCTTGAGGAACCTGTTTATGCTTATGAGGATTCCTATGGCTAGAATTGGCAGAATAGCCTAGTCTGGCTGTCCCAGTTTGACTGGACACTTGAATCGGGTGCTTAATACCCTGCTGATCTTTACCAAGCCCTTGTCTAGGCTGATGACCCAATGACATCATTTCTTGAGTTGCCGACATAACCTCGGCAAAAATCTTGGGTACGGGAAGTGGTGCTCCAATAAGATGGTATTACGTGTTACTGTAACGCCCCGAAATCCGGTCTTCCTTCAGACCCGGATTCCGTACGTCACGAGTACATTATTCATCCAACATACATCATTATATATTGAAATATAACAACATACATTCTCAATTCCCAGGTTCTCGAAACCTTATAACCTTTCTCATTACAAATAATGATAATTACATTATTCCTTTCATCTTATAAGAGTGACTTTTATCCGCCACCAAGGATACATACAGTTCATTAAACTAGTATATATTTTAATTCATCTTTTTACATTACAAGTCTTCACTTAATCTTCACACATATTCACCTACTGAATGGCACTTCGTCTGGATACCGCTTAGGTTGATCTTTACGGGATCCTTAAGTTCTTTCTAACATCGTTCGCTGAAAATGTTTTTCATTTAAAGCAAGTGTGAGCATTCAATTGCCCAACAAGACATCACAGTTTAAACAAACAAGTTCAGAATTCAAACATTTTTTAGAACTTCAATAACCGAACAAAGGTTATGAAGCAGCTTGAATAATAGGAATAATCTCTATTCCTATCATCTTAAAACCATACTCATTTTCACTTTGAAATACTTTCATTCTTCTACCTTTTTCATACACATTATATCTGGCTAGAATCATTAGCATAGACTTAACAATAACGGTTCATGTATAAACATAACATTCTTTTATTGAACAGTTCAATCATAGAACAGTTCATCTCACAGAAACACCGAAGTGTTCAAATTATGACACAAGGCCTCATACATTCTATTACCTTGTACAAATATCGCACATTCGCACATAGACAGAACTTCTCAAGTTCAACATCTGAGAAGTTTAAGAAACTAGCATTCATTTAAAATATGAATGAAGTTAGGAAACTTGCCTTACGCACAGCTACAACTTATAGTTTACGCTGAACTGCTCATTCCAAATCCCTATATAACACATAAGGAAATAACGCGTACACCAATTAGTCATATACTTGACTTACGCATTGGTTTACTTAACTTTACTTCTTAAGGTTCGCGTTCTTGTAATTTAAGCTTACGCGACGAACTTTCATTACCAGATTATGGCTTTATGACATACTGATATGTCTTATTTATACATTTATCATCTTTGATGATTTACATTCTTATCTTCTTCTTATACTTCTCTTAGGACTCAGTACACATTGCTTCTCTGCTAGTTGTCTATATGGTACTCTGAGTGGTTTCCCACAAACAACCAACAAATAAGTTCCCGTCTCATCTACACTGCCAACACAGTGAGTTAGATCGGTTGCCAGTTTCGTATATACCTTCACTCTCTGAAGAAATTGTTTAACCCAGCTCCCATATGTCAACCATCAAAGGTTACGATTGTACTATAACTTAAATTCATCTAACTTATCCGAACTATTAAACTATAATGTTCGTTAAGTCAAATTCATATTCCTTACAGCTTTCTGGCAATTAAATGCCATACCTCAAGATTCATTCTTTATCGTCTAAGTCATACAGTCATTTGTATACTTAGAACGATCATTCAATGTCAATACTATGAGGTCATAGCGTTAACCATTTCATATTAACTTATTCATACCTTACAACGTCCGGTTCATTCAACTCGGAACGTTCTCCAAGTTATACTTATTAACTCGGCTTCTTAACATTACACGTTATTATCTTTAATTTAATTTCTTCACTGTTCACGGCTAAACTTAGTCTTCATTACCTTACGGTTAAACCATACACGAAGTGTAGGTTCTGCCCGTTTAACACTCGCTTACACTTAACCCTTACGCTGGTTAAAGTGTTCAGCGCTTACTTTTCATTCTATCATTCTCATCCAACTTATATTCGGCTTTCAGTAATATTATTACCATTCGTTATGGCTCTCTTGATACCATTCGTATCTTACTTACTACCTTCATCAACGTCTATGTCATACAACCAAGGTATACTTAGAACGTTCGTCCAACGCGAATACAATTCACAAGGATCATTTATGTATTTAACGTTCACGTTGCTCGTCTCTTAATCTCTCATTCAACCTTTATTCAAGGTTTTTAATCTCTTTTGATCGCTATCCATTCCATGAACTCCATGTTCATTAATCTTTCTTAATATCAAAGCCATACTGTTCGTTGTATGCTAAGACCGATCGTTCTTCACAACAACGTTGCGTTCATAGCGTCTAAACACTTTACACTTATCTCCCTTACCATGACATAACATCAGAATGTTATTCATTACCTTCATCACTCAACGTCTAAGGAATCACAATCATAGCAATCCCTCACGTTCGTTCATCGCGACTATGGTCCCCAAACATCAGTTACGTAACTCGCGTTCACAATCTTTTAATCTTGTTTAATCTTTCTGTTTAACCTTCATTAAATGTTTAATACACTTACTTAAGTGTTACATTACGTGAACTATATGTTCATGCTTCTTTCTTGCACATCCCCCGAGAAATTGAGCAGTTAAAATCTCATTTCTGGGCATTGCCCTGCACTGGCGTTGCGGCGCCGTGCCCTTTCTTTCCTCTCGCGTTGCGGCGCGACCTACTTCTCTCTCCTCTCTTCCTGGCATGGCGCTGCGGCGCCAAGTCCTTTGTTATCTCTCGCACTGCGGGGCCACTCTCTAGAAGTTTATGGCTGAGCTTGCGCTGCGGCACCGGCCTCTAAGGCACGACTCGCGCTGCGGCGCCGAGCATGAAAACTAGAAAATTTTTCTAAGTTTTTAATTAATTTTGAGACACGTACTTTACGATCTCATAACTTCTTCATTATAACTCAGAACGAGGTCGTTCCAAAGCCATTCTCTTCCTTATCTTATCTACTTTGATTACCCATGAACAGAACTTCATTCTGAATCCGTTAACATGCCATTCAATTGGCTTAATCTTCACTCTTCGTTCATTTTAGCATTTTTAACGTTCTTCGTTCGTTCGTCCATAATTCGGTCATCCGAACTCGGAATTCGTTCGTTCTTGAGTCTACGACTCACGTTTTATATGTTCTCTTTTATTCTTATGAAATCCTACATGTTTGGGTTCATTTACTAACTTTCAATTTTCGTTCTGTCTCTTACAAAAATTTCGCCATAACTTCGTTATAGCTCAATTTTAATCCGTTTTTCATGAACGTTTCTACCGTTCCTAACCAAGCAATAAACAACTAATTTATATGCAATGGTTTTAAACTTGTCCATCAACAACATTTATCCTACGATGGTTTTCAATTTGTCCATCAACAACGTTCTTCGTGTTCTTCGCGTGTTTTCGCGTTCTTCGTTTTTAATCGATATTTTGGATTACGATTCTACTTTTTCTTGGAATTTGATGTTATAGAACATCACTCCATACTTATTTGACCTACTCATTCATAAAATTCATTTGGATCGCTCAAAATCCTCACGAATCTTATACTTCCTTACGAAATTTATAAAATAAATTTCTAATTCTTATTTCTTCATTTTCTTACGATTTCAACCATATGAAATCTTTCTCAATATCTTTTACTCCTTATTCTCATTTTTAAACATAAAAACTTAAAGAAAATAAATAGGAGAACTAGGGTTTGGATTACCGTTATTCTTTAATCCTCTTCCGTTAGACAAAGCCGACGATTTGCGAGCTTTTCTATTTCTCGATCACTTTTGATCCGAGCATTCATTCTCAATCTCTTCCTTCTCCTCTCCCAACCGAGATCTCTCTCTCTCTCTCTCTCTCTCTCTCTCAAGTTCTAGGATTTTCAAAATTCTAGAAAATGAAAGTTAAGCTTTCTATTTATAGCAAACCAAAGCAAGGGAAAAATAGGTATTTCGCCCCCCACCTCCTTACTATTCCCACCTCCTCCATCCCTTAGACACCAAGTTAACTTGGCCACCACCCTTACTTGGTGGCCAAGTGGCCGGCCCACATGCCCATGGGTCATCCCATGGGTTGCCCCAATGATTTTTACCCATACGCTTACCCATCGGTTCGATCCGCGGTTTATCTTCTTGGTTTGGGCCTTAACCCTAATTCTTATTGGGCTTAACTTGGGCTTGATTTCACAAATCATTGGGCTTGACATAATCCAAGTCCAATTGGATTCTACAAAGTCCATGAACTCAAAGTCCATTAAGACTCATCATATTCTACGCATTCCATTCTCGTATTCTCTTCGTATATCACTCGTACGATATTCGTATTATACGTCGTACTAATCTTTGTATTATACTCGTATAATAACTAGTATTATACTCGTATCTCTCACGCATAATAACTCTAATTATTATACGCGATCATAACATTCTCGAAACTCACTTTTCTAAACCATTAGGTTTTGAGTCCGCAGGCGAAAACTTTGTTTTTGCCATAACTGAAATATTATTGAATATTCCATCACGTCTCAGAATTAAACGTAATCTATAACTTCTCGGAATTTCAAAATAAATCTCCGAGCAGAAACGGATCAATAGTGCCTATTTCGTCTTTTTCCCCGAAAAAAATTTTGTTCCCGGAAAAATTTCATTTTCGTCTTGAAAATTTTTACTCGTTCAATCTAGCTCATAGCAAGAATCCTCCCGATTAATAATCATTCTAGGTTATAGAACAATTAATAAACACATAACACAGAATAATATTAATAAAAATTCATTTTATTAATAACTAATTCTTTAAACTTAAATTATGGACAAACTGAATTTCCAGGTTGTCACATTCTTCCCTCCTTATAAAAATTCCGTCCTCGGAATTTCTTAAAACCAAACCCTTACCCGGGTTCTCACATTCTTCCCTTCTTCACAGAATTTCGTCCTCGAAATTTTAGCTTACTCTTCTTTTCAACTTCTCTTCAAAGAAGTTCTTATCTTTCCATCATTCCAACCTTCATAACCTATCAAGAATCATGAAGTAGAAGGAATAACGAGGAATACGAATATTCCTTTAAAACATTTCATACTTGTAAGACCCCGAATTTTATGAAATAAAAGTATTCAATTTTTCTATTCAGTAAATGGTTAAATTGATAAAATTTTAAAGTTATGGGTGAAATATAAATTTTTTTTTTCAAAATAAGCAAGTGGTTATAAAATAATCATTGTTGTCGGGGAATATTCGTTTGGTCGTGGAATATTCTTTCTGTCGGAGAATATTCGTACGACGGCGCAGCTATTTGTGGGCCCCATAACGAATAACTGTCGGGTGAAGGAAAATGACAAATTTGAGTTTTTACAAATAACGGCGTAGTTATTACCGTTAACACTGTTGGAATACCCGGTGGTTAAAATACAGTAATACGCGTTATTGCACAGTAGCACACGGTATTGCACAGTATTTTTGAAATTATTGATTCTTACGTAAGAAGGCACTACTCAATAATTGTTACAGTAGTTACTGTTCAATATTTTATTTTATTGATTCAATAATTGTTGCGTTGATATTTTATATTATTGTTGTTTCAATAATTGTTGCTGCACAGTATTTCCCATTATCAGATCAATAATTCATATTATTTGAATAATATTATTAGATAACATTATTGGCAATGACTAGAAAGTTCTGTCTAAGGAGAGGTTTGGTCATCTAATTGCGCGCCAGTAAGGAAAAATCCTTATTGGAAAGCCCCCTCTTTCCTGGGAACGGCCTGGTTGTCATAAATGTGATTCTGTAATATTATTTGTGAATAATTAATTATTGATTCGTATGATAAGGAAATATTTATTTTATGTGGATATAAGCGAGGGACATATTTTTGTGGTTAAAAATGAAGGAGTTAATGTTGAGGTTTTTATCAGTATTTTTGTCGGAATGGTGGTATTAAAAATCAGGGTTTTTGAGATATATTGCGGGGGTTATAATTTTTAATCCGACCGTTGGATCGTTGTGATTTTTGGATATGTTATACATATATAAGTTGAGTATATGCCCACAAATTTTGAACCGTTAAAAATGAACGTATGATTTATTATGAATTTTACGAGATGACTGGTTCAGAAATTATTGAATTTTCAGAGTTTATCATTTTGGTGGAAAATTCTAGAATTGGTGGGCCCCACTTGTGGTTGGTGAAGAAATGTGCTGAATTATATTTCAAATGTGGTGGGTGGGAATAGTAGCAGGTAAAGCCATCAGGTTGCAGGTCAAACCTACCAAAATTTTCCTATAAATAGAGGGCTAAGTTAGAATTGAAAATCACACCAGAAACATAAGCTTTCTCTCTTTCTCTCTCTAGATTATTGAGTGTATTTTGTGAGTATTTAGATACTCTGTGAGTTTCTATTCATCAGTGCAAGTTTTCTTCAGCCTTATACCGATCAGAAGTACTGCTCTTTTGAGGTAAGGGATTGTAAGGGATAGTAAGGGATATTAAGGGATTTTAAGGGTTGTTATGATTTTCAGTTTCGTAATTTTTCTGATCTTCAAAAAATTCTGGAAAAATTTGAAATGATATTTTGATGAGTTTTCTTGATTGTGTCCAAAAATGGTGATTTTTGGATGTATAGATTGAGAGTTATGAATTTTATGAGAAAATACTATTTTAAAAGTAACAGCTTATAATTCCTTGTGGGTAACTCCAAAATTGATGAAATTTTTATTGGGAGTACATGTATATGATAGGATTATACCCTGTGAATTTCAGAATTTTTAGATAAAAGTATAATTTTTGATAAATGTCTAAATATTCGGCTATTTTGGCCATATGAAAAATAGTAAATGACTTTTAAAAATTCTGAGAAAAATATATGTTCACTATGGGACTATATTATGCTAAATCCCAGAAAAGAAATATTTTTGGAACTGATTTGGTATTTTTCATGAAAATGGTCTAGTTATGAGTAAATGAATTAAATATGTTTTGTGAAGAAAGAAAATTGAAAATAGGATTTTATGGCTTGAGAATCCTATATGAGGTATATGCAGATTTTTGATGAGGGTTTTGGTTATTGATGATGAAATTGTAAGAGTTGGCATTTTATGATGATTAAATGCATTAATTAGTAAAGTGTAAACAATTAAAATAAATTGTTTATAAATTTAAGTAATGTTATTCTTTCAATATCATTATACCGAAATATTTGTATGAATTTTATTGTAGAATTTCTATCTTTTGTGTCGGGGTTACTATTCATGAGTTAAGAATATTACTCTTGAGATTAAAACTATATGTTGATCATATTATTTTTATCATCATATATAACATTTTTATAACCCTGATGTTGAAATTCTCTTTCACTGGAGTGTAAAGATGGGTAGATTATTGGTATGATCATGACTAGGGTTCTCTTTGGCCTGTAGTGCAAAGTTGAATTGTGACTGGTATGATCATGACCATTGAATTTATAATTGAATATCTTAAGCTTAAGTGCAAAGGTGAATTGATCAACATGGTTATAATTATTGTTTATATAAATTCTGTAATGATTATATATTTCTTTGAGATATGAATATATTTGGCCTGTAGTGCAAATATGAATTGTTGATGAATATCTTTGGCCTGTAGTGTAAAGATGAACTGTTGTTGAATATCTTTGGCCTGTAGTGCAAAGATGAACTGTTGTTGAATATCTTTGGCCCGTAGTGCAAAGATGGTTTGTTGATGAATATCTTTGGCCTGTAGTGCAAAGATGAACTGTTGTTGAATATCTTTGGCCTGTAGTGCAAAGATGAACTGTTGTTGAATATCTTTGGCCCGTAGTGCAAAGATAGTTTGTTGATGAATATCTTTGGCCCGTAGTGCAAAGATGGATTTGTTAGTATGATTATAAACAGGAATTGTGATTTGGTATAACCATGATCTTTGATGTTTCAGGTAAAGACAGGTGATGAAAATATTCTTCGTCCTGGGTGCGAAGAAAAATTTATAGTCACAATTATGATTATGAGTTATTCATATGATTGTGGAAAGGAACTGTTGAGTGATGTTACATGGATAAAACATTGTTGGTGGATTTTTAACATGGAGAAGATAATAGACTTTATAGTCTATTTAACTCTTCTAATGGATTGCTCGTTCCGCTGCAACTATGGTTGAAATTTTTATCATTTACCATATGTTCTAAATCTCTGATTTATTATTGATGAAGGCTATTGATAATTTAATTATCTTTAGTCATGATATTCTTTACTGAGCTAGTTGTGCTCACCCTTTTGCTTCACAATTCCTTTCAGGTAATAAGAGTGTAGCTAAGTCGAGCGAGGGTAACGGAGAAATAGAACGGTGGTCTCTAGCTGTGGATGTTCTCCCGAAGCAGTATAGAAAAGTTCATTTAGTAGTTATATTTGGTGAATCCAATAGGGTGAGGCGAACCTAACGTTGGAAGGGTGTTTTGCCACTGTCATATAAGATGTCTAACGACATACAACCTCGTGTCATCATAAGACAGGGATGTGCTCATCCACTTGCTGAGTATATATACGAGCACTACCTATATAATCTTGGTATTTGTTTGAAGTATAATTCTCAGTTAGATACAGTGGAGATAATGATAAGTCAAGAGAAGACTCACCATTGGGAAGAATATGATAGTAATCTTCTCGTTTTTCTTTGGGGTCTATTGGGTCAACCAAGGATAATTCTGTGGCCATATGATATCTATCATAACCTAGATGCGTGGCCTCCCATGTACGAAGGTTTTCTTGAGCACTTCCCAAAGATTCTAATTTCTAAAACAGTTTTTGACTATACCTTTATGTAAGGTGTCATTGTGAGGTGATGTCCACGGTTGGAACATGAGTCACATTTGGTATATATTTATATCCAAACTTATAGCATATGTGTTGTTGTATTTTGCACGACAATTGTTGTAATAAAGTTACAGTTTTTTTCTATACCATGTATTTGGCGACTCAGAATAGGTTGGATGGAATGGACCTATTTTGGGGTCGTTACATTTGGTATCAGAGCTTAGGGATATGATCTTTGGCGGAGATCGGGGAATATAACTAGGAGGGGAGAGATGAGTAAATCCTTCGCTAGTGTGTCCTACCTAAGCTTATTTGTTGGTCAGTCATAATATCGAGATATTATGTGATATGTTAATTTGTTAAATTAACCCTTGTTTTGAAGCTGTATTCTAGAAAGATATCTGAAATACAGGAGATGAGCAATGGAGAAATCATAATGATAAGGAAGATGGAATCTGAAATGAAAGCAAGGTATTCTCAACTCTTTGAAATACCAGGTACGTAAATTTCGGGGACGAAATTTCATAAGGAGGGGAGATTGTAAGACCCCGAATTTTATGAAATAAAAGTATTCAATTTTTCTATTCAGTAAATGGTTAAATTGATAAAATTTTAAAGTTATGGGTGAAATATAAATTTTTTTTTTCAAAATAAGCAAGTGGTTATAAAATAATCATTGTTGTCGGGGAATATTCGTTTGGTCGTGGAATATTCTTTCTGTCGGAGAATATTCGTACGACGGCGCAGCTATTTGTGGGCCCCATAACGAATAACTGTCGGGTGAAGGAAAATGACAAATTTGAGTTTTTACAAATAACGGCGTAGTTGTTACCGTTAACACTGTTGGAATACCCGGTGGTTAAAATACAGTAATACGCGTTATTGCACAGTAGCACACGGTATTGCACAGTATTTTTGAAATTATTGATTCTTACGTAAGAAGGCACTACTCAATAATTGTTACAGTAGTTACTGTTCAATATTTTATTTTATTGATTCAATAATTGTTGCGTTGATATTTTATATTATTGTTGTTTCAATAATTGTTGCTGCACAGTATTTCCCATTATCAGATCAATAATTCATATTATTTGAATAATATTATTAGATAACATTATTGGCAATGACTAGAAAGTTCTGTCTAAGGAGAGGTTTGGTCATCTAATTGCGCGCCAGTAAGGAAAAATCCTTATTGGAAAGCCCCCTCTTTCCTGGGAACGGCCTGGTTGTCATAAATGTGATTCTGTAATATTATTTGTGAATAATTAATTATTGATTCATATGATAAGGAAATATTTATTTTATGTGGATATAAACGAGGGACATATTTTTGTGGTTAAAAATGAAGGAGTTAATGTTGAGGTTTTTATCAGTATTTTTGTCGGAATGGTGGTATTAAAAATCAGGGTTTTTGAGATATATTGCGGGGGTTATAATTTTTAATCCGACCGTTGGATCGTTGTGATTTTTGGATATGTTATACATATATAAGTTGAGTATATGCCCACAAATTTTGAACCGTTAAAAATGAACGTATGATTTATTATGAATTTTACGAGATGACTGGTTCAGAAATTATTGAATTTTCAGAGTTTATCATTTTGGTGGAAAATCCTAGAATTGGTGGGCCCCACTTGTGGTTGGTGAAGAAATGTGCTGAATTATATTTCAAATGTGGTGGGTGGGAATAGTAGCAGGTAAAGCCATCAGGTTGCAGGTCAAACCTACCAAAATTTTCCTATAAATAGAGGGCTAAGTTAGAATTGAAAATCACACCAGAAACATAAGCTTTCTCTCTTTCTCTCTCTAGATTATTGAGTGTATTTTGTGAGTATTTAGATACTCTGTGAGTTTCTATTCATCAGTGCAAGTTTTCTTCAGCCTTATACCGATCAGAAGTACTGCTCTTTTGAGGTAAGGGATTGTAAGGGATAGTAAGGGATATTAAGGGATTTTAAGGGTTGTTATGATTTTCAGTTTCGTAATTTTTCTGATCTTCAAAAAATTCTGGAAAAATTTGAAATGATATTTTGATGAGTTTTCTTGATTGTGTCCAAAAATGGTGATATTTGGATGTATAGATTGAGAGTTATGAATTTTATGAGAAAAGACTATTTTAAAAGTAACAGCTTATAATTCCTTGTGGGTAACTCCAAAATTGATGAAATTTTTATTGGGAGTACATGTATATGATAGGATTATACCCTGTGAATTTCAGAATTTTTAGATAAAAGTATAATTTTTGATAAATGTCTAAATATTCGGCTATTTTGGCCATATGAAAAATAGTAAATGACTTTTAAAAATTCTGAGAAAAATATATGTTCACTATGGGACTATATTATGCTAAATCCCAGAAAAGAAATATTTTTGGAACTGATTTGGTATTTTTCATGAAAATGGTCTAGTTATGAGTAAATGAATTAAATATGTTTTGTGAAGAAAGAAAATTGAAAATAGGATTTTATGGCTTGAGAATCCTATATGAGGTATATGCAGATTTTTGATGAGGGTTTTGGTTATTGATGATGAAATTGTAAGAGTTGGCATTTTATGATGATTAAATGCATTAATTAGTAAAGTGTAAACAATTAAAATAAATTGTTTATAAATTTAAGTAATGTTATTCTTTCAATATCATTATACCGAAATATTTGTATGAATTTTATTGTAGAATTTCTATCTTTTGTGTCGGGGTTACTATTCATGAGTTACGAATATTACTCTTGAGATTAAAACTATATGTTGATCATATTATTTTTATCATCATATATAACATTTTTATAACCCTGATGTTGAAATTCTCTTTCACTGGAGTGTAAAGATGGGTAGATTATTGGTATGATCATGACTAGGGTTCTCTTTGGCCTGTAGTGCAAAGTTGAATTGTGACTGGTATGATCATGACCATTGAATTTATAATTGAATATCTTAAGCTTAAGTGCAAAGGTGAATTGATCAACATGGTTATAATTATTGTTTATATAAATTCTGTAATGATTATATATTTCTTTGAGATATGAATATATTTGGCCTGTAGTGCAAATATGAATTGTTGATGAATATCTTTGGCCTGTAGTGTAAAGATGAACTGTTGTTGAATATCTTTGGCCTGTAGTGCAAAGATGAACTGTTGTTGAATATCTTTGGCCCGTAGTGCAAAGATGGTTTGTTGATGAATATCTTTGGCCTGTAGTGCAAAGATGAACTGTTGTTGAATATCTTTGGCCTGTAGTGCAAAGATGAACTGTTGTTGAATATCTTTGGCCCGTAGTGCAAAGATAGTTTGTTGATGAATATCTTTGGCCCGTAGTGCAAAGATGGATTTGTTAGTATGATTATAAACAGGAATTGTGATTTGGTATAACCATGATCTTTGATGTTTCAGGTAAAGACAGGTGATGAAAATATTCTTCGTCCTGGGTGCGAAGAAAAATTTATAGTCACAATTATGATTATGAGTTATTCATATGATTGTGGAAAGGAACTGTTGAGTGATGTTACATGGATAAAACATTGTTGGTGGATTTTTAACATGGAGAAGATAATAGACTTTATAGTCTATTTAACTCTTCTAATGGATTGCTCGTTCCGCTGCAACTATGGTTGAAATTTTTATCATTTACCATATGTTCTAAATCTCTGATTTATTATTGATGAAGGCTATTGATAATTTAATTATCTTTAGTCATGATATTCTTTACTGAGCTAGTTGTGCTCACCCTTTTGCTTCACAATTCCTTTCAGGTAATAAGAGTGTAGCTGAGTCGAGCGAGGGTAACGGGGAAATAGAACGGTGGTCTCTAGCTGTGGATGTTCTCCCGAAGCAGTATAGAAAAGTTCATTTAGTAGTTATATTTGGTGAATCCAATAGGGTGAGGCGAACCTAACGTTGGAAGGGTGTTTTGCCACTGTCATATAAGATGTCTAACGACATACAACCTCGTGTCATCATAAGACAGGGATGTGCTCATCCACTTGCTGAGTATATATACGAGCACTACCTATATAATCTTGGTATTTGTTTGAAGTATAATTCTCAGTTAGATACAGTGGAGATAATGATAAGTCAAGAGAAGACTCACCATTGGGAAGAATATGATAGTAATCTTCTCGTTTTTCTTTGGGGTCTATTGGGTCAACCAAGGATAATTCTGTGGCCATATGATATCTATCATAACCTAGATGCGTGGCCTCCCATGTACGAAGGTTTTCTTGAGCACTTCCCAAAGATTCTAATTTCTAAAACAGTTTTTGACTATACCTTTATGTAAGGTGTCATTGTGAGGTGATGTCCACGGTTGGAACATGAGTCACATTTGGTATATATTTATATCCAAACTTATAGCATATGTGTTGTTGTATTTTGCACGACAATTGTTGTAATAAAGTTACAGTTTTTTTCTATACCATGTATTTGGCGACTCAGAATAGGTTGGATGGAATGGACCTATTTTGGGGTCGTTACAATACTTTTGCTGAGGGGTCAAATTGACCGTGAACTCTTTGCTAGGTTAAACAGCCTTTCGCCATAAACCTTTCTTTCCACGGTCAGTTTACAATCACAAAGAAGGTAAACTACCTCTTCCATACGTAGGTGATCAGCCTAACGTATATCCCCATTTCGGGGTATGTTCACCTCAGACTTAATCATTAGATTTCGCACCAAAAAAATTTGGTTTGGCACAAGTTCTCAAAGAAAGCTCGATTTTCTTATAACATGACATACTATTCGTCTTAGCCAAATCAATTAGCTTAGACCATACCAATAAATTGGACATCAACTTGAAACATTCGTCTAGTCAACTCACTTGACATCGACTACTTCTTTAAATTCTTTTCGCAATACATCAAAACGTTTTATGACGTCATGATACCGTACTCTTCACATTACGTTGAGGACTTCGTCAGTTTATAACTTCGTCATTATACATCTTACCATAGTGGTTTGTTGATCCGAAGATCACATCCCACTAGGTTCAATTGCATTAACAACTCCATCTTTTTACCATCGTTGCATCAAATGTACGGATAATATAAAATTCATTTTGATATTTCAAATCAATTTTTGTCTAGCCGAAGCAATTAGCATAGACACACAAAGAATAGCTCTTTTAAAATCCATTGGTTCCAAAAATTTGAACCAATTATTTCTTTTTCAAAATGTACATTTCAGCACAATTTGAATAAACTTCGAAATCTAGCATAGCTAGAGGATTTGGAGTATCCTATTCTCCATCTCCCTTCATTATCTTTCTGCGACAATACTTAATCTTCTCTAGCACCTTCAATGCTAAGTCTACTGAAAATACTTCGTTTTCAGTCTAAACATCTCTATAAATTAATACAGTCCATCAACTTACCACACATTATGAGTCTAGGAACTTTCCACAATAATATGAGTTTAAGAACATCCAGACAGACCTTTAGCGTCCATTCGCTGAAACAATCAAATACATACCATATAATTATGAGTTACGAACTTACCATAAGTATGAGTTTCAGAACTCGCACCTACATTAACCTTCTCTACCAATCAAGTATATACATGAGAAAAGATTCACCTTCCCGTCATATACATCTTAATAGCGTGACCAATTCCAATGATTATCATTGTAATAAACTGAGCAGTTGGTATACCAAAGCACAAACCTCTGCCCATAATAAAGGTTCATATAACTCAGCCATCACATGAGTCTTCAATTGAAATTTTACAATTTCTACCTTTTCTTTACTTAATACGAATTTTCTTTAATTCGTATGCTATCTTTCTCAACTCAATCTGAGTTCTTCTTCCCGTACTAATTCATAGTACCATTCATTCATAGCATTAGCTATAAATCATTCATCATTTCATAGCTCATCTGTTACTACGATTTACTATGATAACGTGGTGATCTTCTTATCCTTCTCTTTACGATTATAGTCTTAGGTACTCTTACCAAAGATTTATAACCTATCAGCTCTGATAACAACCTGTAACGCCTCGAAATTCGGTCTTCCTTCAGACCCGGATTCCGTACGTCACGAGTACATCATTCATCCAACATACATCATTATATATTGAAATATAACAAAATACATTATCAATTCCCAGGTTCTCGAAACCTTATAACCTTTCTCATTACAAATAATGATAATTACATTATTCCTTTCATCTTACAAGAGTGACTTTTATCCGCCACCAAGGATACATACAGTTCATTAAACTAGTCTATAGTTTAATTCATCTTTCTACATTATAAGTCTTCACTTGATCTTCACACACATTCACCTACTGAATGGCACTTGGTCTGGATACCGCTTAGCTTGATCTTTACGGGATCCTTAAGTTCGTTCTAACATCGTTCGCTAAAAATGTTTTTCATTTAAAGCAATTGTGAGCATTCAATTGCCCAGCAAGTCATCACAGTTTGAACAAACAAGTTCAGAATTCAAACATTTCTTTAGAACTTCAATAACTGAACAAAGGTTATGAAGCAGCTTGAATAATAGGAATAATCTCCATTTCTATCATCATAAAACCATACTCATTTTCACTTTGAAATAATTTCATTCTTCTACCTTTTTTCATACACATTCTGTCTGGCTAGAATCATTAGCACGGACTTAACAATAACGGTTCATGTATAAACAGAACATTCTTTTATTGAACAGTTCAATCATAGAACAGTTCATCTCACAGAAACACCGAAGTGTTCAAATTATGGCACAAGGCCTCATACATTCTATTACCTTGTACAAATATCGCACATTCGCACATAGACAGAACTTCTCAAGTTCAACATCTGAGAAGTTTAAGAAACTAGCATTCATTTAAAATATGAATGGAGTTAGGAAACTTGCCTTACGCACAGCTACAGCTTATAGTTTACGCTGAACTGCTCATTCCAAATCCCTATATAACACGTAAGGAAATAACACGTACACCAATTAGTCATATACTTGACTTACGCATTGGTTTACTTAACTTTACTTCTTAAGGTTCGCGTTCTTGTAATTTAAGCTTACGCGACTAACTTTCATTACCAGATTATGGCTTTATGACATACTGAGATGTCTTATTCATACATTTATCATCTTTGATGATTTACATTCTTATCTTCTTCTTCTACTTCTCTTAGGACTCAGTAAACATCGCTTCTCTGCTAGTAGTCCATATGGTACTCTGAGTGATTTCCCACAAACAACCAAAAAACAAGTTCCCGTCTCATCTACACTGCCATCACAGTGAGTTAGATCGGTTGCCAGTTTCGTATATACCTTCACTCTCTGAAGGAATTGTTTAGCACAGCTCCCATATGTCAACCATCAAAGGTTATAATTGTACTACAACTTAAATTCATCTAACTTATCTGAACTATTAAACTATAATGTTCGTTAAGTCAAATTCATATTCCTTACAACTTTCTGGCAATTAAATGCCATACCTCAGGATTCATTCTTTGTCGTCTAAGTCATACAGTCATTTGTATACTCGGAACGATCATTCAATGTTGATACTATGAGGTCATAGCGTTAACCATTTCATATGAACTTATTCATACCTTACAACGTCCGGTTCATTCAACTTGGAATGTTGTCCAAGTTATACTTATTAACTCGACTTCTTAACGTTACACGTTATTATCTTTAACTTAATTTCTTCACCGTTCACGGCTAAACTTAGTCTTCATTACCTTACGGTTAAACCATACACGAAGTGTAGGTTCTGCCCGTTTAACACTCGCTTACACTTAACCCTTACGCTGGTTAAAGTGTTTAGCGCTTACTTTTCATTCTATCATTCTCATATGACTTATATTTGACTTTCAGTAATCTTATTACCGTTCGTTACGGCTCTCTTGATACCATTCATATCTTACTTAGTACCTTCATCAACGTTTATGTCGTACAACCAGGGTATACTTAGAACGTTCGTCCAACACGAATACAATTCACAAGGATCATTTACGTATTCAACGTTCACGTTGCTCGTCTCTTAATCTCTCATTCAACCTTTATCCAGGGTTTTTAATCTCTTTTGATCGTTATCCATTCCATGAACCCCATGTTTATTATTCTTTCTTAATGTCAAAGCCATATTGTTCGTTGTACGCTAAGACCGATCGTTCTTCGCAACAACGTTGCGTTCATAGCGTTTAAACACTTTACACTTATCTCCCCTTACCATGACATAACATCGGAATGTTATTCATTACCTTCATCACTCAACGTCTAAGGAATCACAATCATAGCAATCCATCACGTTCGTTCATCGCGACTACGGTCCCCGAACATCGGTTACGTAACTCGTGTTCACCTTCTTTTAATCGTGTTTAATCTTTCTGTTCAACCTTCATTAAAGGTTTAATACACTTACTTACGTGTTACATTACGTGAACTATATGTTCATACTTCTTTCTTGCACATCCCCCGAGAAATTGAGCAGTTAAAATCTCATTTTTGGGCATTGCCCTGCACTGGCGCTGCGGCGCCGTGCCTTTTCTTTCCTCTCGCGCTGCGGCGCGACCTACTTCTCTCTCCTCTCTTCCTGGCCTGGCGCTGCAGCGCCAAGTCCTTTGTTATCTCTCGCGCTGCGGTGCCACTCTCCAGAAGTTTATGGCCGAGCTCGCGCTGCGGCACTGGCCTCTAAGGCACGACTCGTGCTGCGGCGCCGAGCATGAAACCTATAAAATTTTTCTAAGTTTTTCATTAATTTTGAGACACGTACTTTATGATCTCATAACTTCTTCATTACAAATCGAAACGAGGTCATTCCAAAGCCATTTTCTTCCTTATCTTATGTACTTTGATTACCCACGAACAGAACTTTGTTCTGAATCCGTTAACATGCCATTCAATTGGCTTAATCTTCACTCTTCGTTCGTTCGTCCGTAATTCGGTCATCCGTACTAGGAATTCGTTCTTTCTTGAGTCTTCGACTCACGTTTTATATGTTCTCTTACATTCTTATGAAACCCTACACGTTCGGGTTCATTTACTAACTTTCAATTTTCGTTCTGCCTCTTACAAAAATTTCGCCATAACTTCGTTATAGCTCAATTTTAATCCGTTCTTCATGAACGTTTCTACCGTTCCTAACCAAGCAATAAACAACTAACTTATACGCAATAGTTTTAAACTTGTCCATCAACAACATTTATCTTACAATGGTTTTTAATTTGTCCATCAACAACGTTCTTCGTGTTCTTCGCGTGTTCTTCGCGTGTTCTTCGCATTCTTCGTTTTTAATTGATATTTTGGATTACGATTCTATTTTTTCTTGGAATTTGATGTTATAGAACATCATTCCTTACTTATTTAACCTACTCATTCATAAAATTCATTTGGATCGCTCAAAATCCTCACGAATCTTATACTTCCTTAAGAAATTTATAAAATAAATTTCTAATTCTTATTTCTTCATTTTCTTACGATTTCAACCATATGAAATCTTTCTCAACATCTTTTACTCCTTATTCTCATTAAGTTATGTTTTTAAACATAAAAACTTAAAGAAAATAAATAGAAGAACTAGGGTTCGGATTACAGTTCTTCTTTAATCCTCTTCCGTTAGACAAAGCCGACGATTTACGAGCTTTTCTATTTCTCGATCACTTTTAATCTGAGCATTCATGCTCAATCTCTTCCTTCTCCTCTCCCAACCAAGCTCTCTCTCTCTCTCTCTCTCTCTCAAGTTCTAGGATTTTCAAAATCCTAGAAAATGAAAGTTAAGCTTTTTATTTATTGCAAACCAAAGCAAGGGCAAAATAGTCATTTCGCCCCCCACCTCCTTACTATTCCCACCTCCTCCATCCCTTAGCCACCAAGTTAACTTGGCCACCACCCTTACTTGGTGGCCAAGTGGCCGGTCCACATGCCCATGGGTCATCCCATGGGTTGCCCCAATGGTTTTTACCCATTCGCTTACCCATCGGTTCGATCCGCGGTTTATCTTCTTGGTTTGGGCCTTAACCCTAATTCTTATTGGGCTTAACTTGGGCTTGATTTCACAAATCATTGGGCTTGACATAATCCAAGTCCAATTGGATTCTACAAAGTCTATGAACTCAAAGTCCATTAAGACTCATCATATTCTACTCATTCCATTCTCGTATTCTCTTCGTATATCACTCGTACGATATTCGTATTATACGTCGTACTAATATTCGTACAATACTCGTATAATAACTAGTATTATACTCGTATCTCTCACGCATAATAACCCTGATTATTATACGCTATCATAACATTCTCGGAACTCACTTTTCTAAACCCTTAGGTTTTGAGTCCGCAGGCGAAAACTTTGTTTTTGCCATAACTGAAATATTATTGAATATTCCATCACGTCTCAGAATTAAACGTAATCTATAACTTCTCAAAATTTCAAAATAAATCTCCGAGCAGAAACGGATGAATAGTGCCTATTTCGTCTTTTTCCCTGAAAAATATTTTGTTCCCGAAAAAATTTCATTTTCGTCTTGAAAATTCTTACTCGTTCAATCTAGCTCATAGCCAGAATCCTCCCGATTAATAATCATTCTAGGTTATAGAACGATTAATAAACACATATCACATAATAGTATTAATAAAAATTTATTTTATTAATAACTAATTCTTTAAACTTAAATTATGGACAAACTGAATTTCCGGGTTGTCACAGTTACTCACTTCCAATGTATGAAAACTGGCTGACTCAACTTCTAAATTGAAGCTAAAAATTGGTAGGTCTCCTTGTTCAGGACATTCTGGCTCTGTGTTGATAGTGACTAGACTATTGTTGACAATGTACTTAAGTTGTTGATGTACTGTAGAAGGGACGGCTCCAGCCATGTGGATCCATGGTCTCCCCAATAGCAGGTTGTATCCTAAATCTATCTTGAGGACATGTAAGGATACATTGAATGTATTTGGACCAATCTCAATTGGCAGCTCAATCTCTCCGACAGAATTTCATTGGGATCCATCAAATGCTTTGATAACAGTATGGCTGCTTCGGATCCGTTTGAGATTGACGTTCATCTTCACCAAGGTGGCATAAGGATAGATATTCAGAGACAAACCTCCATCTATCAAAACTCCAGCTACTATATACCCGGAGGACAAAACTGTAATGTGCAATGGTTTGTAATGATCAGTCCCTTCGGGCGGTATATCGTCATCAGTGAAGGATATCACATTGTTAAAAATGTGATCAACCAAATGTTAAAAATTTTCCACATCCACTGACTTCGGTAAATAGGCTTCTTCCAAAACCTTTAATAAGATCTTCCTATGATCATCGGAAGAGAAAACCAAGTCCAGTATTGAGATCTGATGTGGAGCTTCTCTGAAGCTTAAAACCACCTTGACTTCATTATGGCCGTTAGGGCGGAGGAATTTTTCTCAATTTTCTCCATGGGAATTTTCCCCTTTGCTTTGATGGCGGGCTTCATTACCCTCCGAGAAAGATACAGTGGATTCTCCTTCGACACTGTAGCAGTAGTATGAGACGTGGATCCTTCAGCTTTTCCATAATTCCATGGGACTTTGTGTAAGCTGACAATAGGATATTGTGGTCTGAAGGGTAAAGAAATTGGCTCTAGTGCAGCCACTTTCAAAGGATTGATAGCTCCTTTGAGTTGAATTTCTTGTGTGGAAAATGGCTTGACAGCCTCATCGACCTCAGCGGATATAACTACTACTAATCCCTTCCATTTAGTAGGACAGGTATTCCCACTCTCGAGAATCACATTGTCATCGCCTGCCAGTTGCAGGACACCGCTATCAATTAGATTTTGAATAAGGTGGCGGAGTGCCCAGCATTTTTCTGTGCTGTGATCGCGAGAATGTGAATGATATTGACATACTCCAACAGAGTTGAACCGTCCTGAACGGGGATTAATTGGAGGTAGAAGGGAAGTAATTCTTCCTTCGTTGATTAACATCTGAAATATCTCCTTCATAGGTTGGCCTAGGTATGTAAATTCCCTTTGATTGGCAAAATCCCTACGGGCTTTAGCATTTGCTCTATTTGCAACCTTATCCTCCATAGCTTCACTTTCTGATGGTGATGGTGGATCATTCATAACAAAAAGAAGGAGATAGGCATGCTCCAGGCTGATTAACTGGCAGGTGACTTGATGCGGATAGGTCACCTGTTCTGCCAATTATTCAATTTACTTACAAAGAGCTTTCATCTTTCGTTCCATAGCAAATTGAAAATTTGTGTAATCCCATCTATCAACACTGCCTTTGATGGTCTGGGATGATTCACTGTTAAAATTAGAACTTTGTTCAGCGCTCCAACTGATCATGTTAACCTCTTCTTCTTTGTGTTGAGGAAGAGGGTTGTCTTGCACATGAGGTTGATCTAGTTTGGTAGCCACGATCTCCCTGTTGTCTATTAAATCTTGGATCTTGTGTTTCAAGGCCCAACAATCTTGAGTATCTTGTCCAGGTGCCCGGGCATGATAAGCACACTTCCGAGTACCATTAAAACCCCTCCCATTAGGGTTGGCTGGTGGAAGAAGATGCGTATTTTTCTTCTGAGTAGTTAGAAGATGAAGAATATTCTCCAGAGAGTCCCCTAAGGGTGTGAACGTTCGAGGGCTCTTTGCTTCTCCACCTTTTGGCAATGGAGGGTTTGAAGATTGTGCTTGAAAAGGGGAGTAGTTTCTCCTCTGTATAGGCATATTCTGACTGCCTTTTTGACCTTGTAGTATCAAGGAAACATCATCCTCTTTCTTTTTATGAACCCTCCGGGGGTTGTTTCCACAAGATCTGGATTGGATGTGCTCAGCAACTGCTTTAAGAGCCGCTAGGTCTTGAATCTTTCCTGACTTCAATCCCATCTCAGCCATTTCTCCGTGCTTGATCATTTCAGAAAGTGGTCTGCCAATACTAGCTAAGATTATTTCATAGAAAGGAGCTTCTTGTATGTCTATGAAAGTCATGACCATTTCTGATTCCATCATGGAAGGAATAACTTGAGCAGCAAGGCACCTCCACCTTTGAGCGTACTCTGTGAAAGACTCATTAGACTGTTTATTGACCTTGGTAATCTGGTACATGTCAGGAGCCATTTGAGGATGAAAACTGTACTGAGTGAGGAAGGCGTGAGCTAGCTCTTCCCAGCTATGGATCTTTGAGTTGTCCAATCTGGAATACCATGAACGGGCTTCTCCAGTCAGACTCTTCTGGAATAGCTGCATTCTGAGCTTTTTGTTTTCCGCATAAGATCCAAGTTCTCCAATGAACACCTTCAAATGTGTATAAGGATCCCCTAGTCCATCATACTTTTTGAAGTCAAGGGTTTTAAATTTATCTAGATAATGAATAGCAGGGAAGATGCAAAGGTCAGCATATAAAATACTTCCATATGTTCCAATCCCTTTGAGAGAACGGATGGTTTCCTCTATTTGAAGGACCTTCTTCCTGATATCACTAGTGTCTGGATCTCCTTTGAGATGGGTGTTTTTAGGGTCTTTGTTGTTGGTCGTGTCCAACTGCATTTTAGGTTCTGTAATGGCTTTATCAGGACCTTGGGTTCTTCCTTGTGTAGAAGATTCAGCATGTATGGGTATCATCGTACCTTGAGTAGACTGGTGTAGTTCTTTAAGCAGAACAACCAAATCTATGATTTGTTTACTTAATCCGTCAATTTTTTTACGAGAAACTGGATTTTGGTCAGTCTGGTCTGATGATAACATAATTGACTATAGGCTCGTGGCCTTTTTGGATTTTGATCGGGTGATAGGTCTGATTGCTTCCCTGCAAAAGACTTGCGTAGTTTAGTCTTTAGGGAAATGTGTAAATGTTTACATGCTATATATCTGGTCTAGGAATATTATCCTGCAAGGCGGATGTTAGCTGTTTGTAATCCAGGATAGCATGTTTTATTTAAAATATGTATGTACACATGTTTCTTCATATTTCTCATTACATGGAGATTAATATGGCATGAAATTATAAGTAATTTACTTTACAAGTAATGAAAAAGCATTAAGAGACTTTCCTCCGTGTTTGGTTTATCAGAGGCTGACCTATCTTAGGTTACTCTCGTGGCTTTTTGACATGAAGGTTCCCAAATCATCGCAATTTACACGACAGGAAGTTAATCCGGTCTTTCAACTGGAGCGAATTTGGGTGGTGCCTTTCCTGAGCCTCGTTGGAATTAGTCTTCCTACGAGTCCAGTAATCAAATACCGATAGGATAGCCTCCTGGTGGAGGAACCACACAATATACATTCACATCTCACCGTTTATGAAAATGATGACATGTGCGAAGCACTAATATCACAGATAGATATTTTGCACTGCAGTAAGTAAAATACATTCGTACACATTCATCATAAATGTAAATGTAACATTCACACACAAGCATACAACAGTTTTGAAAAGCTTGTAGTAGCAGCTTAAGCCCTCTTACTGGGATCCCCAGTAGAGTCGCCACCTGTCGACGTCTGAATTTTTATTTGTCCCTTTTCGTTACTTGTTCTTCGGTGTTCTCATGTTAGGTGAGATTTGTTTGAAAAAACAAGTGAAAAAGGTCTAACATGTATCAAGTCGACGATGAACTGTTAAAAGTCACCAGTTGGTTTTTTATATGGTTGTATCAACACAACCGAGAAAAGGTTTGCACGTTGACCCAATGATGTCACACTGCTAAACGGGTTGGTGAAACCGAGATTCATTAGGGTCCGGGGACTTGATTATGCGGATGGAATGTGTTAGGCAATCCCCCGACATCCGTGTTACCACGGTGACCGCCACTTTTCAAGAAACTATTAAATGAATGTGTGTGTGTGTGGATCAATGTGCAATTATTTGGAAGTAGTGCGAGGTCTCGTTCGCACCTATATACACAGGATTTGAATTTGTGTAAAAAATCAGTTTTAAACAAGATATGGTAGTGACATTTTATAAAAAGAGGTTTTTCAAACTCTTGTACTCATTAGTAATTGAGACCTTTTATACTCCCATTTTATATTAAGTGTTCGGCTTGATTGTTTTTAAATTTTCGAGATGTGAAGCATATTCGATAAAATAATGTACAAAATAGTGTCGAACTCCTCGTGGGTATGAAAACCATCTGAGGAAATCCAAACACTATGAATAAATTTACAAGCTGCTTACAGCTGATAATGTCCATCATGGGAACCGAATTTAGATCCAGCAGACTGAATCTGTGATCACATGATTCCTAGGCTCACATGATGCCGCAATTGATAATAAAGCAGTAAGCATGTATATATATAAAAGCTATATATATATATATATATATATATATATATATATATATATATATATATACAGACATGATTAGCCACCACGAAGCACCTCCATGGGGGATCAGAAATGTAAATAAAGCTGTATAAGCAATCAACCGCCACGAAGTAAACTCCAGGCGGGACGAAAATTAAAAAAAGCTGTAAAGATGGTCAACCACCACGAAGTAAACTCCAGGAGGGACTGAATGTATATATATATATATATATATATATATATATATATAAACTGAAATAAAATCACGGACCGAAGTTCGAGCAAACACACGCAACACGACTCTCAACGTGAAGAATGGTGTGTGCAATGATGAAGAGAAAGGCTTTAAAGCGTGTGAGAAGGCTTACAATGGGCTGCCAAAGAAGACTTCTATATCTTTAAAGGGATGAACACTCGGCTCCCGCCCGCTACAAAAGTAGCTATATGTGAGCTCATAAGTGTTTAAAATGAGAAAGCACTCAGTATAAGGTGAGTACAGAGCAAATTTGACAAGGCTTCCTCGCCTTTTTCTCTTACAAAATGGCCACCCCAAGCCCTCTATTTATAGAGGGGGGAGCCACAGGTGTTCCTGCAGCTAGCCGCAGATGTACCTGCGGTTGGCCGGGTTGCCCCGGGCTTCTAGAGTCCCACCGTCTTGAAGTATGTGCACGCATGCACTATAATGTTTGCTCGAACTTTTAGAATTGCAATCCAGGCATCCGATTGAGGTATGTGAGACCTATTTCGGACCGCCGTTGTCGAGAGTTACGTAATGACATGGGATTAGAGGTTGTACAAAGTCAGGAAGATGGGACCATGCCCTTCGATCTTCAAGTTTCGAATTCTATTCATTATCCTGCGTAATAGTCACTCGGGATTGGACATCCTTGGTTCTTGTCAGACATTGCTATGTAGAAATGTGTGTATGAAATGTTGAGACGGCGCGATGTGGTGTCAAGGTGGAAAGATGATGAACTTGCCCCTCGCCGAGGTTGTGGCCGGTTTGGGCTGATAAAGCAGACGTTGCTTAAGGTTATCTCCGAGATTGGAATGTTGCAAGTGTTAAAGGTCCTCAGTGTCATCTCCGAGGAGTGCCTATATTCCTGGTGTTATCTCCGGGTCTTGTACTGAGTGCCTAGGTGTGAGTGCCGAGGTTTAAAGCTGATTACATTTGAAACAAGCATTTAAAAAGTTATCTCCGGAATTGCATTCCTTGGGGTTATCTCCAAGGTTGGTAACTACTAGTCCCAGTAGTGGGATTGAGACTGAACATCTCGGGGTTATCTCCGAGATGGATCGATCTTCTCCGGTGGAATTTTTAGTATTGGAACTGCATGCCATCGGGGTTATCTTCGAGGTTGGAACTGATACTCCCGATGTGTGTTCCGGTGTTGAGACTGAACTTTCGGTAGTATCCGGACTGGATATGAGCTGTCTTCCAAGGTTATCTCTGAAGGCCGAATCTGCCTTCCTGCAATGTCAGTAACAGGTGTGCCAAAAATTTTGAGTGTCTACAAGGGTTACATAACTTAATCAATAAATCTCCCAGGTTATCTAACCTTTAAATCATACATCAATTGCGAAAAATTAAATAATTACATCACAATAATTAAAACAAAGTCTGACATCATAAAAGTTAACAATTTACAAGTCTTCAACACTTGTTCATCTTTCCTTTCCCTCTGCTAGTAGTAGGTTCATTAACCTTCTCAACTTTAGCTGCAATAATTTTATATGCAAGAGTGAGCAAAACAAATGCTCACTTGAAATGACAATGAATAATATCAGCATAATAACTATCAATGAACATGCTCAATAGAATTGAATAATATTCTCTTTCAATGATAATCAAGAACTGAAAACAGAATTTGAAATGTATTTTAGGGTCACAAGACCATGAACTATGTCCAAGGTTATAAGTGTTCTTTCAACTTAAACCTAAACAGTCATAAGAATCCCCCATAATAGGGTTGTTCTTCTCAGTTTTAGAATACAAGTCCGCACCAAAGTAAGTTTAGTTTGGATAAGCTTCAAGGGTAATTTAGAGTTCAACGAACATCAACTAAGGATTAGTTGAAACATAAGTGTAATAACACTATGCTCTGAAATAATCATGGGTCATAAAAGAAATCAACATTATTCATCGAAATCATGCTCTAGAAATGAACTAGAAAGCATAGGCATGGAATATTATTAGAAACCTTGCTTGAACAACAATAAGCTAAGGCTATAATCTTACTCAATAAAAGAAGTGAGTTAATGAACGTGCGTGATTAATAATAAGTTGAGGAATAAAACTTGCTCAACATAAGAATAACATAATTTAGGAACTTGCGTAATAAGAAACAAAATAAAGATAGGAACCGTTCTCAAAGTAAAAGTTTAGTTGAAGAGTTTGCATGAACATAATCAAGTTAGAACATATATATACGAAAGGTTAGGAACTTGCTCAATGTATAAATAAGGTTTAAGCACTTGCACAATCGTAAAAGTAGAGTTAGAGAACTTACCCCATGCGTAGGTTAAATAATCACTACTCACGTTCACCACAAGCTCTACACATACCATAAGTATTGACAATACTCATTAGTTACACTAATATTAACTTCATGAGTTTAGTTCCACTTTTAGTATAGCTCACTAACTAAGTTTAAGTTTAAACAACATCACATCCTTTCATGAGCATCACATTTTAGCTCCATTACAAGTAATTAAAGTATGCCATTTCACCATATACACATTAATAATTTGATACAACATCCTATTACTTGTTCAACATGTTATCACGCTCCTTAGATTAGGTTATACTAGCACACAAAGGACTGCAATTGCATTCGTGCATCCCGACGCCCTCTGTTTGCCTCCGAGTGCACAACAATCCTAAGGATTCCCATTTAGAGCCCTAATAATGACATCAAATTGAAAAACTTAAAGAACAAAAGTTGTATACTCGTCCTCATTCTAGATCATTTTAAATTGCATCAATCAAAGTTCGTATGAAAACTTTATGCCCATTTTAGTAAAACATATCAGGTCAAATTTTCTTAACATTTGTAAGTCTGCCTACCCCCCCCCCTCCGCTGGGGCGGGGGTTTTACACTATAAAAGCCCGCTGGGGCGGGAATTCCCAGTATTGGCTTCTGCAGTTCGCGAACGAACACTATAGAAAGCAAAATTAGGCATAAAAAACAACCATTCCAACTTACCCAAGTTGTAATATGTTTACAAAAACATAAACTATTGTTTCTAACACGTTTCTAAACACATACACAACATAAACATCAAAATTATAACCTTTAATTTCATTATTTCTATTATTTCTTCTTCTTTTGACATTCATAGCGAAATTCCTCACTATGAATTCGCTTTGAAACAAAAATTGTTCGTTTAACTCATAATGTTTTCATTTCTTCAAGTATTTTCATAATCAACCAACAATTACTAGTTTATTACATGAATTGAACATCAATTTTAATTTTAAAGTAAGCCATGTCACACGCGCGCGCGCGCGCGCGCGCACACACACACACACACACACACACACACACACACACACACACACATATATATATATATATCACTATAATTCAATATCTTCACTACTAACATAATTTCATGAAATTAATTACTTTAAACCATGAATGAATGATATAAAACAGTTTATAATCATCTACTAACACATAATAACTCTTAATTTCCACAATTATTCATAAAACATCAATCACAGAAAACTTTTGATAAAAATAAAAACAAAACCTTAAAAGATAGGATTATACCTTTGCTAGAAGATGATTAAAGAACTTTTGATTACTACTCCTTCTTGTTCTTGCAAAACTTCTTCTCACAAATTTCTCTCTCAGACTCTCTCTAGAACGCTCTCTTTTCTCTCTTCTTTTTCTCCCTATTTTCTTTGGTTCTTTCTTAGGCTTAAGCCAACACTTAATGTAAAACTAAAACAGACGCTAACGTAAAATAAAATTGTTGTATAATAATAAGGCTACTAAATACATATAAGTTATTTTTATTTTAAATTTAAAAGTCATAGGGCCTTGTTTGACAAAACCAATTAAAATAATGACTTAATCATTCCTTAAGCCTTGTTTGGCAAAACAAGATTAAAATAAGATTTTCAAAAGCTCTAAGGCTTTGTTTGGTAAAATCAATTTAAAACTTTTTTAAATTATTTTCATAACTCATTTGTAATATAGTTTATTGTCACACTTTATTCAATTAAATTTCCATATTCAAATTTAATTAAATTAAAACTAACAACAACTAATGAAATCAATTTGCCACATAACCCAATACAACAAAATTATAATTTCCATTATAATTTTATTCAAAAAATTAATACATCACTTTAATTACTAAATTAAATTAAAACAACATTATAGCAATTCCTTTAATCCTTATCAACTCTCTAATTTATTTATTAAATTAAATTAGAATATTATCTCATAATAATTAATTCATCACTCTTTTATTTTAATTAACTTCAAAATACCAATTATAAACTTAATTAAAGTCTTACCTTAATTAAGTTAATTCCCACAACTTATAAATTATTTGTTCAACAATAAACACATAAATTAAAATATTTATTTAATTTAATAAATATTTGAAATTACAAATAGAATTCTGGATTGTTACATCCTTCCCTCCTTACAAGGATTTTGTCCCTAGAATCACAACTCAAACAATTCCTTTGTCACATTATTCCCTCCTTACAAAGATTCTGTCCCTAAAATCAAAGACAAGGATTAAAAAAATAACTCAGGATAGTTCTTCGTCATTTTGTCTTCGAGTTCCCACTTAGCTTCTTCGGCATTGTGGTTCCTCCATATCAATCACTTTATTCTTGAGCACTTGTTCTTTTCTGTCAACTATCTGGATAGGAATCTCCTCAGAAGACAAATCCTTCTCGAACTATAACGGTTCATATTCGATCACATGCTTGTAATCAGGTTTATACGGTCGTAGCACCGATACATGAATAACATTTTGAACATGTTCCAACTCTAGAGGTAGAGCTACCTCGTAAGCTACTTCACCTACTCTTTGCAACACCTCAAAAGGGCCAATAAACCTTGGGCTTAGCTTTCTTTTCTTACCAAATCAGATTTTCCCCTTCTAAGGAGAAACTTTTAGGAAAATGAAATTTCCTACTTCAAATGTGTGATCTTGTCTATGTTGATCAGCATACTTCTTTTGTCTAGCTTGAGCTACTGCCAATCTTGCCCTGAAGAGTTTAACAACCTCGACAGTCTATTGTACTAGTTCTGGTCCTAACAGTTAATGTTCACCAATTTCATCGCAACATAGTGGAGTTCGTCACTTCCTGTCGTACAATGCTTCGTAAGGCAGCATGCCAATGCTTGCGTGGTAACTGTTGTTGTAGGTAAATTCTACTAGTGGTAAGTGATCATCCCAGTTCCCTTTGAAATCCATGATGCATGCTCTAAGCATAACTTCTGATGTCTAGATTATTTGTTCGCTTTGGCCGTCTGTTTGATGATGGCACGCCGTACCCATTCTCAATTTGTTCCCATGCATTCTTGTAGTCTCTTCCAGAAATTTGACGTGAATCTTGGATCTCTGTTTGACACCATTGACACTAGAACTCCATGTCTCGATACGATCTCCTTGACGTATAACTTTTCCAACTAATCAAGATTGAATCTAATCTTTATTGGAAAAAAGTGTGCTGATTTCTTCAGTCTATCCACTATCACCCAAATCGCATCGTATCCTTTCTGAGTAGTTGGAAGACCTACCACAAAATTCATTGTAATATGCTCCCACTTCTATTCTGCTATTTCCAATGGTTGAAGTAATACGCTTGGTCTCTGATGCTCAGCTTTGACTATTTGATATGTCAAGCATTTCGTGACACATTCTGCAACATCTCGTTTCATATTTGACCACCAAAAATGCTGTCGTAAATCTGGATACATCTTCTTACTTCCCGGATGAATGGAATATCTTGAGTTATGAGCTTCAGTCAAGATTTTGTCATTAATATCCGATACTACTGGAACCCAAATCCTTCCTTCAAATCTTAGTAGTCCTTCGACATCGATCTTGAACTTCATCTCACTATCTTCGGATATTCTTTCTTTGATTTCCTCACATTCTTCATCTTGTAGTTTAGCATTCTTCACTTTGTCCACTAAAGTTAGACTAGCTTCCATCTGGAACAATCTTTCATCAGATTCTTTTGGAAATTTGATTCCCAGCTCTAGTCTTGCCATTGCTGAAATAAGCTCCTCCTGGGTAGTTAACAACATCAACTTCTCCCAACCCATTCTACTCAAGGCATCAGCAACCTCATTTGCTTTACTCGGATGATAAAAGATCTCACAATCATAATCTTTTATCAGTTTTAACAATCTCCTCCGACGCATGTTTAAATCTTTTTGTGTGAAAATATATTTCCGACTTTTGTGGTCCGTATATATCTGACATTTATCTCCATGGAGATAATGTCTCCATATCTTCAGACCAAATACCACCACAGCTAACTCGAAATCATGAGTCGGGTATCCTTTCTTATAGTCCTTTAGTTGCCTTGATGCATACACAATGACTTTGTTATCTTGCATAAGCACACAACCTAGTCCTTTATGTGATGCGCCACTATACACCACAAAGTTTCGTGTATTATCCAGTAATGACAACACAGGCGCCATGCTAAGCTACTTTTTTAAAATCCTGAAAGCTCTCTTCACAGTTCTCCGTCCAGAAAAATTTTACGGCTTTCCTTGTCAAATTCGTTAACGGAGTGGCAATGTTGGAAAAGTCCTGAATAAATCGTCTATAGTAACCTGTCAATCCTAGGAAATATCTTACCTCTGATGGAGTCCTTGGTTGTTCCCAATTTATTATAGCTTCCACCTTTAATAGATCTACTAAATTCTCATCTTTGTGAATCGCATGCCCAAGAAATTGTATACGTTCTAGCCAAAATTTATATTTAGAGAATTTCACGTACAATTTTTCCTTTCTTAGCATCTCTAACGTCAAACTAAATGTTCCACGTGTTCTTCTTGAGATTTGGAGTACACCAGGATATCATCTATGAATACCACCATAAACTTATCTAGAAATGGTTTAAACACCATGTTCATCAAATCCATGAATGATATAGGGGCATTAGTTAAACCAAAAGAGATTACCAGAAACTCATAGTGTCCATATCGAGTTCTGAATATCGTCTTAGGTACATCCTCATTCCTTACTTTTAATTGATGATATCCGTTTCTCAAATCTATATTCGAGAAGTACTTGGATCCTTTCAATTGATCAAACAAGTCATCTATTATTGGCAATAGATACTTATTCTTAATAGTGACTTTGTTTAACTACCTATAATCAATACAAAGACGCATTGACCCATCCTTCTTCTTCACGAATAATATCGGCACTCCCTACGGTGACACACTCGGCTGAATGTATTTCTTATCTATCAGCTCTTACAGTTCTACCATCAGTTCCTTCATCTCTACCGGAGCCATCCTGTATAAGGCCTTCGACATCGGAGCAGTTCCTGGCACTAAATCAATAACGAACTCAATCTCTCTATCAGGTGGAAGTCCTGGCAAATCCTCCAGAAATACGTCCACAAAATCCGTAACAACCGGTATCTCTTCTAATTTCACACCCTTCTTCTGAGTATTAACTATGTATGCTAAGTACCCTACCCAACCTTAACTCAATAACTTCTTGGCTTGCATAATCGTCAAACATCTCGCTTGTCTAGGCGACTTGCTACCGCAGAAAGCTACCTTTGATGGATTCATAAGGTTTACACTTTTCTTTTGGCAATCAATTATCGCTCCAGAATTGAATATCCAATACATTCCCAATATAACATCCAACTCTCAAAGTTTTATCTAGATTAAATCTACTGTCATAACATTTCTCTTAATATTCACCCTATAATTCTTATATACGAACTTAACAGTATTCACCTCCCTATTCGTAATTTCTATGTTTAAAGTGTAATTCAACTCTTCACTAGGCAACCCTAACCTTTTAGTAAATTCATCAGATATAAACGAGCAAGTAGCACCCGAATCAAATAATACATATGCATTTGTATCATTGATTGGGATAATACCTGACACAACATCTTTTGATTGCACCGCGTATTGCACAGTCATGTTGAAGGTTCTGGCTGTGGGTCTGCTTGATGACGTTGGTTCAATAATAGCCAACATACGTCCACTGCCACCTCCCTTGCTTCTAGTTGCATCTCCAGCTTTCTTCTTAGGGCACTCGCGAGCAAGATGATCCTTTGACCTGTATGTGTAACATGCATTCTTCTTCGGTTGATGGCAATTCAGAGCCATGTGACCCTCTTGGCCACAGTTGAAGCACACTCGCTTACCCTTTAAGCACACGCCAATGTGATTTTTCCCACAGCACACGCTTCAAACTTCCTTTTCTGCTGGCTACTCTATTGACTTCTAGCACCCACACTCGTATTCCACTTCCTCTTCGGGTTATTATTATTCCCACCACTGCTACCACCATTCTTTCCTTCACTCTCATTCTTTTTCTTTTTCTGTTCCTGATTATACTTCATCACAGCCTCGCCTCCACCCGCAGCGATAATCGTCTTTTCAATTATCGCTGCAAACGTCTTCAACTGAAATATTGAGACTCTGATGTACAACCAAGGCTTCAGTCCCTTATTTAAATTTCATTGTCTTGCGCTCATCTGTGTTAAATTGATATGGCACAAACCTCGCCAACTCATTGAACCTTGTTACATACTCTAACACTGTTATTGAGCCCTACTTTATCTCTAAAAACTGCACCTCCATCTGATTCTGCAAACTCTTTGGGAAATAGGTCTCAAAAAATAATTCCTTGAACATACCCCAAGTCATCACTCCCTGACCTCCTCGGGTTTTATTTGATTTCCACCAATAACTAACCTTTGCTTTCAACATAAATGTTGCGAAAGCAGTCTTCTGGTCCTCACCGACTCTAGCAACATCAAATACTTTCTCTAACTCCTTGAAATCTTTGAAGGTCGCAGCTTGATTCTGCAGTGCTCCTGTGAGTAACGTCACCAACTTCTGAACTAGGTTAGCATCAGCGTTGTTGTTACTGGTAGATCCCTCAGGGGTTCTTTGTCGTGGTTGACGTCTTGGAGTCATTTTCTGTTAAAAATACATTTATTAAATTAATATTCAATCTTTTAAGTATTTTCTACTTAACTTGCACATCATAAAAGATCATTACATAACACATAACATCTTAAATAAATATTAGCATTTTATTCATTCATCATTTTTAAAGAAAACACAGGAATGATAGCATCCCTACTATCTACATTACTTTCCTGAATTGATAAAGTTTCAAGATAACATCATCATCATATCCCATTGGTTATATAATACTTAGGTTTTACATCTTATTTACTGGTTAATCACACAATAGTTACATTCTTTATGATGACCTACTAAAATGCTACATAGCCTTATGACGCTCCTCTTCCATAGTACGAAACATTTTTCTACAATCTAACATGTACCATGGCAGCGTCTCAAACTAAATCAAATAATACATGACTCGGTCTTGAGCTCGGTTTATCACGGTGTTGAAAATTCCATTCATCTCCTCCGTCTTGATCTTCTTTGCTTGTACTTCCCCCTCTGTTACTCCTGTACGCTGAGAAGCTTCCTCGTACGCGTCTTTAACTCTTGCTCTCTTGGTGGATTCTTCTTTCAATTTGTCCTTTAGCTTCGCAATCTCCTCCGTCAGCTGCTCATTCTCCCCCTTAGTGTAAATCAGCTTCCACTCATCATTACTCAGACGCTCGTCAAGATCCCGGATCTCATCGTCTTTCTGAGCCATCGAAGTTTGATGTTCAGCTACTAGCTTCTCTAACTCATCGACTCTATCCTGAAGCTCAATATTGCAGTCGTATACCTCGCCGTACATATGAGCTGCGATAGAGTTTGGTGGAAACTCTTCCTCCCCCTCATCCTCATCCGTCTGTGGCAACTTAACGGGGTCTTCCTCATCCGTTTATACCGCATCCTCCTCGTCAGGTATGCCCTACTGCTCAACCACTATGACCAACGGAGATGACTCCCTTGGCAGCAATTGTTCCTAGACCACCTGAATATCTTGAGGCTCCTCTTCTCTAGGCATCTGAGGTCCCTCCTCCATAGCCTGACTAGATTCTCCCACATTAGCCATCCTGACAACAAAAATTTTAAGTTTTTAATTACTAATCATCACTATTCAACACTCACGAGCACATAGGTTACAACCACATAAGCACATAATGTGTTTTATTATTTCTTTCTTAAAACTATATAAGAGTGTATTGCCACTATCTTTTCAATCTCCTATAAGGTTAATTCCTAAGGTTTTTCCCCACCTAAGGTTCATAACCTAAAGCTTTGATACCAACTTGTGACACTCCCAAATCTGGGTACTTCATTCTCACAAGATTTGGTATTCACTTTCCATTTATTCAATTTTAACTACCCAATTATAATAAAATTTAAACAATAAATCTTCCCATTAAAGGGTTACATAACTTAATCAATAAATCTCCCAAGTTATCTAACCTTTAAAACATACATTAATTGCGGAAAATTAAATAATTACATCACAATAATTAAAATAAAGTCTGACATCATAAAAGTCAACAATTTACAAGTCTTCAACACTTGTTCATTTTTCCTTTCCCTTTGCTAGTAGTAGGTTCATCAACCTTCTCAACTTTAGCTACAATGATTTTATATGCAAGAGTGGGCAAAACAAATGCTCACTTGAAATGACAATGAATAATAGCAACATAATAACTATCAATGAACAGACTCAATAGAACTGAATAATATTCTCTTTCAACGATAATCAAGAACTGGAAACAAAATTTGAAATGTACCTGAGGGTCACAAGACCATGAACTATGTCCAAGGTTATAAGTGTTCTTTTAACTTAAACCTAAACAGTCATAAGACTATAGGGACTCCCCGTACTTGGGGTGATAAGCCCTTCGTACCATGTATTGTGCACAAACAAACAAGTCCGCACCAAAGTAAGTTTGGTTTGGATAAGCTTTAAGGGTAATTTAGAGTTCAACGAACATTAACTAAGGATTAGTTGAATCAACAGTGTAATAACACTATGCTATGAAATAATCGTGAGTCATTGTGGTGCCCCCAAACTCCCTACACTTCCTGTAGCAAATTTGGTGCTCACGTAAATATTCTATAAGAAAATAATTTCTATCAATCATAGATTCATAGTATTCATCAGATATTAGTTGTGAGAGCACCAAATCTGGTTCCTAAATCACCACAGATCTTGTAAAATCATTCTATAACTATTGCGAAAGATATAAACATAAATTGTTTATACAATAAACTTTACACACTATTCTCCAAGGTCGAGTAACCTTAACTTATACACAATTCATAACCTATCTAACATACAATGTTATTATCATACTATACTATTATAATTTAGCTGCACAAATAATCCCAAGCTGAACTTAACTTATCATTTTCTGTACCCGAACGTATTCTCCTTATCTGTAATATTTATCATGATATAGCAATGGTGAGCAATAAGTTTGCCCAGCAAGTTTAAATTTAATAAATTAAGGATATATCATGATTGAAAGAATTTGAATAATAGTCGACTAACATTCAACAATATGATTGTGAATTAGCATGAACAAACTTTCATAGCTGAACGGACATGGAACATGACCATAGCAATTATATCTAGACGAAATGGTAATGATGGTGATCAGTCTTTCATACCTGATAAATACATGCAA
Source organism: Panax notoginseng (assembly GCA_016801055.1). Taxonomy (NCBI): domain Eukaryota; kingdom Viridiplantae; phylum Streptophyta; class Magnoliopsida; order Apiales; family Araliaceae; genus Panax; species Panax notoginseng. The sequence continues at coordinate 120,063,806 of CM029014.1, read as the reverse complement.
TATGCACTGAGTACGATTCAATAATTCATAGACATGGTGTGACGCCCCCAAATTCAGGTGCTTGAAAACCCGAATTTAGTGCTTCACGACACCATTTCTTTGAGCAAAATAATAATAATAATATCATAAGTATCAAACTAAATTTACATATCAGAGTTGTCTAAATCCTAGGTGCGCGACCTTTAAAATATTTTATTACATGATAGATAATAAATATCATCATCTTATTTAAGTCCATCTATTATATAAGATAACACAAACTTAATCTGTTGACTTTCCTTTCCCTTTGTTCTTGCATGAACCTTCAGCTCGATCATACATAGCTGAAAACATTTAAATTAAGCAAGAATGAGCATTTGAGTGCCCATCAAGTAATAGCAAACAATAAATATTAGCTGGAAGGATTAAATGTTTTCTTTCAATGACACTTCTACAACAAATCTGTGACACCCCCAAATCCCGGTACTTCATTTCCTCAGGATTTGGTGTTCACGTAATCAAAACATTCATTTCTAACTACCCAATTATAATAAAATTGAATAAATAAAACCTGCCCATACAGGACTAAATTTAAATAAATCTCCCAGGTTATCTAACCTTTACAAACATTCATTCATTCATGCGAAATAATTAAAATAACATTCTTTACAATCTTTAAACAAGTCTGAAAATAAACTATTCAATCTATTACAGGTCTTCAGCATTGTTTTATCTTTCCTTTCCCTTTACTGGTGCTAGGTACATCACCAGTTTCATCCTTAACTGTAAGAAAGTTTACAGGCAAGAGTGAGCAAATAAAGCCCACTTGAAATAATAATAGATAAATCATTTAACTTTACATCATTTGCCAATATTAAGTTTAATAGAACTGAACAATAAATTCTATTACTTTCTGAAAACTTTAACATTTACTGAGGGTCTAATGACCACGAATCATGTCCACAGTTATAAGTAATCTTTCAACTTAAACTTTAACAGTCATAAGACTATAAGGACTTCACGTACTTAGGGGGATCAACCCTTTGTACAATGTATTGTGCACAACCATTTCAACGCTAAGCGTAAACTTCTATTAAAAGAGTTGTTCATCTCAGTATTTAGAATACAAGTCCGCACCAAAGTAAGTTTGGTTTGGATAAGCTTTCAAGGAAATTTGGAATTTAACGAACATCAACTAAGGAGTAGTTGAATAAGACCAATAACACTATACAATAGAATAATAGTGATTGAATCAATCATAGTAAACTAAAGTCATGCATTAGGAATAATCTAATAGCATACAATTTGAATAACTATAGCATACCTTGCTTGAACAATACTAAGCCAAGGTTAATTAGAATTGAATACTAAACATGCATAACAATTTATTTATGCATGCTAAACAACAAGTGTAATACAAGAATAATTTGTTCAACATCAAACCAAAGTTTAGACAGCTTGCATCATTATAAGGTAATCGAATTGAAAACAATAATTAGTTCAATAAGATAAAGGATTAGAAATCTTGCATCGTCATGAGTAACTAAATACAATGACCTACTCAATAATAGACAATCTCGCTCTACGAAAATGTAGAGGTAGCAACTTGCAACAATTGTAATTGAATTTGAAAACAATAATGTACCAAATGAATTTAAACTCGCACAATGAAGTTTTGAGTTAGAGAACTTCCTAAATATCAAAAGTTAAAGCTTAGAAACTTGCTCAATGTAAAAGGTAGGTTTAGAAAACTTGCCTTTAGCACAAGCTACACTTTTACCACTTGAATTGATACCCTAAACATATGTCATATTGACATAATTAGTTCTAACCAACATTGTACATTTATATAAACAATTACATTCATCATATGGGTTGAATTACCCATTCACATAATTAATTATTTTTCATGTAGATAATACTTAATAACATGATAGTTCATAGTCTAATCATACTGAAATTATCATTTAACATTATTATGATAACACATAACATTTATTTTCAAGTTTTGTACATTTAAACAAAACTGTCAGACAGTTCTGCCAAGCCGCACCGCGGCGCCACAGTTTGTACTGTGGCTCGCGCTGCGGCGCTGCGGCTCAGCGATTATACTACGATCCGGCGCTGCGGCGCAGTGATTGTGCAGCAGGTCGCTTACGTCATGGTGATGGCGCTGCGGCGCCAGCAATGAACTGCTGGGCCGCGCCGCGGCGCGAACTGTCAGCGTCGACTGACAGCTTCGGCAACCATGAAAGAAAAAGCCAAATTGGCCAAAAAGCTCGAATCTAATAGACTAGTTACACTCTATTTTGCACATAAACTTCATATAAACATATAGTAAAGACTTCTAACATGTTTCTACTCATAGATTAACACAAATATCAAATATTCAACACCCAATTTCAATATTTTTGTCAAAAACTCCATTTTTGATATCTTCCATGAAAATCAATATTGTGATTTTGTTATTCAACCAAAACAGTAAATTCTAAGCATCATGATTATGATGTTACATACTCTAGCAATTCTTATAATCAATTTATCAATACAACAACTAATTACACCTTAATTTCCATTTTAACTAAAGCCATACTCATTCATAAAAACTCTCTGTAAAACAATTTCTTCATAAAATACATACATACATGAACCAATGTATCTTATAAACATATATAATCAACAATCATACCAATTATAATCATAAACAACAAAAATTCCTTTTATAAAATTTTCACAGAGAACTTTTTAAAAGAAAAAAAAAACTAAATTGTTTAAAGAAGAAGATGAAGCTCCTGCCTTGTATTAGGAAGATGATGATTATCTTCTTTGCTTAACAACTTTTCTCCAAAACCTGAAAAGAAAACTCTCAATTCTCTCTAGAACTCTCTCACTTTTCCTTCTTTTCTTCTTCTTTTTCCTCTGTCTTTTCTAACTGAGTCTTTCTCTAACCTTAGTCTAACATATGTAATAAGAAAATAACGTATATAATAATAATAGATATATTAAGTATAGGATTGTTAACTGACATCAGTTATCAAATTTAAAAATCAAAAGCCATAAGGCTTGTTTGGTTAAGGTAAATAAAATAACTCATTATTACTTACTCCTTGTTTGGTAAAATCCAATTAAAATACTATTATATTAAAGACTTATTATGCCATAAGGCATGTTTGGCAAAAACTAAATTAAACTCTTTTAATTTATTTTAATAACTCCTTTATAGCAAGGTTATTAGTCACACCTTTATTAAATTAATAAATCAATTAAACATTAATCTATTAAATTACTTTAACAAATAAACAATTATAATTCTTTTATAATTATAATTTCATTTAATCAACTAATATTTCAAACTACAATTTCTCGTTTAAATATTATTATTTATTTAAAATCATTATAAGCTCTCTAGCTTATTAAATTAAACTCCATTATTATAAAATCTCATAATAATTAATTTATTTAGCTCCTTAATTATTTACTCAACAAATAATTAATTACATCACATCAACTCAAATTGTCATATAATTCAATAAATATTTAATATTGCCAATAAATATTTAATATTTAATATTTAATTATTTATTCAACAAATAATTAAATAAACCACATCACTCAAATTGAACAATTATTTATTCAACAATAACATATCCATTAAATACTTAAATAAATCAATAAATATTTAATATCACACTTTAAAATTATGGAATGTTACATCATTCTCTCCTTACAAGGATTCTGTCCTCAGAATCACAACTCAAACAAATCATTCGTTATATTCTTCTCTACTTACAAAGATTATGTCCCCAGAATCGAAGACACAGATTAAACAAATAACTCAGGGTATTCCTTCAACATTTTCTCTTCGAGTTTCTACGTAGCTTCTTCAGCGTTGTGGTTCCTCCAAATCACCTTCACAGAAGGTATCACTTTATTCATGAGCACTTATTCTTTCCTGTCGACTATCTTGATAGGAACCTCTTCATAAGACAAATCTTTCTCGAACTGCAATGGTTCATACTCAATCACATGTTTGTAGTCGGGTTTATATGGTCGTAACACCGAAATATGAAAAATATTATGAATATTTTCCAACTCTGGAGGTAGAGCTACCTCGTAAGCCACTTCTCCCACTCTTCGCAGCACTTCAAAGGGTCCAATAAACCTCGGGCTTAGTTTTCCCTTCTTACGGAAACGAATTTTTCCCTTCCAGGGAGAAACTTTTAGGAATACAAAAGTTCCTACGTCAAATGCACGATCTTGTCTGTATTGATCAGCATACTTTTTCTGTCTGTCTTGAGCTGCTACCAACCTTGTTCTGATGAGTTTGATAACTTTAGCAGTTTGTTGTACCAGTTCTAGTCCTAACAGTTGGCGTTCATCGACTTCATCCCAGCACAGTGGAGTTCTGCACTTTCTGCCGTACAATGCTTCGTAAGGTGGCATGCCGATGCTCGCGTGATAACTGTTGTTGTAAGCATATTCCACCAATGGTAGTTGATCTTCCCAGCTTCCTTTAAAATCCATTACGCATGCTCTCAGCATATCCTCCAATGTCTGAATTGTTCGTTCGCTTTGGCCATCTGTTTGTGGATGCTAAGTCGTACTCATTCGCAATTGAGTCCCCATGCATTCTTGTAGTCTCTTCCAGAAATTCGATGTAAACCGCGGATCTCTATCAGACACTATTGATACTGGCACCCCATGTCTCGAAACGATTTCCTTAATGTACAATCTTGCCAACTGATCAAGACTGAACCTAATCTTTATTGGTAAAAAGTGTGCTGACTTCGTCAGTCTGTCCACTATCACCCAAATCGTATCGCATCCTCTCTGAGTAGTTGGAAGACCCACCACAAAATCCATTGTGATGTGTTCCCACTTCTATTCTAGTATTTCCAACGGTTGAAGTAATCCGCTGGATCTTTGATGTTCGGCTTTTACTCTCTGACATGTCAAGCATTTCGCTACGCATTCAGCAACATCTCTTTTCATATTTGGCCACCAAAAATGTCGGCGCAAATCCTGATACATTTTCGTGCTTCCTGGATGAATTGAATACTATGAGCTATGAGCTTCAGTCAGAATTTCTTCTTTCAGCTCTAGCACTGCTGGAACCCAAATTCGTCCATCGAACCGTAGTAACCCTTCGGTGTCGATCTTGTATTTTACATCACCGCCTTCAATCAAATTCCCTTTGATTTTCGCACACTCTTCGTCTTGTAGTTGGGCATTCTTCACTTTGTCCATTAAAGTTGGACCAGCTTCTATCTAAAATAATTGTTCGTCAGATTCCTTTGGAAATTTGATCTCCAACTCCAGTTTTGTCATTGCTGAAATGAGCTCCTCCTGAGTTGTAATCAGTATCAACTTCTCCCTACCTTTCCTGCTTAAAGCATCAGCTACCACATTCGCTTTGCCCGAATGATAAAAGATCTCACAATCGTAATCTTTTATCAGTTCCATCCACCTTCTTTGACGCATGTTCAAATCCTTCTGAGTGAAAATATACTTCAGACTTTTGTGGTCTGTGTAGATCTTACATTTCTCTCCATAAAGATAGTGTCTCCATATCATCAGAGCAAACACAACTGCAGCCAATTCCAAATCATGAGTCGGATACCCTTTCTCATAATCTTTCAATTGTCTTGATGCATACGCAATAACTTTGCCATTCTGCATAAGAACACAACCCAACCCTTTGTGTGAGGCATCACTATACACCACAAAATTTCCTGTATTGTCTGGTAACATCAACACAGGTGCTACACTTAGCTTCTTCTTCAAATCTTGAAAACTTTCTTCACATTTCTCTGTTCACACGAATTTTACAGCTTTCCTTGTCAAATTTGTTAACGGAGTGGCTATCTTAGAAAAATGTTGAATAAATCTTCTATAATAACCAGCCAGTCCCAAGAAACTCCTCACTTCCAACGGTGTTTTTGGTTGTTCCCAATTGATTACTGCTTCTACTTTTGACGGATCCACTGAGATCCCATCTTTGTCAATCACATGCCCCAAAAATTGTAAACGGTCGAGCCAAAATTCGCACTTAGAGAACTTCGCGTACAGTTTTTCCTTTCTTAGTGTCTCCAATGTCAGACGTAAGTGTTCCACGTGTTCTTCTTGAGTTTTGGAATACACTAGAATGTCATCAATAAATACCACTACAAACTTGTCTAGGAATGGTTTAAACACCCTGTTCATCAAATCCATGAACGCAGCAGGTGCATTGGTTAAACCAAAAGCCATCACCAGAAACTCGTAATGTCCATACCGAGTTCTGAATGCCGTTCGTGGTATATCCTCCTTTCTTACCTTCAATTGGTGATAACCACTTCTCAAATCTATTTTCGAGAAGTACTTAGCACCCTTCAGTTGATCAAACAAGTCATCTATTCTTGGCAACGGGTATTTGTTTTTAATAGTGACTTTGTTTAACTCTTTGTAATCAATGCAAAGACGCATTGACCCGTCATTCTTCTTCACGAATAAAACCGGCGCTCCCCATGGCGATACACTTGGTTGAATATATTTCTTGTCTAGCAGTTCTTGCAACTGTACCATCAGTTCCTTCATTTCTACCGGAGCCATTCTGTACGGAGCCTTTGATATCGGTGCTGTTCCCGGCACTAAGTCGATCACGAATTCAATTTCTCTGTCCGGCGGAAGTCCTGGCAAATCTTCTGGAAACACGTCTTCGAATTCTCTCACTACCGGTATTTCTTCTAATTTCACACCTTTCTTCTGAGTATCGACTATGTAAGCTAAATAGCCCACACAACCTTGACTCAACAACTTCTTGGCCTGCATAGTCGTCAGACATTTCATTGTCTTGGCGACTTGCTACCATAAAATACTACCTTTGACGGAGTCATAAGGTTTACGCACTTCTTTTGGCAGTCAATTATTGCTCCATAATTGAGCAACCAATCCATTCCCAAAATTACATCAAATTCCCCAAGTCTAATCGGAATCAAATCTACTAACAAGATATTTCCCTTAATGTTCACCCTACAGTTCTCGTAAACGAACCTAACAGGGATTATTTCCTTATTCGAAATTTCTATGTTCAAAGGAAAATTCAGTTCTTCTCTAGGAAATTCTAACCTCTTAGCAAATTCATCAGATATAAACGAGCAAGTAGCACCCGAATCAAATAATACATATGCATCAATATCATTGATTGAGATAATACTTGAAACTACATCCTTTGATTGCACAGCATCTTGCACAGTCATGTTAAAGGTTCTGGCCGTGGGTTTGATTGATGCTGCAGGTCCTGTAATAGCCCACGCACCTCCATTGTTATCTCCTTTACTTCTGGTTGTCACTCCCTCCTTCTTCTTAGGACATTCACGAGCAAAGTGATCCTTGGATCCACATGTGAAGCACGCATTCTTCTTTGATTGAGTGCAATTTGGGGCGATGTGACCCTCCTGGCCACAATTGTAGCAAACTCGTTTTCCCATCAAGCACGCACCCTTGTGAAACTTTCCACATGTCGCACATGCTTCAAACTTTTTGTTCTACTGGTTACCCTGCTGGTTTCCAGTACCCATACTCCCATTCCACTTCCTCTTGTTGTTGTTGTTGTTATTGTTGTTGTTTCCACTGCTACTACAACCATTCTTCACCTCATTCTCATTCTTCTTCTTCATTTGTTCCTGGTTAAATTTTATCACCGCCTCGCCTCCACCTTCAGCGAGTACTGCTTTCTCCATCACTGCTGCAAACGTCTTCAATTGGAACAGGAAAACCCTACTGTACAACCATGGTTTCAGTCCCTGTTCAAACCTCTTCTCCTTACGCTCATCTGTGCTAACCTGATATGGCGCAAACCTCGCCAATTCATTGAATTTTGTGGCATACTCGGATACCGACATCGTCCCTTGCTTCAGCTCCAGAAACTGTACCTCCAGCTGACTCTTCGAACTCTCCGAGAAATAGGTCTCGAAGAACAACTCCTTGAACCTATCCCAAGTCATCACTCCTGGCCCTTCACGAGTTTTATTAGCCTGCCACCAATAACTAGCTTCTGCTTTCAACATGAACGTTGCGAAAGCAGTCTTCTGATCATCCCCTACCCTAGCGACATCGAACACCTTCTCTATCTCCATAATCCAGGTTTGTGCTTCGACTGGATTCATAGACCCACGGAATTCAGGTGGTCCAACCGCCTTAAACTCCTTAAACGTTGTACCTTGGTTTTGAGGTTGATTCTGCAACGCTCTTGTCAGTAGTGTTACTAGTTGTTGAACGCAATTCGCATCAACATTGTCGTTATTGTTAGTTCCTTCAGTGGTTCTCTGTCGTGTTGGCTGACGTCTGGGAGGCATTTTCTGATAAAATAAAACACCTATTAGACCATTACTCAACTTCTTTAAGTATTTCTAATTAACTTGCTTCTATAAAAGAAATACCCTAATAGCACATAACACTTTGAACAAAATAATAACATTTATTTATTCATAAACTTTCTGAACACATAACACAATAGCATCTCTGCTATCTACATTCCTTTCCTGAACTACAAAAGTTTCAGGACAACACCATTATTATCATATCCCATGGTTACCTAACACTAGGGACTTACACATTATTCAATACTTATTACGTACATTACCGACATATTTTTTTTTACGATGATCTATTAAGGTACTTCGTAGCCCTATCACGTTCTTCCTCCATGACTCGAAACATTGTTCTGCGATCTAACACGAATGATGGCAGTGTCTCGAACTGAATCGGATATCCCATGACCAGATCTTGAGCTCGATTAATTGCGGTGTTAAATACTTTATCCATCTCTTCCATCTTCATCCTCTTTGCCTGCGCATCTCTCGCTGCTCTTCCAGTTCGTTGATAAGCTTCCTCATATGCATCTTCAGCTCTTGCCCTCTTAGCAGCTTCTTCCCTCAGCTTGCTCTCCAGTTCAGCAACCATCTCGATCAATTGTTCTTTCTCTCCTTCAGTCTGTATTAATTTCTCCTCGGCGTTAGTCAGTCGTTCTTCACGATCCTGGATCTCGCCGTCTTTTTGTGTAATTGTAGTCTGTTGTTCAGCTACTATCTCCTGCAACTCCTCAACTGTATCCTGAAGTTCCACGTTGCGGTCATGCACCTCATCGTAAATACGGCCTGCTATCGAGTTAAGTGGAATCCTTTCTTCCTCATCCTCCTCATCTGTCTCCACATCATTCTCCTCATCTTCAACTACTGTGACCAACGGTAACTCCCGTGGCAGTAGTTGTTCCCAAACTACCTGAATGTCGCGAGGCTCCTCCTCTATAGGCATTTGACGTCCCTCCTCCCTAACCTGACTGGATTCTTCGACATTAGTCATCCTGACAACAAAATTTTAAAGTTTTAGTTATTAATCATTCTACCCGACATTCGCGAGCACATAAGTTATAAACACATAAGCACATAAGTGTTTTATTACTTCTTTCTTAAAACTCGATAAGAGTTATCTCCACTATCTTTTCAAAGGTTACTTCCTAAGGCTTTTTCCCCCACCTAAGGTTCATAACCTAAAGCTCTGATACCAACCTGTGACACCCCCAAATCCCGGTACTTCATTTCCTCAAGATTTGGTGTTCACGTAATCAAAACATTCATTTCTAACTACCCAATTATAATAAAATTGAATAAATAAAACCTGCCCATACAGGACTAAATTTAAATAAATCTCCCAGGTTATCTAACCTTTACAAACATTCATTCATTCATGCGGAATAATTAAAATAACATTCTTTACAATCTTTAAACAAGTCTGAAAATAAACTATTCAATCTATTACAGGTCTTCAGCATTGTTTCATCTTTCCTTTCCCTTTACTGGTGCTAGGTACATCACCAGTTTCATCCTTAACTGTAAGAAAGTTTACAGGCAAGAGTGAGCAAATAAAGCCCACTTGAAATAATAATAGATAAATCATTTAACTTTACATCATTTGCCAATATTAAGTTTAATAGAACTGAACAATAAATTCTATTACTTTCTGAAAACTTTAACATTTATTGAGGGTCTAATGACCACGAATCATGTCCACAGTTACAAGTAATCTTTCAACTTAAACTTTAACAGTCATAAGACTATAAGGACTTCACGTACTTAGGGGAATCAACCCTTCGTACAATGTATTGTGCACAACCATTTCAACGCTAAGCGTAAACCTCTATTAAAAGAGTTGTTCATCTCAGTATTTAGAATACAAGTCCGCACCAAAGTAAGTTTGGTTTGGATAAGCTTTCAAGGAAATTTAGAATTTAACGAACATCAACTAAGGAGTAGTTGAATAAGACCAATAACACTATACTATAGAATAATAGTGATTGAATCAATCATAGTAAACTAAAGTCATGCATTAGGAATAATCTAATAGCATATAATTTGAATAACTATAGCATACCTTGCTTGAACAATACTAAGCCAAGGTTAATTAGAATTGAATACTAAACATGCATAGCAATTTATTTATGCATGCTAAACAACAAGTGTAATACAAGAATAATTTGTTCAACATCAAACCAAAGTTTAGACAGCTTGCATCATTATAAGGTAATCGAATTGAAAACAATAATTAGTTCAATAAGATAAAGGATTAGAAATCTTGCATCGTCATGAGTAACTAGATACAATGACCTACTCAATAATAGACAATCTCGCTCTACGAAAATGTAGAGGTAGCAACTTGCAACAATTGTAATTGAATTTGAAAACAATAATGTACCAAATGAATTTAAACTCGCACAATGAAGTTTTGAGTTAGAGAACTTGCTAAATATCAAAAGTTAAGGCTTACAAACTTGCTCAATGTAAAAGGTAGGTTTAGAAAACTTGCATTTAGCACAAGCTACACTTTTACCACTTGAATTGATACCCTAAACATATGTCATATTGACATAATTAGTTCTAACCAACATTGTACATTTATATAAACAATTACATTCATCATATGGGTTGAATTACCCATTCACATAATCAATTATTTTTCAAGTAGATAATACTTAATAACATGATAGTTCATAGTCTAATCATACTGAAATTATCATTTAACATTATTATGATAACACATAACATTTATTTTCAAGTTTTGTACATTTAAACAAAACTGTCAGACAGTTCTGCCAAGCCACGCCGCGGCGCCACAGTTTGTATTGTGGCTCGCGCTGCGGCGCTGAGTCGGCGCTGCGGCTCAGCGATTATACTACGAGCCGGCGCTGCGGCGCAGTGATTGTGCAGCAGGTCGCTTACGTCATGGTGATGGCGCTGCGACGCCAGCAATGAACTGCTGGGCCGCGCCGCGGCGCGAACTGTCAGCGTAGACTGACAGCTTCGGCAACCATGAAAGAAAAAGCCAAATTGGCCAAAAAGCTCGAGTCTAATAGACTAGTTACACTCTATTTTGCACATAAACTTCATATAAACATATAGTAAAGACTTCTAACATGTTTCTACTCATAGATTAACACAAACATCAAATATTCAACACCCAATTTTAATATTTTTGTCAAAAACTCCATTTTTGATATCTTCCATGAAAATCAATACTGTGATTTTGTTATTCAACCAAAACAGTAAATTCTAAGCATCATGATTATGATGTTACATACTCTAGCAATTCTTATAATCAATTTATCAATACAACAACTAATTACACCTTAATTTCCGTTTTAACTAAAGCCATACTCATTCATAAAAACTCTCTGTAAAATAATTTCTTCATAAAATACATACATACATGAACCAATATATCTTATAAACATATATAATCAACAATCATACCAATTATAATCATAAACAACAAAAATTCCTTTTATAAAATTTTCACAGAGAACTTTTTAAAAGAAAAGAAACTAAATTGTTTAAAGAAGAAGATGAAGCTCCTACCTTGTATTAGGAAGATGATGATTATCTTCTTTGCTTAACAACTTTTCTCCAAAACCTGAAAAGAAAACTCTCAATTCTCTCACTTTTCATTCTTTTCTTCTTCTTTTTCCTCTGTCTTTTCTAACTGAGTCTTTCTCTAACCTTAGTCTAACATATGTAATAAGAAAATAACGTATATAATAATAATAGATATATTAAGTATAGGATTGTTAACTGATATCAGTTATCAAATTTAAAAATCAAAAGCCATAAGGCTTGTTTGGTTAAGGTAAATAAAATAACTCATTATTACTTACTCCTTGTTTGGTAAAATCCAATTAAAATACTATTATATTAAAGACTTATTATGCCATAAGGCATGTTAACTCCTTTATAGCAAGGTTATTAGTCACACCTTTATTAAATTAATAAATCAATTAAACATTAATCTATTAAATTACTTTAACACATAAACAATTATAATTCTTTTACAATTATAAGTTCATTTAATCAACTAATATTTCAAACTACAATTTCTCATTTGAATATTATTATTTATTTAAAATCATTATAAGCTCTCTAGCTTATTAAATTAAACTCCATTATTATAAAATCTCATAATAATTAATTTATTTAGCTCCTTAATTATTTACTCAACAAATAATTAATTAAATCACATCAACTCAAATTGTCATATAATTCAATAAATATTTAATATTGCCAATAAATATTTAATATTTAATATTTAATTATTTATTCAAATTTCTGAAACTACGTATTGACTATAATCGGTGAGCAGTCAACAGACTATGAACTTTATTTTCAATTTCTCTAAAGTTTAGCAGAACTTCATCCGCAAACCTTCATAACTTACGGGCGCAATACAACATGCAATAGCCCTGTATTGATCATCCTAATGTGCCCTATATTGATCAATACTACATGCAAGAATGATATTATCATTCATTTTATCCGCCTTTGGCGCACAAAAGTTTTGCCATATTAGGGATGTTCATACTTAGTCGGGAATCCAAACCAAAGCAATTTGATTGGATACAATAAAGTTCTATAATGTTAAACAACTTTTAATTAAGGTATACATACCAAAAATCAATGGGTATGTGTCAACATGTGATTAAATACAATGATTATCCAAGTGAGGACACTTGTCTAACCATATTTCGAAATTAGCGAACAGAATAAATATTTGGATTGTACAACAGTACTGTATTGATAAACAATGATCGGATAATTTAAGAACTTGTATGAATACAAAAGATTTGATACATAATCGATAATAATAGAGTTAATAATCTGGCACAATAATAATATAATTCTGAAACTATCTTACTCATGTCCATTGCATAAAGGAAATACAAAGTTAGGATACTTGCACAATGCAAAGGATAGTTCGAATAGTTGCACAATATAATTTGAGTACGGTTAGGAAACTTGCCTTAAGCGTAGTTTATCCACGTTAATAAATCAACACTTTCAAATCCTATTTATAGCATGTTATAAGCACAAAATGCTCATTAGCTAACACATTATTTATTCAAGTGTGACATGATTCAAATATGCACATATGGTACAAAATCAACTCATAAGTTTATCGTGAAATCAAGTATCTAGTTACTTAAAAAACCAATTAAGAATGCTCAAATTTAAGGGCTTTTTATTCATGGACTTTCATTATATAAAGTAAATACTATCTATTTACCTAATCCTTACATATATACATGCGTCAGTAGGTTTGAAACCATTTTTAGCAATATAGGCATCATACAAGTCAACTATCTAAAATCAGATTGCGCAACTCAAATTCCAGACTAGCGCAGCTGCACCATGGCTAGGCCTAGGACCGTCGCAGCTGCGCATCCCTCTGGCTAAGCCAAGACTTAGTTGTTGCCTTGTGGTTTCTGTCCGGCAAGAACACAACATATATACTATCTTGACAAAGGTCATTTCTCAGTTCTTAAGTCAATCTAGGTTTCCTAATTTCATAACATAGTTCTAAGTTAAACATTTCAACAAGTTACGGCCATTCAAGGTCATGAAACCACAAGGTCTAACATGCTTGCCTTCTAAACATAGTCATATAACTCATATTAGGCCTGATTGTGAGTATTCATAACACATATGTGTAATTAACCTCGTTTTGGTTGGAAATTCACTTTACTTATGCTTTCCTTGAATTGCAATACTTAAGCATGTTTTATATATTATTTATGATACGTGAGTGAGTTTAAGAGCATCATCAAACATGTTCAGAATATCATATTCTAACTCTCAAGGTAGTATGTTAACATTCTAGTTTAAAGTTCGTATTTTCATTAGTAACCTTACTAATAACTCCAATACGTTCATGCTTTCTTATGAATCATATAAACATAAGTTACCGGTCTATTCATGCATTCTAAACCATACCAACATGCTTGCATAGTCAGCATATAAACATGGTATGCATACATCTCAAGTTCTTTCACAAAGTTCTAAATTCATTTAAACTACACACTTTGTTATTCATGTAGGCTAATCTAGTAAAACATGTTCTTATTAAGTTAATATACTTGTATATACCCATTACACATGCTTGCATGCTAGTTTAAGTCATAATAATTGATCACACATAGCAGAATTTTAAAACAAAACTCAAAACTGGACTCAAGGGCTGGCGCTGCTGCACTGTGCCTCAGGGTTAATCCGGCGCAACTGCGCCTTGTCTGGTTCGAGCCAGGAACAGTTTGTTTCAGCAGAAAACTAGCCCAAACACAAAAATTACTCACAAATTCGATTCAAAACAAGTATCTATCAGTTTTAACATGCTAATATAGTTACATAACAACTATACAACCATTACTCAATCCTTATTATCATCTAACTCCACCTAATTAAGAATTTGAGAATTCAAGAACAAAAATTTAACAGAAACTAAAAATGAAGAACAATATAGAGTTTTATACCTTTGTAATTAGCTTTGTAAATCACACCTTTTCAATTGATATGTATACAATCACTCACTCTATCTAAGATTTCAATTCCACTCCTTAGCAATTTTTAGCAATAGAAATTAAAAAGAGATGGGCTGTATTTATAGGGAAACAAGAACACAATTAATGCATATATACATCAAATTAAACCAATGAGAATGTTAGATTACATGATGGTTAAGAGAGATTTGGTTAATGGTAGTTGATTTACATCATTATGCCCACTCCCTTGTTCATCATTGACATCTAGGTCACTAGCTTGAGCTTGGAAGAAGAAAAATGCATAGGCCTTAGCCTCTATGTGATTCACGTGGCTGAGAAAATGGGCAAATAGGACACTAGTTTCGGGACAAGCTAATTAACTCCGCACTCTTGCAACATTAGACCATATACTTATACACAACTCTCATTCTTATGCTATATTGTATACACATATCAACCATACATTATAACTTAGTGCCACAATATGATTTACATATTTAATATTTCAAGGTAGTTGATGTAATATGAAAATGTAACATACATATAGTACACGTATAATTTTATCACACCGGTATACTTTATTAAAAATAATACCTTACAATATGTTCATGGTATATTATATTAATATATACCCACATAAATCTTGTCACATACACCTTCATTGTGTATTCATACCATATAGTTTTAATAAACCTTAATATATGGTTACTATATATAGCCACATAAATATTACACTACACTATATTATTCAGTTGTATTTTATATTTTTAATCATTGCTCACATGCACAAAACAGTCAATATAATCTTATTATATTAATAACTTATTTGTTTTATGTCAAATAAATAAATTATTCACTTCCTTGATTAATTACCACTAATATAAATAAATCCATTCTTCCTTGATTAATGTATTTATGGATCTCCATAACCATTAATTAGCTATATAATTCTTATTGTATTTATAGGCATACTGCTAACAATAATAATCACATACTATTCGTTAATTACCATTATCAATTAATAATAATTATTGGTTCACTTAATAATTCATTCGTCGAACATAACTCACTTTATTCCATGGTTTATTAATGTCACACATATCACATAATTGTTTCATTTAATTTCTAAAGTAGAAAAAAATAATTTTTCCCAACTGACCACTGGCGCAGCTGCACCATTTTGTATTGCTGGGACGGCAGAGCTGCGCCGTACCCTGACAGTGCCAATACTGGTTTAGCTTCAAGCCCGTGCCAACTTTCATCGCTAAACTCGTTTTATATGACATGATTTAATGTCCACAAGAGTGATATTGCAAATCTAAGATTGTATTCCTTACTTATCATAAAAATCCTAAAAATCATATATTCACCAAAATTAAATAATAACTATTTTTATTACAAAATTTATTATAAGAATATAATCTATAATGATCAATACTAATAAATAATTTTTATTTATCACATATATACATATACTTTACTTTGCACATATTCTCACCTTTATATATAAAAAATTTATATGCAAATTTTTTATTTAATTATATTGAAAATATTGGGTTGTTACATCCACCCTCCCTTATAAGGATTCCGTCCCCAGAATGACCGTTTCAAAACTTATATATACTAGGAAAAATAGGATACACAGTCATTTCAAATAGATCTCGATCAGATTTGATCGAACCGATCTTTAACTATTTAACATAAAACTTGTCTATCTGATCATATGGAAATTTGATTTCTAACAGAACTCAAATTTCTCCTTCAAAATTTCTTTATAAAAAAATAAAATCATATATAAGAAAATAAAATTTATTCGAATAATACCTGAAGTTCCATCTCCGGCTGCTACGGTATCCTGAACCGTCATGTTGAAGACTCTTGCGGTTGATTTTGTTGAAGTTGGTCCCGTTATCACCAGTGTTCCGTTGCCTTTCCCACATTCACTTTTCTTGCATCCATTCTCCTTTTTGGACAGTCCTTTATCTTATGTTCCGTTGATCCACACGAAAAACACCCATTGTTCGTCCTAGGATTAGGGCAGTTAAGAAAGATATGTCCCTTCTGCCCACACTTATAGCACACGAACTTACGACTAAGACACTCACTTGAATGATTCTTCCCACAATTCCTACATTGCACAGCCTGGTTCCTCACACCTTCCTGTTTGAGTTAGACATTTCCAAAATTGTTTCACTTTCTTTTCCTATTACCACTACAACTACCTGCTTCTACCTTCCCAGCTCCCTCAACCTTACCCTTGTTCTTTTTCTCCTTATTGTAGAGGCTCATGGCCTCACTTCCCCCTTCGGCTATGATAACCTTCTCCAAAAGTGCTGCAAAAGTATTTATCTGCAATACCGCCACCTTATTGTAGAGCCAGTGTTTAAAGCCCAACTCAAACCTCCTTGCCTTCCTTGCCTCCGTATCAACTTGATGCGGAGCAAACCTAGCTAATTAGTTAAACTTTGTGGCATACTCCGCTACTGTCATGTTCTCATGCTTCAACTCCAAAAACTTCATCTCTATCCTAGCCCACACTGGATGAGAAATAGTTCTCAAAGAATAGCGTCTCAAACCTTGTCCATGGTATCACTCGTTCTCCTACCCTAGCTTGATTTGCCTTCCACCAGAAATTCGTCTCTCCTTTCATCATATAGGTGGCAAAAGTTATCTTTGACCCCTCAGCTACCCTAGCGACTATAAATGCTTTTTCTATTTCCTTAACCCAAGTTTGGGCTTCTATCGGGTCAGTGGTACCTCTAAATTCTGGCGGTCCTACAGCCTTAAAATCTTTGAAGTTTGCAAATCGACTATCTGGTTGATTTTTCGCAGCCGGCATTCCATTCTGCATGGCTTGAGCTACCATGTTAGCGAAATTCTACATCAGGTCTGGTTATTGTCCTCTAGCATTGTTGATAGATTCTTCTGCCCTTTGGTTCTGAGTTTGACGTCTTGGCGGCATTATCTAGTTAAATAAAACATAATCTATATTTTATTAACTTACATTCTAAACCTTATCGTATAAGTTTAATATTTTAAACTTGTTTCATTAACTAAACATAAATTCATATTCATTCAACTATTTCATAGTACATAACATAGCACATACTGCTTTAAACATCCGATATCCCTTTGTGATCACAAAAGTCTGAAATCGCTGCTACAACTTATACAAAAGTCATAAATATTACATCACACAGACATACGTGTCATAGAACACATATATTCAAACAATACTTATACTATGCCTTTTCCTGATCCTGAACAACCTTTCGCTCGATGACCTTCCATCCCACAAATAAAACATGCACCTAGCTTAAAGTCGGGACAATGATGAAAGATATGCCCCTCATGTCTGCAAATGTAACATATCTTTTTCCCTTTCCTGCATACGCCTTCATGTTTCTTGTCACAGTTCACTTTCATATTTTAATAGCTTCCTCTTGGTTATTATCAAAATTTACTATTTTGCGGTCTTTTATCTTTCTTTTCCCTTTCTTGCTCGGAACTGCATACGATGTGTTACTTTTGGCTCCCATCTAATCAATTTGGATCTTAAGCTTATCTTGTTCTTCCATCGTTTCGATTAATGCCTTTCGTAATTGACTATTTAGTAGCTTTTCTATTTCCCTTAACTTTTCCAGAGAAGAAACCTTGTTCCTCGTATTATGCACTTCGGTTGATGCTTGATCAGCTCCAACTTTAGTGTCTGAATCATTATCTGTTAGTTCCAACATTTTTGGGTCCAATACTATATTTTTCAAAATGATCACCTCATCAAGGTTATCTTCAATGTGAGCCTCTACTTCAGCTACTGGCTTTGATATTGGCTCGATTATGGAGATTAACTCCTTCTTAAAAATCTGAAGGTATCCTAATCATTTTCCACTTGACATCGACACATAATTTATCTAGATTAGTATATAATATATATACACACAACAAATAATAATTTTTACATGGGTTATTTTTATTTTGTTTTACGATGAATTTAGTTAATTCATCTCCTTTAAAACTCTATATGAGTTATTTGTATTTTCAACGTTTCCCTTTGCCCTAAGGTTATAGCCTAAAGTATATCCCACCTATAATTTCTAACCCTAAAGCTCTGATACCAACCTATGACGCCCCCAAATGCAGGTGCTTAAAAACCCGAATTCATTACTTCACGATACCATTTCTTTGAGCGAAATAATAATAATAATGTCATAATTATCAAACTTAATTTATATATCAGAGTTGTCTAAATCCTAGGTACGCGACCTTTAAAACATTTCATTACATGATAAATAATAAATATCATCATCTTATTTAAGTCTAGCTATTACACAAGATAGCACAAACTTAATCTGCTAGCTTTCCTTTCCCTTTGTTCTTGCCTGAACCTTCAGGTCGATCATTCATAGCTGAAAACATTTAAATTAAGCAAGAATGATCATTTGAGTGCACAACAAGTAATAGCAAACAATAAACATTAGCTGGAAGGATTAAATGTTTTCTTTAAATGACACTTCTATAACGAATCAACTGTTGTGAAGTAATCTGAACCAATAATAACAACATATCAATTCTATATGAAATTTTTGAAACTACGTATTGACTATAATCGGTGAGCAGTTGACAGACTATGAACTTTTTTTTCAATTTTCGCTAAGGTTTAGCAGAACTTCATCCGCAAACCGTCATAACTTACGGACACGAGGGTGATCATCCCAATGTGCCATGTATTGATCAATACTACATGCAAGAATGATATTATCGTTCATCTTATCCGCCTTTGGTGCACAAAAGTTTTCCTAGATTAGGGATGTTCATACTTAGTTGAGAATCCGAACCAAAGCAATATGATTGGATACAATAAAGTTCTATCATGTTCAACGATATTTCTAAATTTGTGTCTAGTCGGGTCAAATAGTTTAGACGGCTTTTAATTAAGGTATACATACCAGAAATCAATGGGTATGTGTCAACATATGATTAAATACAATAGTACTTTATTGATAAACAATGATCGGATAATTTAAGAACTTGTATGAATACAAAAGATTGGATACATAATCGATAATAATAGAGTTAATAATCTGGCACAATAATAATATAATTTTGAAACTTTCTTACTCGTGTCCATTGCATAAAGGAAATGCAAAGTTAGGATACTTGCACAATGTAAATGATAGTTCGAATACTTGCACAATATAATTTGAGTATGGTTAGGAAAATTGCCTTAAGCGTGGTTTATCCACGTTAATAAATCAACACTTTCAAATCCTATTTATATCGTGTTATAAGCACAAGATGCTCATTAGCTAACACATTCTTTATTCAAGTGTGACATGATTCAAATATGCACATATGGTACAAAATCAACTCATATGTTTATCATAAAATCAAGTATCTAGTTACTTCATAAGCCAATTAAGAATGCTCAAATTCAAGGGCTTTTTATTCATGGACTTTCATTATATAAAGCAAATACTATCTATTTACCTAATCCTCATATATATACATGCGTCAGTAGGTTTGAAACCATTTTTAGCAATATAGGCATCATACAAGTCAACTGTCCAAAATCAGATTGCAGAACTCAGATTCCAGACTGGCGCAGCAGCGCCATGGCTAGGCCTAGGGCCGGCGCAACTGCGCAGCCCTCTGGCCAAGCCAAGACTTAGTTATTTCCTTGTGGTTTCTGTCCGGCAAAGAACACAACATAAATACTATCATAACAAAGGTCATTTCTCGGTTCTTAAGTCATTCTAGGTTTCCTATTTTCATAACATGATTCTAAGTTAAACATTTAAACAAGTTAAGGCCATTCAAGGTCATAAAACCACAAGGTCTAACATGCTTGCCTTCTAAACATAGTCATATAACTCATATTGGGCATGCTTGTGAGTATTCATAACACATATATGTAATTAACCTCATTTTGGTTGGAAATTTGCTTTGCTTATGCTTTCCTTGAATTACAATACTTAAGCATGTTATATATATTATTTATGATAGGTAAATGAGTCTAAGAGCATCATAAAACATGTTCACAATATCATATTCTAACTCTCAAGGTAGTATGTTAACATTCTCGTTCAAAGTTCGTATTTTCATTGGTAACCTTACTAATAACACCAATACGTTCATGCTTTCTTATGAATCATATAAACATAAGTTAACGGTCTATTCATGCATTTCTTAACCATACCAACATGCTTGCAAAGTCAGCATAAAAACATGGTATACATACATATCAAGTTCCTTCCTAAAGTTCTAAATTCATTAAAACTACACACTTTATTAATCATGTAGGCTAATCTAGTAAAACATGTTCTTATTAAGTTAATATACTTGTATATACCCATTACACATGCTTGCACGCTAGTTTAAGTCCTAATAATTGATCACACTTAGCATAATTTTGAAACAGAACTCAAAACAAGACTCAGGGGTCGGCGCAGCTGCACTGCACCTCAGTGTTAATCCGGCAAAGCTGCGCCGTGTCTGGTTCGAGCCAAGAACAGCCTGGGTCGGCAGAAAACTAGCCCAAACACAGAAATTACTCACGAATTCAATTCTAAACAAGTATGTATCAGTTTCAACATGCTAATATAGTTATATAACAACTATACAACCATTACCCAATCCTTATTATCATCTAACTCCACCTAATTAAGAATTTGAGAATTCAAGAACAGAAATTTAACATAAACTAAAAATGAAGAACAAGATAGAGTTTTATACCTTTGTAATTAGCTTGGTAAATCACACCTTTTCTATTGATATGTATACAATCACTCACTCTATCTAAGATTTCAATTCCATTCCTTAACCATTCTAAGAAAAATAAATTAGAAGGAGAGGGGTTATATTTATAGGCAAACAAGAACACAGACAATGCATATATACATCAAATTAAACCAAAGAGAATGTTAGATTACATGATGGTTAAGAGAGATTTGGAAAATGGTAGTTGATTTACATCATTATGCCCACTCCCTTGTTCATCGTTGACATCTAGGTTACTAGCTTGAAGAAGACAAAGGCATAGGCCTTAGCCTCTATGTGATTCACGTGGCTGAGAAAGTGAGCAAATGGGACACTACTATTGGAACAAGCCAATTAATTCAGCACTCTTGCAACATTAGACCATATACTTATACACAACTCTTATTCTTATGTTATATTGTATACACATATCAACCATACATTATAACTTAGTGCCACAATATGATTTACATATTTAATATTTCAATGTAGTAGATGTAATATGAAAATATAACATACATATAGTACATGTATAATTTTATCACACCGGTATACTTTATTAAAATTAATAGCTTACAATATGTTCATGGTGTATTATTTTAATATATACCCAAATACATCTTGGCACACACACCTTCATGATGTATTCATACCATATAATTTTAATAAACCTTAATATATGGTTACTATATATAGCCACATAAATGTTACACTACACTATATAATTCAGTTGTATTTTATATTTTTAATCATTGCTCACATGCACATAACAGACAATATAATCTTATTATATTATTAACTTATTTGTTTTATGTCAAATAAATAAATTATTCAATTCCTTGATTAATTACCACCAATATAAATAAATCCATTCTTCCTTGATTAATGTATTTATGGATCTCCATAACCATTAATTATCTATATAATTCTTATTGTATTTATAGACATATTGCTAACAATAATAATCACATATTATTAGTTAATTACCATTATCAATTTATAATAATTATTGGCTCAATTAATAATTCCTTCATCGAACATAACTCACTTTATTCCATGGTTTATTAATGTCACACATATCACATAATTGTTTCATTTAATTTCTAAAGTAGAAAAAAATAATTTTCTCCAACTGACCACTGGCGCAGCTGCACCGGTTTATACTGCTGGGACGGCGCAACTGCGCCATACCCTGACAGTACCAAGACTGGTTTAGTTCAAGCACGTGCCAACTTTCATCACTAAACTCTTTTTATACGGCATGAATTAATGTCCACAAGAGTGATATTGCAAATCTAAGAGTGTATTCATTACTTATCATAAAAATCCTAAAAATCATATATTCACGCAAAATAAATAATAATTGTTTTTATTACAAAATTTATTATAAGAATATAATCTATAATGATCAATAGTAATAAATAATTTTTATTTATCACATATATACATATACTTTACTTTGCACATATTCTCACCTTTATGTTAAAAAAAAATTATATGCAAATTTTTTATTTAATTATATTGAAAATATTGAGTTATTACACATGGCAATCAGAAATGATTAACCACATGTATATTTGAATGAAACAACTCGAGGTCGAGTTAAGAATAACTTGTCTATTTCATTGATTATCGTTACACATTTTAATAAGTTTTGTTTGAAAACCTAATATATAAATAATATCGATATACAAATTAGAATACTATCATCACAGTATTTAAAATAACCTAAACATATTAACACATAACCCTATCAGTATATACAGCACATAAAACCTAACCTCAAGTCAAAATAATTTTCCAAGTCTCATAATAATTTTCAGATAATTATTATCATTTATCATGAATTTTCAATCATTAATATCGTATTTATAAGAATTAAATACCACATAATTCCTTTACCATTAATACTTATTTAATACTAAATATTAATAAAAATTATAGCATAATATTATAATATATTTATAATATATCAAAGTATTTTTAATACCTTAAAATCATATTTATATGATTTTTAAACAATTAAATTCAGTATCCGATAATTGCCATTAATATTAAATGTTAATGTTTTTCATGACAAAATATCAAAACTTATATTGTATAACTTAAAATATTTTTATAACACTTAAATTATTTTTATATGATTTTTAAATAATTAATTCTATTTTTCCATATTTTATTTAATGTATTTATTAAATAAATTAATTACCATTAGTATTAATTAATTAATAAATTCATCACAAAATATTAAAAGTCACTAAAAATAACTTAAAATATTTTCTTATATCATAATACAATTTTTCATGTATTAAAATAATTTTAACTAATTTATTTAATATTGTAATTAAATACCATTATTATTCCAAAAAATATTAAATATTTATGAAATATATTTAGAATAATTAAAAACTAATTTTCAGGCTTTAAAATAATTTTTAGGAATTTATTTTGTATTTTTATTAATTAAAAACCATTTTTTTCTATTTATTTTATAGAAATAATATTTTTCAAAATTAAGTGTCGCTGAAGGGCCCTATAGCGATGAAAATGTCGCTATAAGTGTTCTTAAGTTGTTCTTGAGTCTGCCTAGAAACCCATGTCAATGAAAAAAGGTGCTAGGTTTAACCATCTATAATTCATGGATCCTGAGGTATCTGGGTTCGATTAGGTATTCAGATTATAGTATTGATGCAATACTATAACCCTAAACAAACATCTTGGCCATTCTATATCAAATCAGAAAGATCTGGGCCCTCAAAAACCTTGTCAGGCATGTTCTTCATTTTCTGGGTTTCCCAAAAATGAAGAACAGCCAAGGTATCTAGTTTGCAAGCCTTGAATCTAGCGTTCTGGACTTTCTCCGAGAAATATTTAGGTTCAATCGTGTAGTAGTCATGACAGGGTACAATTACATAACATCATATCCTCATAACAACAACAGATCTAAGAGATCAAGGCCGGTCAAAGTAGTGGTCAGGAACTGCCTCTTGAAGATCTGGATTTTCCAAAAACCTTCATAAGGTAGTTTCGTCAACCCTACTTTGACCACAAATAAAATCGTTTCTATTTATGATTTTAGTAAAGTAAAGGATCATATATATAGACTACATGTCAGTCTACAAGCTCCAACCAACAAAATGACCCAACAATCAAAGAGAAGCAAAATCAAAGACCTGCAAAAACACTGTCAGACTTTTCTGGGTAATCTGGGTTACCCAGAAATAGTCAGTCGTGGCCGGTCAACGCAGTTTGACTGCTTATAACTTTCAATCTACACATGATCTAGGCTTGATTTAAGTTCTAGATCAAAGACCTTACAACGTACTACAAGTACAAACCTTTAAAATACTAAAAACATTAACAGAGATAGATCTAGGAGACCTGACATTTGACTGTCTGACACCAATTTAAAGTTTTCCAGATTTTTAAAATCTATAATTTCGTGCATCTAGATGTTATAGATCCTTGACCTAACAACACATATCATTAAATGACACCTTAATACATAACTTTAAACAACAAACAACATCAAACAACACGGATCACATGATTTTCAAAATTTAGGGTTTTATACCATTTCTATCTTTGATCCTTGATTCTGACTTCTTGATTCTATTATTGTCTTGCTATGAACTGATCCTAGCTTTGTTTATCACTCTCTCTCACTCTAGATTTTGAAAATTGAGGAGAGAGAAGTTCTTGGAGAAAATGAGAAATAAACTAAACATTTTCTCTCTCTTAATCAATTTATTTGATACAAATGCAATGTACATAGCTGACATGTTGGCTAATATTTTAGATATATGCACATGTGTATATCTTAAGTTGGTCAACAACTCAAATATATGGCAAGATTTGCAAGCCACCTATTAAAGAATGCTAAAAGGGAAAAATAGTCATTTGATTTCCAATTTTAATGGCATACTTGTCAATTGTCCAAACCCTTAGGGTTTATGGTTTAACCTTTAGGGTTTAGAGTTTTGCAAATTAAATTTCTAAGATTTCCAAATTTCGATTTTCAAAATAAAAAATTAATATTTCTAAATTATAATTAGGATTCTCTAATTATATTAAAATTTCTTAATGATAATTCAAGCTTGCTAATTAGGATTAACATTTCATAATTAAAATTACTAATTTAGCAATTAAGACCATAATTGTACATTAGGGTTTCATATGGAACAATTAAGGTTTCAAACTTTAAAATTAGGTTTTTCTAATTAATTCGTTAAGCTTTACCCTAATTAAGTTTATAATTAATGCACTAAAGTCTCTGAGATCCCAAGCTAGGGTTTTCGCAATCTAAATTAGGGTTTCAGATTCTCGAAACTAAAATTAGGGTTTCCAGATTCGGTATTAGGGTTTCTATGATATCCATATGATTTTCTAACTGAACGTTGACGTTCTTAATATAATATTAGTGTTTGCCACTGATATAGGATATCTGGTCAACCCTTGACCCTTAACCACATACTGTACACATATAATACCATATACACAGAACATGTAAACTTAAATCCTTAATCCTGAATAATTCACCATAAAAATTTTAAATTCACAAAATTCCTTCTCGAAAATCTCAAATCCATTCACTTATTTTTTGTCTAGGTTTATTATTTAACCTTAATTCAATATTTTAAGATTTTATAAATATCAAAATTCTCGGGTTGTCACATTTATCCCTTCATCTAAAAATTTGGTCCCCGAAATTTACTTTACACCTTACACTATGCACCATACACCATTCATACATAGCATCACATGCTACCCAATACATTCCTCACAAGAGTAAAAATTTTCAAATATTGCTGAGGAGTTATATAGACTATTGTCTGTCATTTTCGCAAAGGTTTAATGGAAATTCCCCGCAAACCACACTTGTCTTATGAACATAGTGGGTAGTCAGCCCGTTCTACCCTGTATTAGCCCAGTAATACTGGTTTGATCTGTTTCTCATCTATGCCATAGGCACAAAAAAATTCACCTCAGTCTTATCGTAGAATTTCTTACCAAAATAATTTGGTTCGAGAAAATTTTCAAAGAACGCTTAGAATTTTATAAACGTTGGTCTAGCCGAATCAAATAACATAGACTCATATCAATAATTCAATTTCAATCAAAATACGAATGTGTGTAGCTAAAACCCCGTTGACAAATTTAAAATTTTGAAAATTACATCATGATGTCGTACTGTATTAACAGCCCATATGAGGATGCCGTCATCGAGTGACTTTATCATAACACATTATACAATAGTGGGACAATGATTTTTAGATTGAATTCAACACTAAGCATTCTTGTATTTACAACTCCATCAACTTTTTATCATCTCTGCACCATGTTACATGGTACATAAGTGATAAATAAAAATATATTTTGATATTTCAAATCATTATCATCTAGCTAAAACAAGTATTATGGATTATTCTTTAAACCATTCAGAAAACCATTGCAATTTAGTTTTATCATCTCAACAGGTAATGATGTGTCGGTGGCCCGAAGTCCACTCATACACAATGGTCACAAGGAGTTGAGAATAAAAATTCATTTCAAAAAGTACACAGTGCGTTTTTAGCTTGATGTCAAAAATTTTGAGTCTAGCATAGCTAGAATATTTGGAAAGCTTATGTCTCCACTAATGATCAATTTCTTAGTAATCCATCTATTCCTATTATCCTTAATACTCCATTCACACAAAACTATACATAGTTCATCAAACTCGTACTTAATCTTATATTCTCTACCTATACCATATTTATCTGTTATATACATGAGAAAAGAATTACCTTATCAACAGATACATAGCAAATAGCGCGACACAGACCTAATCATAACTCCATTCTCAATATAAATTTTATTCAAGTTGTATTCATAATCTTTTCCTGAATTTGTACCAATTCATAGTACAACTGACACACAGCAATCTTGCTGTAAACTTTTCAATCATTAGATTAATTCTTTTCCCTGTTATCACCTGATTAGATCACGGGGTGATCTCATCGTATAAATTACGATTCATTTCTATTCTATGATCATTTTGTTTTACGATCTCCTATCTTTGAACTTTTAGTCTTTCAGACTCTATCTGTTCACCATTACTGTTCACCTTTATTATCTGAGTTAGGGAACTCCGTATCTTTATAACTCGCTGAGATTCATCTTTGAATCTTACCAACTCACTAACTTTATTTGAGTTAGTACTAATCCTAATCACTGCAGTTATTGGACTAAGGTATTCCTACCTAAGGTTCATTACCAACAGCTTTGATACCAACTGTGAGAGCCCCAAATTTGAGTCCTAAATCACCACGGATCTGGTACATTCATTCTATAACCATTGTGGAATATATAAACATAAATTGTTTATACAATAAACTTTACACACTATTGTCCAAGGTCGAATAACCTTAACTTATACAAAATTCATAACCTATCTAACATACAATGTTATTATCATACTATACTATTACAATTTAACTTCACAAATAATCCTAAGCTGAACTTGGCTTATTCTTTCCTGTACCCGAACGTAGTTGCCTTATCTACGATGTTTATCATGATATAGTAAGGGTGAGCTATAAGTTTACCCAGCAAATTTAAATTCAATAAATTAAGGATATATCATGATTGAAATAATTTGAATAATAGTTGGCTAACATTCAACAATATACTTGTGAATTAGCATGAACAAACTTTCATAGCTGAACGAACATGGAACATGAACATAACAATTATATCTGGACCGAATGGTAATGAAGGTGATCAGCCTTTCACACCTGATGAATACATGCAATATGCACTGAGTACGATTCAACAATTCATAGACATGTCAATCAGAAATGATTAACCACAAGTATATTTGAATGAAACAACTCGACGTCGAGTCAAGAAAAACTTGCTTGTTTCGTTGATTATCGTTACACATTTTAATAAGCTTTGTCTGAAGACCTAATATATAAATAATATCGATATACAAATTAGAATAATATCATCACAGTATTTAAAATAACCTTAACATATTAACATATAACACTATCAGTCTATACAACACATAAAACCTAACCTCAAGTCAAAGTATTATAGTTCAAGTCGAGTTCGGCACAATTCTGACATCCCGACAATTTAGTCGAACAAATATCGAGTTTAAGTTCCATTAAACTCTGCCTAAACACTTAACAATTATCTTAGATAATTATATTATTAGTCAAAATAATTTTCCAAGTCCCATAATAATTTTCAGATAATTATTATCATTTATCATGAATTTTCAATCATTAATATCGTATTTATCAATGTCGACGTCGGGATTTTTATTTGTCCTTGTTCGTTACCTATTTTTTTGTGTTCTCATTTTTTGTGAGATTTGTTTGAAAAAACAAGTGAAAAAGGTCCGACATGTATAATGTTGATGATTGGACTGTAAGAGTCACCAGTAAGTTTTTTAACTGGTTGGTCCAACACAACCGAGAAAAGGTTTGCACATTGACCCAGTGATGTGACACTGCTAAATGGGTCAGTGAAAGCGAGATTCAATTAGGGTCCGGGGACTTGCTTATACGGAGGGAAGGTGTTAGGCACCCCCCGACATCCGTGTTGCCATGGTGACCACCACTTTTCAAGAAACTGTTATATGAATGTGTGTGCGTGTGTGTGTGGGTCAATGTACTGTTATTTAGAAGTAGTGCGAGGCCTCGTTCGCACCTATATACACAGGGTTTGAATTTATATAAAAATTCATTTTTAAGCAAGATCTGGCAGTGATGTTTTAAAAAAGGTTTTTCAAACCCAGTGCTCAATAGTAATTGAGACCTTTTACGCTTCCATTTTATTATTAAATGTTCGGCTTGATTGATTTTATTTTCCAGATGCAAGGCATCTGTAAGAAAATAATGCACCAAACAGTGCCGAAATCCTCATGGGTATGAAAACTATCGGAGGACATTCGAACACCGTGAATAAGTTTACAAGCTGATTACAGCTGAAAATGTCCATCACGGGAACCGAATCTAGATTCAGTGGACTGAATCTGTGATCACATGATTCCTAGGCTCACATGATGCCGCAGTTGATATAAATGCGGTAAGCAGGTATATATATAAAAGCTGTATATATATATATATATATATATATATATATATATATATATATATATGATCACCAACCACGAAGCACCTCCACGGGGGATCAAAAATGTAAATAAAGTTGTAAAAGCTATCTACCGCCACGGAGGAAACTCCAGGCGGGACGAAAATACAGAAAGTAGTAAAAACGGTCAACCACCACGAAGTAAACTCCAAGGGGGACGATATATATATATATATATATATATATATATATATATATATATATATATATATATATATATATATATATATATATATATAACTGATAAACGCACCGGATATAAAATTCAGGCTCATCGGACAAAGTCCAACAACAGTTAATATATATAAGTATATATATATCTTAAAGCAGTAAACGTACCGGATGTAAAATCCAGGCTCATCGAACAAAGTTCGACAACAGTTGATATAGATCATATATATATATATATATATATATATATATATATATATATATATATATATATATATATATATAAACTGAAATAAAATCACGAACCGAAGTCCGGGCAAACACACGCAACACGACTCTCAATGTGAAGAACGGTGTGTGCATAGATGAAGGAAAATGCTTTAAAGTGTGTGAGAAGGCTTAAAGTGGATTGTCGAAGAAGACTTCTATATCTTTAAAGTAGATAAACACTAGCTTCCATGGGTACAGAAATAGCTATATGTGAGCTCACAAGTGTTTAAAATGAGAAATCACTCAGTATAGGGTCAGTACAGAGCAAATTGGGTAGGGCTTCCTCGCCGTCTCTCTTCTTAAAATGGCCATCCCAAACCCTCTATTTATAGAGGGTGGAGCCATAGGTGTACCTGCGGCTGGGCCGCATGTGTACTGGAGGCTGCCCGGGGTGCCCCGGGCTTCGCGGGTCCCGCCGTCTCAAAGTACGTGCACGTATGCAACGTGATGTCCGCTCAAACTTTTAGAATTACAATCCGGGCATTTGACTGAGGTATATAGGACCTATTTCAGACCGCCGTTGTCGAGAGTTACGCAGTGACATGGGATTAGAGGTTGTACGAAGTCATAAAGATGGGACAATGCCCTCCGGTCTTTAGCTTCAAATTCTATCCGTTATTATGCGCAATAGTCACTCGGGATTGGTTTTCCTTGGTTTTTATGGGACATTGTGTATGTATCAAAGCGTTGAGATGGTACGGTGTGGCGTCATGGTGGCGAGATGATGACTTTGCCCCTCACTGGGGTTATCGCCGGTTGGACTGATAAAGTAGACGTTGCTCAGAGTTATCGCTGAGATTAGACTGCTGCAAGTGTTGAAGGTCCTCAGTGTCATCTCTGAGGTGTGCCTGTCCTTTCGATGTTATCTCCGGGTTGGTACTGAGTATCTCGTTGTGAGCACCGAGATTGAAGCTAATTACATTTGAAACAAGCATTTCTGGGGTTATCGCCGGAACTGCATTCCTTGGGGCTATTGCCAAGGTTGGTAGCTACTCCCATGGTTGGGACTGAGACTGAAACATCTCGGGGTTATCTCTGGGATGAATCGGTCTTCTCCGGTGTGTGTTTCGATATTGGAACTGCAGGCCTCGGTGTCATCGCCGAGTTTGGAACTGTTACTCCCGTTGTGTGTTCTAGGGTTAAGGCTGTTACTCCCAATGTGTGTTCTGGGGTTAAAACTGAGCTTTCGGTAGTATCCAGACTGGATGTGAACTATCTTCCAGGGTTATCTCTGAAGATCGAATCTGCCTTCTTGCAATGTCAGTTGTAAGACCCCGAATTTTATGAAATAAAAGTATTCAATTTTTCTTATAATTACAATTCAGTAAATGGTTAAATTGATAAAAAGTTAAAGTTATGGGTGAAATGTGAAAACTTTTCAAAATACGCAAGTGGTTATAAAATATTCATTGTTGTCGGGGAATATTCGTTTGGTCGTGGAATATTCTTTCTGTCGGGGAATATTCGTACGACGACGCAGACATTTGTGGGCCCCATAATAGAATAACTGTCGGATGAAGATAACGATAACAATTGAGTTTTTATAATTAACGGCGTAGTTGTTACCGTTAACACTATTGGAATACCTGGTGGTTAAAATACAGTAATACGCGTAGTTGCACAGTAGCACACGGTATTACACAGTATTTTTTTAATTATTATTGATTCTTACATGAGAAGGCACTACTCAATAATTGTTACAATAATTACTGTTCAATATTTTATTTTATTGATTCAATAATTGCTGCATTGGTATTTTATATTATTGTTGTTCAATAATTGTCACTGCACAGTATTTCCCATTATCAGATCAATAATTCATATTATTTGAATAATATTATTAGATAACATTATTGGCAATGTCTAGAAAGTTCTGTCTAAGGAGAGGTTTGGTCACCTAATTACGCGCCAGTAAGGAGAAATTCTTATTGGAAAACCCCCTCTTTCCTGGGAACGGCCTGGTTGTCATATATGTGATTCTATAATATTATTTGTGAATAATTAATTATTGATTCATATGATAAGGAAATATTTATTTTATGTGGATATAAATGAGGGATATATTTTTGTGGTTAAAAATGAAGGAGTTAATGTTGAGGTATTTTATCTGTATTTTTGTCAGAACGGAGGTATTGAAAATCAAATTAGGGTTTTTGAGATATTTTACGAGAGTTATAATTTTTAATCCGACCGTTGGATCGTGGTAATTTTTGGATATGTTATACATATATAAGTTGAGTATATGTCCACAAATTTTGAACCGTTAAAAATGAACGTATGATTTGTTATGAATTTTACGAGATGACTGGTTCAGAAATTGTTGAATTTTCGGAGTTAATCATTTTGGTGGAAAATTCTAGAATTGGTGGGCCCCACTCTTGGTTGGTGAAGAAATTTGCTGAGATTTTTATTCAAATGAGGTGGGTGGGAATAGTAGCAGGTAAAGCCATCAGGTTGCAGGTTAAGTCTGCTTCGACGTGCTAACATTTTCCTATAAATAGAGGGCTAAGTTAGAATTAAAAATCACACCAGAATTCATAAGTTTTCTCTCTTTCTCTCTCTATGTTATGAAGCATATTTTGTAAGTATTTAGATACTTTGAGAGTTGCTATTCAGTGCAAGTTTCCTTCGACTTTGCATTCCAGTCAGAAATACTGGACTTTTGAGGTAAGGGATAGTAAGGGATTTTAAGGATTGTTATATTTTTTCAGTTTCGTAAATTTTCTGAACTTCAAAAATTTTGGAAAAATTTGAAATGATATTTTGATGAGTTTTCTTGATTGTGTCCAAAAATGGTGATTTTTGGATGTATAGATTGAGAGTTATGAATTTTATAAGAAAATACTATTTTAAAAGTAACCGCATATAATTCCTTGTGGTTAACTCCAAAATTGATGAAATTTTTATTGGGAGTACATGTATATGATAGAAGTAAACTCTGTAAATTTCAGAATTTTTGATAAATGTCTAAATATTCGGCTGTTTTGGCCATATGAAAAATAGTAAATGACTTTTAAAAATTCTGAGAAAAATATATGTTCACTATGGGACTATATTATGCTAAATCTCAGAAAAGAAATATTTTCGGAACTGATTTGGTATTTTTCATGAAAATGGTCTAGTTATGAGTAAATGAATTAAATATGTTTTGTGAAGTAAGAAAATTAGAAAATAAGATTTTATGACTTGAGAATCCTATATGAGGTATATGCAGATTTTTTATGAGGGTTTTGGTTATTGGTGATGAAATCTTATGAGTTTAGCATTTTAGAATGATTAAATGCATTATTTAGTAAAGTGTAAACAATTAAAATAAATTGTTTATAAGCTTAAGAAATATTATTCTTTCAATATTATTATACCGAAATATTGGTATGTATTTTATTGTAGAATTTCTACCTTTTTGTGTCGGAGTTACTATTCATGAGTTACTATTCATGAGTTATTATTCACAAAAAAATTGGTTTCTTTTTCTGACCAAATTATCGTTGATTTATGAATATTGCTCTTGAAATTAAATTCATGTGTTGATCATATTATTTTTATTATCATATATAACATTTTTATAACCCTGATGTTGAATTTCTCTTTCACTTGAGTGTAAAGATGGGTAAATTATTGGTATGATCGTGACTGAGGAATATCTTAGGCCTGTAGTGCAAAGATGAATTGTTAACTGGTATGATCATGACCATTGAATTTATAATTGAATATCTTTAGCTTAAGTGTAAAGATGAATTGATTAACATGGTTATAATTATTGTTTATATAAATTCTGAAATGATTATATATTTGAGATATGAATATATTTAGCCTATAGTTTAAATATGAATTGTTTAGGAATATCTTTGGCCTGTAGTGCAAAGATGAATTGTTGATGAATATATTTGGCCCGTAGTGCAAAGATAAATTGTTGATGTATATCTTTGGCCCGTAGTGCAAATATGACATGTTGTTGAATATCTTTGGCCAGTAGTGCAAAGATGAACAGGTATGGAGATGAACATGACCAACTGGTGATACAAATGAATATCTTTGGCCGTAGTGCAAAGATGAAGTTATTAGTATTATTATGAACAGAAAATGTGATTTGGTGTAACCATGATCTTTGATGTTTCAGGTAAAGATAGGTGATGAAAATTATCTTCGTTCTAGATGTGAAGAGGAATTTAGAATCACAATTATGATTATGAGTTATTCATATGTTTGTGGACCAGAACTGTTGATTATGAGGATGCCGATTCTGAGTGATTGGCATTAGACCTATGTAAGGTATTGCCGAATGTAACTTGTAATGTCTGAGATCATTGGCATAGTATACCCTGTGATTGGGCGAATACCAATGAGTGATGTACAGACCCAAGGTTCAATCTGAGGAGACCAGGATTGTAAGCTATTCTGCTCAATCGCGTAGCGTTTTTATCCCTGATTTCGCCTTTTCAGCTTGTGAGAACTCCTTTGCAACTCAAACTGGACCGAGCCGAAGGGGTGGAACCCACATAGTATTAGAGCCCAGACCCGCGCCACTCAGTTCATGGGAGATATGGTTCCAGGATCCGTGATGATGACAGATTGGCTAGCCTGTGTCCGAGATCTGACTCATGTGACACAGATTAACAGTTTAAGCTGATAGTTGGACCAGGCACATATCGTTATCTGGTATTTGGGCAGAGATCCGGCTGGGGCAGATTCGTTTAATCCTTTCAGCTCAGGCGCTGGCCCCTCAGATGACCCATTTGGTTTTGTCGGTGCAGGTCCTCCTTTGTATAGGCCTGATATCCCTGTTGATAGAGATCTAGTGACTCATGAGGAGTTACATCAGGTGGACAGGATTGATGATATGAACATCGACACCATTGTCTTCTTCTAATGTGTATTCACGTTATATCTTTTGATAGGCCTCTGTTAGCTAGTAGGTGTCTGTGCCCAATTCTCGTTATATCTTTTGATAGGCCTCTGTTAGTAGTAGGGCGTCTGTGCCCCATTTCCCTATATTTGTAGCTGTACAGAGATGATGTATTAGATGATGATATACTTAGGAATGTATGTAAATTTTTTTCTATTCCCTATATTATATTGCCATCTATTATCTGTAATGCATATATCATGTTATACATATGTATGTATGTCTAGAGATACTCAGCATTGACCCCTAGATGGTCTTATAACACGACCCATGCAGATGTTTTCTTTGACAGTTAGCCGTATTGATCATATCCCACCATTATTGGTGGTATATGGTATGCGATCATGGTATGATAGCATGCCACCATCAGACAGGGTGACCATAGATCATTTATTGCAACATACGATGACCTTGTTGATGTTTCAGGTTCCCAGAGGATTCGTGGATGGCATGCTGGAGCATTAGGTATCGGAGAGGCAGGTTTTCCGATTTGGGACCCAGAAGTTCACTCCCACTCTAGAGGAGTATGCACGGTTGACGATGCTACCACTGGACAGACCTTGCATGCATATGGCTTTGGGGGACATGAGTCGACGGTTCATGACCCTCACTGGATTGAGGCATAGGGTATTGCAGGATGAGCTTACATCTGGCCACGTTATATCCCAGCATTTTTTGTTTGACAGATTTGGCTCTGAGGATAGTTATAGACGATATTATGGGGATTTCACCACACCGGAGGATCATTTGCGTCTGGCCAGGATAGATGTACTGCTATTGTGCGTAATGTCATATGTCTACATGCCACTGTATATGGATGAGTTGGACATAGGAGTTATCATGGCGGTGAGAGCTCTCAGGGAGGGTCGTACTATCATACATATGATTATAGCCGAGACATTGAGGTTAGCTACATACTACTACACTTATCCGACAGGAGTATTTACGGGCAGTTCGGTCATGCTATACGTGTGGTTTATGTCACACATGAGACCGATTGGCACTTTCAGACGGCATGGGTATTGCTTCACCCATGATATAGCCATGACATATTCATTTTAGCCTGCAGAGTGTACGGATGCTACATCTTGGTCCACTTTCTTAGCTGATATTGTAGACCCGTTTAGTATATCGCCATGCTCCGGGCTCAACTCGCCTTATAGCTTTTTTACTCATGCTCCGAGCATGGATTACATCACTCTGGTTGGTTTGAGGGGCATGACTACTTACCATCCACTGGTCGTGATGTCGCAGTTCAACCAGTTTCAGGATTTTCATCCTTTCGAGGGGGCGTTGGGCCAGTGTTTAGCTTCTCGTTATCTTTCAGTAGAGGACAGATCCCGTGTGTATGCATGTTTGGATCAGCGCGAGATAGTCGCTTTCTCTTTTAGTCATCCAGGTTATTCTGCAGAGTATTCCGCATTGATGGAGACAGAGACTGCACCAGCTGAGGTAGTATCCACATTGTCGAGTATTGACTCAGATGGTGGAGAGCCCATGGAGGACATTGATTCTCACACCGAGGAGGAGCCATCTACTAGGTTGCCAGTATTTCCTTTAGATTCTCCCAGTACTAGCACTGTCATGATTCAGCATTCAGCATAGTACTTTGAGCAGAGTCTTCACCTGATGACCTTTCAGAGAGATCAGGCTAGATCCCTGATGTTGACAGCTCTTGATGGGAGAGGCGCAGCCCTGTTAGAGAGTGACGAGGCATTGGCTCGTAGAGATACCGCTGTTGTTGAGCGGGATGAGACCAGATCAGCTAGAGATGCAGTGATAGTTAAGAGGGATAGTGCCATATCTGCTCGGGGAGTTGCCGTCACAGACAGTACTGCATTGAGGTCCCTTACCACTGGCAAGCTTCCAGAGATGAGCACATATATTGATGAGCTTATGGTCACCATGCATATGGCTGCAGATCTGTTGAGTCGTGTGGACATCGTTGTACAGGAGACCACAGATTCGCCTCCTTCTTTTGATAAGGATGCCATATTGGGCATGTTAGCTCGCATATACACAGATTTGTAGATGGGCTCGTACTTTCCTGCACAGACTAGCTTAGCCATTTTGTCATGTACAATTTACATTATGTATATCAAATAGCATTATATATAGCAGGGAAATATATTTTTGATCACTTCCCTTTTAGATATGCTATGATACTTGCTTGATATTTGCCTGCTTCTTCAAGGCTTGTGATCTTGATGTATTCTGAATTCCTCCTTGATGGATGGACATTGAGTTGTCTCTGGATAGTTCAGAATAGATCATGGATCTGTGTGTATCCCTACCATCTTTGGTGACTTGGGACTGGTTTCTGTATGGAAATATGGAGAGAATTGTGGCTTTCCTCTCTGAGATTGATTGCACCACAGATGGTCGCCAGGACTCCTATTTAGGAAGAACCTAGTTAATTCCATCTCTTATGGATTGGTGTTGCTCTTAAAGGAACAACCGCAGCTTAGATTGTCGCCGAATCTCCTATTGGGAGGAGTTCAGGTAATTCCATCCCTTTGGTTTGAAGCCAATGAAATGTACTGGACTGAAGGATTGATGCCAGTACCGTTGATAGGTATTTATATTTTCGTAGGGGGTTAGACCGAACCATAAATGGCTGCCTACATAGTCCTATTGAAGAGGAGATCAGGTCTGCGTAGTTCGAACCTGGTGTAAGAGGTTCAACGCTGTTTATGAAAGGCAGATGGGTGTAG
The DNA here is from genome assembly GCA_016801055.1 of Panax notoginseng. NCBI lineage: Eukaryota > Viridiplantae > Streptophyta > Magnoliopsida > Apiales > Araliaceae > Panax > Panax notoginseng. Next base: position 120,026,023 of record CM029014.1, on the reverse strand, counting down.
AAGCTTTATTGTTGAAAAAGGTTGTAAAAGTGTTTTTTGTGGTTTTTGTTTTTGTAGAAAAGTGTAGAAATGTTTTTGTTGTTTTTTATTTATTACGACCTGGCCATATAGAATATGGTTTCCTACGTACTCCTGTGTATCAAGGAGATCAGGTCGACGTAGTTCGCCCCTCAGGGCGAGTTAAAAAGCATGATCCCATGTGCAGGATAAACTGCGGGGAAGAAAGAGTAATCCCATGTACAGGTCAAACTGTGGGGAAGAAAGTTTAATCTCATGTGCAAGATAGACTGCGGGGAAGAGAAAGTTTGATTCTAGGTTGAGGACGAACAGCTGGTATGAGAAGTTTGATCACATGTATGTGCAGCCAAACTGCAAACGCTAGAGGTTTAATGCGTAGTGGGATGACCTAAGTTGTATAAGCGCAGCGAAGCCAGACTGCTGGCTTAAAGAGTATGTTTCCCTGAGGGGAAAAGTATGGAAAAGAGTTGTATGTGGTAAAGGGTTGAAGAACCGGAATGACTGATGATCTGATGATCCAACACCAAGATGTTTGCTTGATGGTAACTTCAGACATAGTACCGTTTCACGGTGTCCAAGTTGATAAGCTGTAGAAATTCATCGTCGTACATTTCCTGTAATCTGAGAGCTCCTCCTGTCAATACCTCCTTGACAATAAATGAGCCTTCCTTGTTAGGAGCGAATTTTCCCTTAGACTGATCTTGGTTGTCGAGGATCTTCTTTAAAACCAAGTCATGTTGTTTAAACTGCCGTAGCCAGACTTTTCTGTTGTAGGATCTGGCGATCCTTTGTTGATATAATTGACCATGGACGATAGTCGCGGTTCGCCTTTCATCTATTAGAGACAATTGGTGATACTTGTCATGTACCCATTGATCTTCATCCAGCTGAGCATCCATCAACACTCTGAGGGATTCTATTTCTACTTCTATGGGGACTACTGCTTCCATCCCATAGGTTAATGCGTAGGGGGTTGTCCCAGTTGAAGTGCGCATTGATGTTCTGTAGGCTAACAGAGTAAGAGGCAATAAGTCAGGCCATCCTCTGTGGTTGGCAGACATCTTTTGCATAATTTTCTTGATGTTTTTGTTAGCCGCTTTAACATCACCATTCATCCTTAGATGGTAGATGACAGAGTTAATGTGTTTGATGTGGAATTTACTGCATAGTTCCTCCATCATTTTGTTATTGAGGTTCTTAGCATTGTCTGATACAATTACCTCAGGTTGTCTGTATCGACAAATGACATTGTTTCTGAGGAAAGAAATGATGACTTCTTTGGTAACCCTGGGGAAGGAGGCTGCTTCTATCCACTTAGTAAAGTAGTCGATCATGGTGGAGATAAAGCAATGTCCATTACTGGCTTTGGGCTCGATGGGCCCAATCACGTCCATTCCCCACATTGAGAAGGGCCAAGGTGAACTCATATTGTGGAGCTCCCGTGGAGGGGCGTGGATAACATTCCCATAAATATGGCATTGATAACATCTCCTTACGTGGTCATTGAAGTCAGCTTTTAGAGATAGCTAGTAATGTCCTGTCCTGAGGATCTTCATAACAAGGAGGGGGCCAGTCCACGTGTGGGCCACAAACTCCACCATGGACCTCATCCATGAGTCTCTTAGCTTGGTCCTTATCCAAGCATATGAGGAGACCTAGTCCTGCATCTCTCTTGTAGAGTGCATCTACACTCAGGTTAAATTTCATAGCAAGTCAATGAATCCGCCTTTGATCATTCAGGCTCACCTCAACTGGTGTGGATCCATCTTGCAAGTACTCCTTGATATGCTGATACCAAGGTTGTTGGATGGGAGGTAGTTCATCTGATACTTCTCCAGTATAGTTCCCATAGGCTGGTGCCTTTTGTAGGGCTACTGTGATGCTTGGCATGTGTTCCTTGTCAGGAATGTAAATCAAGGAGGCCAATGATGCTAATGCGTCTGCAAAGTCATTCCTATTACGAGGAATGTGTAGAAAGGAGATCTCTTCAAACTCCAAACACATCTGTAAAACCTGCCGATGGTAAGGCAGTAAACGTAGCTATTTGGTTTGATAGATTCCCGTGGATTATTTGACTACTAACTCTGAATCCCCAAAGACAATTAACCGTCTGATACCCATTGAACGGGTAAGTTTTAGCCCCATGATATAGCCTTTATACTCAGTTGTGTTGTTGGTGTTGATAAACTATAATTTTGACGGCGACGGGATACTGCTCCCCCGTACTGGATACTAGAACTGCTCCAGCTCCAGAACATTCCACATTAACAGCTCCATCAAAATACATCTTCCATGCTTGGCGTGTATCGTACTGATGGTGTGGCTGAATTGACATTACCCCTTCATCGGGGAAGTATGTTTCCAAGGGTTTAAAATCCCCTGAGTGTGCGGTGGCCAGTTGATCCGCAATTCCTTGACCTTTAATGGACTTTTGAGTCACGTAAACAATGTCAAATTGTTGTAGGATCAACTGTCATCTGGACAGCCGACAATTCAGTATGGGTTTACTGAACACATACTTGAGAGGATCCACGCGGGATATGAGATGGGTTGTGTGCCCATGGAGGTAATGTTGTAACCTCATGGCAGACCATGCTAAAGCACAACAAGTCATCTCAATCAGAGTGTACTTGTGTTCACTGATGCTGAATCTTTTGCTGAGGTAATAGATAGCTCGTTCTTGACCTCTATCGTCTTTCTGTCCCAGCATGCAGCCCATAGCATTGTCATTTATGGAAAGGTACGTGAACAGGGGAACATCATCCCTGGGTGGTACCAAAATAGGAGCTTTGACTAACTACTCTTTGATGGTAAGGAATGCCTTATGGCACTCATCATCCCATTTTATGGAGGAGTTCTTCCTTAACAGCTTGAAGATAGGCTCACATATTGCTATGAGTTGAGAGATGAACCTACTAATGAAGTTGATTCTTCCTAAAAATCCTCGTATTTCCTTCTCTGTCTGAGGAATGGGCATTTTCGTAATGGCCTTGATTTTGGTAGGATCTAGGTTAATTCCTTTGTGGCTGACTAGAAATCCTAGCAACTTGCCTGATTTAACGCCAAAGGCGCACTTGGCTGGATTCAACTTCAAGTTGTACTTGAACAACCTGTTGAATAGCTTTCTGAGATGGTCTAAGTGGTCATCCTCCTTTCGGGGTTTGACAATGATGTCATCCACGTAGATCTCTATCTCTTTGTGCATTAAGTCATGGAAGAGAGCCATCATTGCTCGTTGACAGGTGGCTACGGCATTGATAAGGCCGAATGACAATCGTCTATAGCAAAAGGTTCCCCAGGGAGTGATGGAAGCAGTTTTCTCACGATCTTCCTCAGAAACCATGATCTGATGGTACCCCGCAAAGCAATCAGCAAAGGAGTACATATCGTATTGAGCAGTATTATCAATGAGAATGTGGATGAATGGCGCAGGAAAGCTATCCTTAAGGCAAGCTTTATTCAAATCCCTGTAATCCACGCAAACTCGTACCTTTCCTCTAGTTTTAGGCACGGGCACGATGTTGGATATCCACTCAGGATATGTAGACACCATGATAATACCAGCTTGAAATTGTTTCACAATTTCTTCTTTCACCTTCAAACTCCACTCAAGTTTCAATCGCCTGAGCTTCTACTTGACTGACTTGAATCCATCTTTAATGGGAAGGCGATGAAGAACAATGTCAATGGACAAACTCACCATGTCTTCATGAGACCATGCAAAAACATCATGGCATTGGGTTAGTAGCGTAACCATGTCATTCCGTTGGTTTGGGGTAAGGTCTGAACCAATATGGATTAACTTAGGGTTTTCTAAGGTTTCGAGATTGAAGGAAATAGTTTGATCAAGGTTGGGTTTAGGTTTGTCTTTGACCCATTCTTGAGTTTCTGGAGGCACCTCAATGTCCTCTTGTGTTTGTATCAAGGCTGAATTCATCTCTACATCAAAGTCACAATCTTTGTGGAGAAGAGGCACCGTATCAGCAAGTACAGGCACATCCAAATTCATGGTCCTGAAACAAAATATGCTTTCACTTAGTATATACGAAGTTGTTTAATCATACAAAGTGTTAGCATGTACTGGCAAAAGGATTGCTAATACTGTACAAAAAAGTAAGCAGTTATGATATCTACAGGGCATAAAGAGTTCCTGCTCGTTTTACCCTTGTCGACCAATGCAAGGAGTGCTGCTCCAATTGGCAAGGGTAAAGTACGGGTGGACTGGATTGATGGAGGGGCTGTTATCGTTCTCCTTTTCCCGAATGAATACCATGACGTCTGGGCAATCATCGTCTGGGGTGTATCTGTTTGTATGTTCATCATGAACAATGATGCGCATGCCCTACATTATCCGGACGACATTTTATTTGATTCTTTGTTTCTCTTCCTCCACTCTAGGATCTGGAACAAATACTTCTTTTACTTTAAACAGCACTGGTTTGGGAAATAGCATAGCCATCACGCTGGTTGGCACCTTTACAGGAGGTTGTGCGAACTCAAAGGTTGATGGCGAAGATGAACGCCGAATGGTTGAAGCTGAAGGAATTTGCTGATGCTTATGAGGATTCCTTTTACTAGCACTGGCAGAATAGCCTAGTCCAGTTGTCTTAGTTTTCCTGGCCACTTGGATAGGGTATTTGCTACCTTGGTGATCTTTACCTAGCCCTTGTCCTGGCTGATGACCCAAGGACATCATTTCCTGAGTAGCCAACATTACTTCGACAGAGATCTTGGGTATAGGCAATGGTGTTCCAATAGCATGGTAATGAGTATTGCTCACTTCCAAGGCATGAAAACTGACCGGTTCAACATCTGCATTAGTGTTGATGAATGGCAGGTCCCCATGTTGATGACACTTCGGTTCAGCGCTGATCGTGACTAGGCTATTGTTAATAGTGTAATTCAGTTGCTGATGAAGGGTGGAGGGGACTGCCCCAGCCATATGAATCCACGGTCTTCCCAAGAGCAGTTTGTATCCCGAATCTATCTTGAGTACGTGGAAAGATACACAAAATGTATGGGAACCAATTTCGATTGGCAACTCAATTACTCCGACTACATTCTGGCGGGATCCATCAAAAGCTTTGATGATCGTATGGCTACTTTGGATTCAGTTGAGATTGATGTTCATCTTCTGCAACGTAGCATAAGGACATATATTTAGAGACGAACCTCCATCTACAAAGACTCCAGCTAGCATGTGTCTGGAGGACATGATCGCAATGTATAACGACTTGCAATGACCAGTCCTTTCGGGCGGTATGTCACCATCAGTGAAGGATATCACATTGTTGTTGAAAATGTGATCAAACAGGTGTTGAAATTTTTCCATATCCACTGATGTTGGTAAATAGGCTTCTTCCAAAACTTTAAGTAAGATCTTCTGGTGATCCTCAAAAATTAAGACAAAGTCCAAAATTGAGATTTGGTATGGAGCTTCTCTTAAGCTTATAATCACCTTGGCTTCGTTATGACCCATAGTGCGGGGGAATTTTTCAATCTTCTCCATGGGTATTTTCCCCTTTGATTTGATGGTAGACTTCATCACCCGTTGGGGAAGATACAGTGGATTCTCCATCGACACTATAGCGGTTGTATACGAGGTGGATCCGTCACCTTCTTCATAATTCCACGGAACTGTGTACAAGCTAACAATAGGATATTGTGCTCTATATGGTAATTTGATTGGTTTGGGAGCGACCACTTTGAAAGGATTATTGCTTCCTCTGAGTTGAATTGTTGGTATAGTGAGTGGCTTGACAATTCCATCAACCTCAGTGGAGATAACTGCTACCAATCCCTTTAGTAGGGTAGATGTTCTCACTACCATGTAGCATAGTATCATCGTCTGCTATCTGTAGGACACTGCTCTCAATGAGATTCTGTATAAGGTGGCGGAGTGCCCAACATTCTTCTATGTTGTAACCGCGAGAATGGGAGTGATATTGACAGACTCCATCAGAATTGTACCATCCTGAATGGGGATTGATTGGAGGTAGAAGGGAATTAATCCTTCCTTCATTGATTAGCATCTGAAGGATCCATGGGTTGGCCCAAATATGTAAATTCCTTTCTGTTAGAAAAATCCCGACGGGCTTTGGCATTCACTCTCTTTATCACTTTGTCCTCCATCGTTTCACTTTGTAGAGGTGATGAGGGACAATTCATGATAAGAGGAAGGAGACTAGCATGCTTCTGGCTTACTAACTGGCGTGTAACTTGGTGCTGGTAGGTCACCAGTTCTGCCAATTGCTCAATTTGTTTGCAAAGAGCTTTTATCTTTCGTTCCATTGCAAACTGCAACTTGGCATAATCCCACTTGTCAACACCGTCTTTGATGGTCTGAGATGACTCGCCGCTGAAATCGGAACTCTGTCCATTGCTCCAATTGATCATGTTAACCTCTTCCTCTTTGTGTTGAGGAAGAGGGTTGTCTTGAGCGTGAGGTTGATCAGGTTTAGTGACCACGATCTCCCAATTGTCTATTAAATCTTGGATCTTGTGTTTTAAGGCCTAACAATCTTGAGTATCATGTCCAGGTGCCCCGACATGATAAGCACATTTCTGAGCAGCATTAAAACTCCTACCATTAGGGTTGGCTGGTGGAAGAAGATGTGTGATTTTCTTCTGCGTGGTCAGAAGAGTGAGAATATTCTAGAGAGAGTCCCCTAAGGGTGTGAACACTCGAGGGCATTTGACTTCTCCACATTTTGGTATTGGAGGGTTTAACGATTGTGCTGGAAAGGGAGTGTAATTTCTCCTCTGGATAGGCATGTTCAGATTGCTTTTTTGACCCTGTAGTATCAGGGAAACATCCTCTTCTTTCTTTTTATGGACCCTCCGGGGGTTGTTTCCATAATTTACAGATTGGATGTGCTCAGTAACAGCTTTAAGGGCAGCTAGGTCTTGAATCTTTCCTGACTTCAATCCCATCTCAGCCATCTCCCCGTGTTTGATCATTTTAGAAAATGGTTTACCGATGCTGGCTAATACTCTTTCATCGAAAGGAGCTTCTTGTGTGTCTATGAAGGTCATGACCATTTCTTATTCTGTCATAGAATGAGTTACTTGAGCAACAAGGTACCTCCACCTTTGAGCATATTCTCTAAAAGACTCATTGGACTGTTTCTTAACCTTGGTAATCTGGTACCGGTCAGGAGCCATTTGAGACTGGAAGTCGTACTGCGCAAGGAAAGCATGTGCCAGCTCTTCCCAGCTATGGATCTTTTCATTGTCTAGTCTGGTATACCACGAACGGGCTTCCCCAGTCAGACTCTATTGGAACAGCTGCATTCTGAGCTTCTCGTCCTCTGCATAAGATCCAAGTTCTCCAATGAAAACCTTCAAATGGGTGAAAGGATCTCCTAACCCGTCATACTTTTCGAAGTCAGGAATTTTGAATTTTTCTGCATAATGAACACCAGGGAATATACAAAGGTCGGCATATGAAACACTCCCCCGTGCTCCAATTCCTTTGATAGCGCGAAGGGTTTCTTCCATTTGAAGAACTTTCTTTTTGATGTCACCGGTGTCTGGATCTCTTGTGAGATGGGCGGCATCATGACTTTTGTTGGTTGTATCCAACTGCAGTTCAGGTATTGTAATGGCTTTATCAGAACATTGAGTTCCTCCTTGTGTGGAGGATTCAGCATGGACGGGTATTTTTGGACCCTACGTAGATTGATGTAGTTCTTTAAGCAGAACATCCAAATTTGTAATTTGTTTACTTATTCCGTCAAATTCCTCGCGAGAAACTGGATTAGACTGGTCAGATGAAGACATGATTGGCTGTAGGCCTGCGGCCTTTTTGGACTTTGACTGGGTAACAGGTCTAAATGCTTCCATGTGACAAAACTAGCATATTTTAGTTTCAGGGATGGTGTTAAATGTTAACATGCTATGTGATGTGTCCGTTTTAGGAATTTTGTTCTGCAAAAAGGATGTTAGCTGTTTGTAATACAGGATAACATTTCAATTTAAATATGTACATGCACATATTTCTTCATATTTCTCATTACATGGAGATGAATATGGAATGTAAATTACATGTAATTGACTTTACAAGTAATTTGAAATGAGAAAGCATGAAGAGACTTTCCTCCCCGTTTGGTTTATCAGAGGCTGACCTATCTTAGGTTACTCTCGCTGCTTTTCGGCATGAAAGTTCCCAAATCATCACAATTTACTCAACGGGAAGTTAATCTAGTCTTTCAACTGGAGCGAATTTGGGTGGTGCCTTTCCTGAGCCTCGCGGGGATTAGTCTTCCTTCGAGTCAAGTAATCAAACACCGACAGGATAGCCTCCTGGTGGAGGGACCACACAACATACATTCACATACATCGCATCTCACCGTATATGAAAATAATGACATGTGCGAAGCACTAATATCATAGGCAGATATAGTGTAAAGCATTAATCGCAATAAAGATATGCATTCGTACACATTCATCATAAATGTAAATGCAACATCCACACACAAGCATATAACAGTTTTGAAAAGCACGTAATAGCGGCTTAAGTCCTCTTACTGGAGTCCCCAGCAGAGTCACCACCTGTTGACGTTGGGATTTTTATTTGTCCCTTTTCTTTACCTGTTTTTTTGTGTTCTCATTTTATGTGAGATTTGTTTGAAAAAACAAGTGAAAAAGGTTCGACATGTATAATGTCGACGATTGGACTGTAAGAGTCGCCTGTTGTTTTTTTAACTGGTTGTACCAACACAACCAAGAAAAGGTTTGTACATTGACCCAGTGATGTGACACTACTAAACGGGGATGCGCCACTGCTAAACGGGTCGATGAAACCGAGATTTAATTAGGGTCCAGGGACTTGCTTATGCGGAGGGAAGGTGTTAGGCACCCCCCGACATCCGTGTTGCCACGGTGACCGCCACTTTTCAATAAACTGTTATATGAATGTGTGTGTGTGTGTGTGTGTGTGTGTGTGGGTCAATGTACTGTTATTTGGAAGTAGTGCAAGGCCTCGTTCGCACCTATATACACAGGGTTTGAATTTTTATAAAAATTCATTTTTAAGCAAAATCTGGCAGTGATGTTTTAAAAGAGGTTTTTCAAACCCAGTGCTCAATAGTAACTGAGACCTTTTACACTTCCATTTTATTATTAAATGTTCGGCTTGATTGATTTTATTTTCCAGATGCGAGGCATCTATAAGGAAATAATATAACAAACAATGCCGAAATCCTCATGGGTATGAAAACCATCGGATGACATCCGAACGCCGTGAAAAAATTTACAAGCTGCTTACATCTGAAAATGTCCATCACGGGAGCCGAATCTAGATTCAGTGGACTGAATCTGTGATCACATGATTCCTAGGCTCACATGATGTCGCAGTTAATATAAACGCAGTAAGCAGGTAGATATATAAAATCTGTAAATATATATGTACAAACATGATCACCAGCCACGAAGCACTTCCACGGGGGATCAAAAATGTAAATAAAGCTGTAAAAGCTATCTACCGCCACGGATAAAACTCCAGGAGGGAAGAAATGTATTGAAAGCAGTAACAACAGTCAACCACCACAAAGTAAACTCCGGGTGGGACGAAATGTAAATATATATATATATATATATATATATATATATATATATATATATATATTAAAGCAGTAAATGCTCCAAACCAAAGTCTAGGCTCATCGAACAGAGTTCGACACGCTATATATTCAAAAGCAAGTAAACGCTCCGGACCGAAGTTTAGGCTCAATCGATGCATCACTCGATAATGTTAGTCCATATATATATATATATATATATATATATATATGTGTGTGTGTGTGTGTGTGTGTGTGTGTGTGTGTATACAAACTGAAATAAAACCACGGACCGAAGTCCGGGCAAACACACGCAATATGACTCTCAACGTGAAGAACGGTGTGTACACAGATGAAGAGAAAGGCTTTAAAGTGTGTGAGAAGGCTTACAGTGGGTGTTGGGTAAAATCTAGTTATACACGCAAGTATACGTGATCAACAAGTAGTATAGTAATGAGTAGAATATTGTTCCCACGAGGACAAATTAGCAAGAAATTTAACTTCACAACTACCAATTTTCTATTAATCCTAATTCTATTAAACTATTCAATTCAATGGTTTAAAATTATATACTAAATTAATAAATAAACAAACTATCACAAAACAATCCCAAATATCAAAATCCGAAATTTCAAACAATTGATGGAGAATTAGACTTATGATTTCACCCTAAGCTTCACTCTAATTTTCAAACCTTTATTCCAATTCAACTCAATATCCCAGTTTATTAATCAAGAACACGAACGTAGTACTAACCACCTCTCGATGCACTAATACCGTATTAACATCAATCCACAATTAAGATAGAAATCCGTTAAACACCTTAATCAACTAACCCACTATATCTCTATGTGAATTACACTTGAAAAAGGTTTAAGAATAAGTTCTCTATCCGATTATATGCGATGTCAAGCATATCTCTACCTTGACATTCATCAAGATTAAGCTATTCACAAAATTCATGAACACATGCTATATTAACTAAGTCTAGATTTGAATATCCTCTCTCGATTCCATCCATTTCTACAAAGAATTGTTGATTAGGCAACTCATAGATTCAAGCTCAAATCAATATAGATAAACTGAAAATACTTTATTGAACTAGAAATCAAAGTTATAAAATCATCGTTCCACCCAAGAATCCATCATAAGCCTAATAAGCGAATTAGTTCATAACGAATGAAATAACAACTGAATAATCTAACGAAAACATCTTTGAAATTAGAAATAAAAGACCAAGGAGAAGAATAATGATGAACAACCTCCACGTAGCCTAGAATTGTAATCGTCACAAAAATCCTGTCAAATTACTCCTCCAAAGCTTGTACTCAAATCCTGGAATTAATCTCTATATTATGCTTTTCGTGATACTTAATTTGTTGTTTCTAGCGTAATATATATCTCCCCTTCTGTTCTGGCCGAAGTCCCCCTTCTTAGAGTCCATGCGCCTCACAATAGTCCCAAAACCATGAGGCAGGAGACTGCAAGTATCGGCACCCCCGCCCCGGCGGGCATGTCCACTGCTAGCAAAAATTTTCCACCTCATGCATTTTTCCAACTTTGCACCAAAAGACCGCCTTCCTTCACCACTTTCCTGCATAACCACCCTACACATAAAAGAACACAAAACAAGTGAAAACGAACACAAAACAAGAAGATAACTATGAATTTAAACTTGAAATGAACATCAATTCGTGTATATTAAATCCACTTATCAAAATCCCCCAAACTTAAACCGTGCTAGTCCTCGAGCACAAAACTGTAACGCCTCGAAATCCGATCAATTTTCACATCCGAATTTCGTACGTCACTATCCCATTTTCTTCCAAACATACATCATTATATACTAAAATATAATAACATATATTCTAAGATCCCAGGTTCTATAACCACAAAACCTCTTTCATTACAAATAATGATAATTACATTATTCTTTACATCTTACACGAGTGACTTTCATCCGCCACAAAGGATTCATAACTGTTCATTAAACTAGTCTATAGTTTAATTCTATCATTCTATATTATAAGTCTTCACTTGTTCTTCCCGCACATTCATATAATGAATGGCACTTCGTCTGAATACCGCTCAGCTTGATCTTTACGGGATCCTTAAGTTCTTTCTAACATCGTTCGCTGAAAATGTTTTTCATTTAAAGCAAGTGTGAGCATTCAATTGCCAAGCAAGTCATAACAGTTGAACAAACAACTTCAAGAGTGTAAACATTCTTCAGAACTTCAATAACCGAACAAAGGTTATGAAGCAGCTTGAATAATAGGAATAGTCTTGATTCCTATCATTTTAAAATATTAGTCACATGCACTTTGAAATACTTTCATTCTCTACTTTCTTTCATGCGCAATCGATCTGGCTAGAATCAATAGCACAGACTTAACAATAACGGTTCATGTATAAACCGAACATACTTGTATGGAACTGTTCGATCACAAAACAGTTCATCTCATAAAAACACCGAAGTGCTCACATTGTGGCTCAAGGCCTCATACATACTACCATCTTGTACAAATATCTCACATTCACACATAGACATAACCTCTCAAGTTTAACATCTGAGAAGTTTTAGAAACTAGCATTCATTTAAAATATGAATGAAGTTAGGAAACTTGCCTTACGCATAGCTATAGCTTACATTTTACGCTGAAATGCCTATTCCAAAACCCTATATAACAAATAAGAAAATAACAAGTACACCAATTAGTCATATACTTGACTTACGCATTGGTTTACTTAACTTTACTTCTTAAGGTTCGCGTTCTTGTAATTTAAGCTTACGCGACTAACTTTCATTACCAGATTATGGCTTTATGACATACTGAGATGTCTTACTCAACACTTCATCATCTTTGATGATTCACATTCTTATCTTCTTCTTATACTTCTCTTGGACTCATCACACATCCCTTTTCTGCTAGTAGTCCATATGGTACTCTGAGTGGTTTCCCACAAACAACCAACAAACAAGTTCCCGTCTCATCTACACTGCCCACACAGTGAGTTAGATCGGTTGCCAGTTTTGTATATACCTTCGCTCTCTGAAGGAATTGTTTAGCCCAGCTCCCATATGTCAACCATCAAAGGTTACGATTGTACTACACCTAACTTACCATAACTTATCCGAACCATTAAACTATAATGTTCGTTAAGTCAACTTCTTATTCCTTATGGCTTTCTGGCAACTAAATGCCATACCTCAGGAATCATTCTTTATTGTCTAAGTCATACAATCTTTTGTATACTCAGAACAATCATTCAATGTCAATACTATGAGACCATAGCATTAAACATTTCATATGAACTTATTCATATCTTACAACGTCCGGTTCCCTCAACTCGGAACATTGTTCAAGTTATACTTATTAACTCGGCTTCTTAACGTTATACGTTATTGTCTTCAATTTAGTTTCTTCACCATTCACAAGTTTTATCAATAGTCTTCACTATCATACGGTCAAACCATACACGGGGTGTATGTTCTACCCGTTTAATATATGCATACACCCAACCTTCACGTCGGTTAAAGTGTTCAATGTTTACATTTCAATCTAACATTCTCATCCGACTTATATCAGACTTTCATTATTCTTATTACCGTTCGCTACGGCTTTCTTGATACCATTCGTATCTTACTTACTATCTTCGTCAACGTTTAAGTCATACAACTAGGGTATACTTAGCATGTTCGTCAAACGCGAATACGATTCACGAGGATCGTTTACGTATTCAACGTCCACGTTACTCGTCTCTTAATCTCTCATTCAACCTTTACTCACGGTTTCAATTACTTTCATCATTATCCATCCCATGAACCCCATGTTCATTATTCTTTCTTAATGTGGAAGCCATACCGTTCGTTGTATGCTAACACCGATAGTTCGTTGTAACTACGTTGCGTTCATAGCGTCTATACGCTTTACATTCATCTCTCAATGCCATGTCATAACATCAAAATGTTATACATTAACATCGTCAACCAACGTCTAAGGAATCACAACCATAGCAATCCCTCACGTTCGTTTATCGCGACTACGGTCCCCGGACATCGGTTCTGTAACCCGCATCTACATTCTTTATCTTTTATTCTCGTTTAATCTTTTCGTTTAACCTTTGCTAAAGGTTTAAAACACTTAACTAAGTGTTACATTACGTGAACTATATGTTCATATTTCTTTCTTGCACATCCCCCAGTATCTGAGAACTAAAAATCGCATTTCTGGGCATTGCTATGCACTGGCGCTGCGGCGCCGTGCCCTTCCTTTCCTCTCGCGCTGCGACGCTACTCTCCAGAAGTGAATGGCCGAGCTCGCTCTGCGGCGTCCCTTCTCGCGCTACGGCGCCCCTTCTCGCGCTGCGGCGCCAAGACAAAAACCTAGAAAATTTTACTAAGTGTTAAGTCAAGTTTGAGATGCTTACTTTACGATCTCATAACTTCTTCGTTATAACTCGGAACGAGGTCGTTCCAAAGCCATTATCTTCCTCATGTTACGTACTTTAATATGCCTCAGATAGAACTTCATTCTGAGTCCGTTAACATGCCATTGAATTGGCTTAATCTTAACCCTTTGTTCATTTTACGCTTTTAACGTTCTTCGTTCGTTCGTCCGTAATTCGGTCATCCGAACTCGGAATTCGTTCGTTCTTGAGTCCACGACTCACGTTTTATACGTTCTCTTACATCCTTATGAAACCCTACACGTTCGGGTTCATTTACTAACTTTTTAATTCTCGTTCGTCTTTTACGAAATTTTGCCATAACTTCGTTATAGCTCCGTTTTAATCCGTTCTTCATGAACGTTTCTAACGCTCCTAACCAAGCAAGAAGCAACTAACTTATACGCAATGGTTTTAAACATGTCAATCAACAACGTTTACACTACGATGGTTTTAAATTTGTCCATCAACAACATTCTACGCGTTCTTCGAGTGTTCTTCGTTCGTTCTTCATTTTAATCGATATTTTGGATTACGATTCTACTTTTTCTTGGAATTTGATGTTATAGAACACCATTTCTTACTTAATTCACCTACTCATTCATAATATTCATTCGGATCGCTCAAAATCCTCACGAATCTTATACTTGCTTAAGAAATTTATAAACTAAATTTCTTATTTCTCATTTCTTATTTTCTCATGATTTCAACCATATGAAATTATTAATAACATCTTTTACTTCTTATTCTCATTAAGTTATATTTTAAACATATTAAACTTAAAGAAAAATAGTAGAAGAAACTAGGGTTCGGATTACCGTTCTTCTTTATTCCTCTTCCGTTAGACAAAGCCAGCGATTCGCGAGCTTTTCTATTTCACGACCACTTTGGATCCGAGCCTTCATGCTCAATTTCTTCCTCTTCCTCTTCCAACCGAGCCCTCTCTCTCTCTCTCTCAAGTTCTAGGATTTTCAAAATCCCACAAAAATGAAATTAAGCTTAGTATTTATAGAATTTCAAAGCAAAGGGCATTTTGGTCATTTCCCCTCCACCTCCTTACTATTCCTCACTTGGAAACCAAGTTTACTTGGCCACCACCCTTACTTGGTGGCCAAGTGGCCGCCTCTTATGCCCAAGGGTCATCCCAATGGGTTGCTCCATGGGTTTTACCCATCCGTTTACCCATCAGTTCGATCCGCAGTTTCTTTTCTTGGTTTGGGCCTTAACCCTAATTCTTATTGGGCCTAACTTGGGCTTAACTTCAAAAATCATTGGGCTTGACATAATCCAAGTCCAATTCAATTCTACAAAAGTATATGAACACAAAGTCCATTAAGACTAATCATATTCTACGCATTCCATTCTCGTATGCTCGTATTCTCTTCGTATATTGTTCGTACGATATTCGTATTATACGTCGTACTAATCTTCGTAATATCCTCGTATAATAACTCGTATCATACTCGTATTTCTCACGCATAATAAACCTAGTTATTATACGCGATCATAACATTCACGGAACTCACATTTCCTAACCCTTATGTTTTGAGTCCGCAGGCGAAAACTTCGTTTTTGCCATAACTGAAATATTATTGAATATTCCATCACGTCTCAGAATTAAAAGTAATCTATAACTTCTCGGAATTTCAAAATAAATCTCCGAGCAGAAACGGGTGAATAGTTCCTATTTCGTCTTTTTTCCCAAAAAATATTTTATTCCCGGAAAACTTTTATTTTCGTCTTGAAAATTCTTACTCGTTCAGTCTAGCTCGTAGCCAGAATCCTCCCGATTAATAATCATTCTAGGTTATAGAACGATTAATGAACATATACACAGAATAGTATTAATAAAAATTCATTTTATTAATAACTAATTCTTTAAACTTAAATTCTTGACAATCCGATTTTTCGGGTTGTCACATTCTTCCCTCCTTCAAAGAATTTCGTACTCGAAATTTTAGCTTACCCTTCTTCTCAACTTCTCTTCAAAGAAGTTCTTATCTATCCATCATTCCTAACTTCCATAACCTATCAAGAATCATGAAGAGAAAGGAATAACTAGGAATATAAAGATTCCTTTAAAATATCTCATAGTTTTGCTGAGAGGTCAAATTGACCATGAACTCTTACAAGGTTAAACAACCTCTCGCCGTAAACCTTTCTTACACGGTAAGTTTACAATCACAAAGAAGGTAAACTACCTCTTCCATACGTAGGTGATCAGCCTAACGTATAACCCCATTTCAGGGTATGTTCACCTCAGACTTAGTACAAAAAATTTGGATATTTCTTGAAACATTCGTCTAGTCAACTCGCTTGACCTCGAATATTTCTTTAAATTCTTTTCAAAACATTTCATGACGTCGTGATACCGTACTCTTCACAGTACGTTGAGGACTTCATCAGTTTATGACTTCGTTATTATACATCATACCATAACAGGTTATTGATCCTCTGATAAAATTCCATACTAGGTTTAATTGCATTAACAACTCCATCTTTTTACCATCCTTACATCAAATGCACTGATGATATAAAATTCATTTTGATATTTTAAATCAATTTCTGTCTAGCCGAAACAATTGGCATAGACATAAAAAGCATAGCTCTTTTAAAATCCATTGGTTCCAAAAAGTTGAACAAATTCTTTTCTTTTTCAAAATGTACAATTCAGCACGATTTGAATAAACTTCGAAATCTAGCATAGCTAGAGGATTTGGAATATCCTATTCTCCATCTTCCTTCATTGTCTTTCTGTGACAATACTTAAACTTCTCTAGCACCTTCAATGCTAAGTCTACTGAAAATACTTCGTTTTTAGTCTAAACATTCCTATTTCTTAGTACAGTCCATCAACTTACCACACATTATGGGTTCAAGAACTTTCTACAATAATATGAGTTTAAGAACATCCAGACAGACCTTTGGCGTCCATTCGCTGAAACATTCGAAAACATACCATACTATTATGAGTCACAAACTTACCATAAGTATGAGTTTCAAGACTCGCACCTACCTTAACCTTCTCTATCTATCAATTATATACATGAGAAAAGATTCACTTTCTCGTCATATACATCTTAATAGCGCGACCAATTCCAATGATTATCACTGTAATAAACTGAGTAGTTGTTACACCGAGCACAAACCTCTGTCCATACAAAGATTCATACAACTCAGCCATCACAGGAGTCCTCAATTAAAATTTTACAACTTCTAACTTCCTCTATACTTAATACAAAATTTCTTTAATTCGTATAGTAACCTTTACAACTCAATCTGAGTTCTTCTTCCCGTACTACTTCGTAGTACCATTCATTCATAGCATTAGCTATAAATCATTCATCGTTTAACAGCTCATCTGTTACTACGATTTACTATGATCACGTGGTGATCATTCTTATCATTCTCTCTACGATTATAGTCTTAGGTACTCTTACCTAAGATTTATAACCTATCAGCTCTGATACCAACCTGTAACGCCCCGAAATCCGGTCTATTTTCACATCCGGATTCCGTACGCCACTATCCCATTTTCTTCCAAACATACATCATTATATACTAAAATATAATAACATATATTCTAAGATCCCAGGTTCTATAACCACAAAACCTTTTTCATTATAAATAATGATAATTACATTATTCTTTACATCTTACACGAGTGACTTTCATCCGCCACAAAGGATTCATAACTGTTCATTAAACTAGTATATAGTTTAATTCTATCATTCTATATTACAAGTCTTCACTTGCTCTTCCCGCACATTCATATAATGAATGGCACTTCGTCTGAATACCGCTCAGCTTGATCTTTACGGGATCCTTAAGTTCTTTCTAACATCGTTCGCTGAAAATGTTTTTCATTTAAAGCAAGTGTGAGCATTCAATTGCCCAACAAGTCATAACAGTTGAACAAACAACTTCAAGAGTGTAAACATTCTTCAGAACTTCAATAACCGAACAAAGGTTATGAAGCAGCTTGAATAATAGGAATAGTCTTGATTCCTATCATTTTAAAACATTAGTCACATGCACTTTGAAATACTTTCATTCTCTACTTTCTTTCATGCACAATCGGTCTAGCTAGAATCAATAGCACATACTTAACAATAACGGTTCATGTATAAACCGAACATACTTGTATTGAACAGTTCGATCACAAAACAGTTCATCTCATAAAAACACCGAAGTGCTCATATTGTGGCTCAAGGCCTCATGCATACTACCATCTTGTACAAATATCGCACATTCACACATAGACAGAACCTCTCAAGTTCAACATCTGAGAAGTTATAGAAACTAGCATTCATTTAAAATATGAATGAAGTTAGGAAACTTGCCTTACGCATAGCTACAGCTTACAGTTTATGCTGAAATGCCTATTCCAAAACCTTATATAACAAATAAGAAAATAACAAGTACACCAATTAGTCATATACTTGACTTACGCATTGGTTTACTTAACTTTACTTCTTAAGGTTCGCGTTCTTGTAATTTAAGCTTACGCGACTAACTTTCATTACCATATTATGGCTTTATGACATACTGAGATGTCTTACTCAACACGTTCATCATCTTTGATGATTCACATTCTTATCTTCTTCTTATACTTCTCTAGGACTCAGCACACATCGCTTTTCTGCTAGTAGTCCATATGGTACTCTGAGTGGTTTCCCACAAACAATCAACAAACAAGTTCCCGTCTCATCTACACTGCCCACACAGTGAGTTAGATCGGTTGCCAGTTTTGTATATACCTTCGCTCTCTGAAGGAATTGTTTAACCCAGCTCCCATATGTCAACCATCAAAGGTTACGATTGTACTACACCTAACTTACCTTAACTTATCCGAACCATTAAACTATAATGTTCGTTAAGTCAACTTCTTATTTCTTATGGCTTTCTGGCAACTAAATGCCATACCTCAGGAATCATTCTTTTTTATCTAAGTCATACAATCTTTTGTATACTCGGAACAATCATTCAATGTCAATACTATGAGACCATAGCGTTAAACATTTCATATGAACTTATTCATATCTTACAACGTCTAGTTCCCTCAACTCGGAACATTGTTCAAGTTAAAGTTATTAACTCGGCTTCTTAACGTTATACGTTATTGTCTTCAATTTAGTTTCTTCACCATTCACAAGTTTAATCAATAGTCTTCACTATCATACGGTCAAACCATACACGGGGTGTATGTTCTACCCGTTTAATATATGCGTACACCCAACCTTCACATCGGTTAAAGTGTTCAACGTTTACATTTTAATCTAACATTCTCATTTCAATCTAACATTCTCATCCGACTTATATCGAACTTTCATTATTCTTATTACCGTTCGCTACGGCTTTCTTGATACCATTCGTATCTTACTTACTATCTTCATCAACGTTTGAGTCATACAACTAGGGTATACTTAGCACGTTCGTCAAACGCGAATACGGTTCACGAGGATCGTTAATGTATTCAACGTTCACGTTGCTCGTCTCTTAATCTCTCATTCAACCTTTACTCACGCTTTCAATTACTTTCATCATTATCCATCCCATAAACCCCATGTTCATTTTTCTTTCTTAATGTCGAAGCCATACCGTTCGTTGTATGCTAACACCGATCGTTCATTATAACTACGTTGCGTTCATAGCGTCTATACGCTTTACATTCATCTCTCAATGCCATGTCATAACATCAAAATGTTATACATTAACATCGTCAACCAACGTCTAAGGAATCACAACCATAGCAATCCCTCACGTTCGTTTATCGTGACTACGGTCCCCGGACATCTATTCCGTAACCCGCATCTACATTCTTTGTCTTTTATTCTCGTTTAATCTTTTCGTTCAACCTTTGCTAAAGGTTTAAAATACTTGACTAAGTGTTACATTATGTGAACTATATGTTCATGCTTCTTTCTTGCACATCCCCCAGTATCTGAGAACTAAAAATCGCATTTCTGGGCATTGCTATGCACTGGCACTGCGGCGCCGTGCCCTTCCTTTCCTCTCGCGCTGCAGCGCCACTCTCCAGAAGTGAATGGCCGAGCTCGTGCTACGGCGTCCCTTTTCTTTAAGATATGAGAATTCATATCTATGTATATATATGTATATTTCGGTTGATGTCCGAATTGTTGTAGAGGTCTATGCTATTTGATTCAGCTAGACGAATATTGAAAGATGCTCATGAAACTTAAGCGTTTATTGAAAAGTTATGCCAACCCAAATTATTTTGGGGCGGATTCAGATGTTGAAAAGCTGAGGTGAACAACCCTATAAGGGGACATGTTTTCAGGGACAATGGTTCCGAGCGTAACACATATAATCGTTACAAAACACTATGTTGCGGCCCAACATAGTGGTACAATAGGCTGGCCACCTAGTGTACGTAAGGAGGGTGTTTTCAGTCTTTGTGATTGATAAACACTCTGGTTTGCAGTGTGAAGGATTGAGTTGAAGCACTAGTAAACCGAGAATAGAGTTCACGGTCTTGTGACCCCTCAGCATGATTTGGAATCTTTTAAATTCCTGAGTTATTCATACTACTTCCTAATTATTGAGCAATTATGGAAGATTCTTTCTATTCTAAAAGGCGAATATGGTAAGGATGATATTTTTTAGAAAGAAGTAAGTCGTAGGATGCGACACTGAATGATGAATATATTGAATAAGTGAGAAAAAAAGTGTTGTTATGAGAAGGAGATGAGTTATCAAATAATAATGTAAAACTTTTAATAGAAAAATTAATAATTGTAGAAAGATCTTTGTGGAAAGGAAGTGGTTATAGAATCCAATGAATGAATAAGGTATTAACGTAAAATCTATTTTTGATAGATTGAATGAATAAAGATTAATAAATAAAAATTTCCAGGACGAAATTCTTAGAAGAAATGGTGAATGTAATGTCCTGAGAGTTTGATCATATAGTATATGATAATGATCCTTAGAGAAAGATAATGAACGGGTCAAAGAATATGTAATACTCAAATATAATTGAGTCTAAGTAAATGTTATGAAATAAAACTTATAAGAATTTATTATCAAGAATGGTGAGAGTAGAAAATATAAAACATATATTAAGGTAATGTGTTGAAGTTATTCAATGAATAGATTTGAGGAAAACCCGAGTAAGGTAGGGTTTCTGTGATTCCGAGGACGGAATCCTTATAAGGAGGGAAGGATGTGACATCCCAGATTTTTAGAAATTATAAATGAGAATTTTATAAACAAAAGTATTATTTATGAGATATGTTGGGTGTGAGTATGTGTATGACATATATTGTAGAATATGTGAATTGATGTGAAGAGAATGTTATATATTAATTTTAATATATATAAATATTTAATTGAATTATTTATTGAGTTAAATAAATAAATTTTGTTTTGATTATAGAGTAATGTAATTAAGTGTAGCAGATTAATTAAATGAATATTTAGTATTTAATTTAATTAATATAATAATTTTATGTTATAGTTTTAATTTAATTGAGATAATTAAATTAGATGAGTTATGTGATGATTGTTACACAAAATTATAATTAACAAGTAAATATAATTATGGGACAATTTGATGAGATTGATTGATGTTAAGCTATTGATTAATTAAAATAATAAGTATTTGCCAAACATGGTCTTAGGCTTTTCAAGTTCAAATTGGTGTAACCTATGTATTAACTAGTAATTAGTATATCTAATAATTACTAGGAGTTACATATATTATATATTACTAGTATTGTATATTATATGTATATACTACAAGTTAGTATGTTAGTTTTAGAAAACAAACTAAAGAAAGAAGAAGAGAGTTAGAGAGAGTTGTAGGAGAAGAAGAAGAGGAAGAAAAAGAAGAAGAAGGGAAATTTTTGAGAAGACAAAACAAGCCCCATCATCATCATTTTCATCTCTCTCTTAAATTCATACTAATAAGACTATAATCTAAATACCTTGTTTTAATTATATTTTATGTTCTTCAAAATGTAGGATAATGGTTCAATAGAAGTTGTATTGAGAAATCTAGAGAGATAGAGGAATTGAGATGAGCTAGAAGAAGAAGAAGAAAAAGTTAGAAGAAGGTAACTTCTAAACTCTTATTTAATCCTTAAATTTTTGGGTAGATTTATGTTCTAGGATAGTAGATCATGCTTAATCTGTTTGTATTGGTTTAATCTTGGACTATCAAGAATCAAACAAGAGGATTCAAGAAAGAAAATGAAATGGAAAGAAAATTTGAAGAACAAAATTCGTAGGTTTTGAGTAATTGTGGACATATCTTGTGAAATTCATATCTCTTTGGGTATAATGAGTTAGAAAATGAGCCTTATATCAAATCGAAAATATGGAAGTAAGCTATATTATGAAAGTGGAATTACATGAAAACTCCTTGTAGATTTCTCGCAATCTATGTTTTAGTAAGGCTGGTCCGAAGGGAAAATAATCTGTCTAGAAAATCAAAACTGTTACAGTTTCTGACTTTGAAAAATTCATATAAATTCGTGTGTTTTGAATCTGAAGAAACTTAAAACTGCAAAGTTGTAGATATGGATGTTTACTAGCTAGAGTCGCGTGATTGAGCCATTTTATGGACCGGATCATGTCCGAAATAAATTGTTTAGCAAGGATGTCCAGAAAATGAAATTATTCTACACTAGTTGATGAATTGCAGAATCTGGTTTAGATGGATAAGGGTCTGACTTTAAGGCCTAGATGAGGTTGTAGTACACTGAGTAAGGGTTAATTTTATATGAAAAGGAACAAAAACGGACATGTAACGAAGGAGATACGTTAAAAACGAAAACAACGTTTTGTTAAATAAATTGTGAAGATGAATTTTATAATTATGTTTGAATTAAGATTTTGGGTGATGGTATATTTTGATGATTAAAAATATGTTTTGACATATGTAATGAATATAGATATGTGTTATCATATTCTATGCATAATTAACCATTTAAGATCAAGAGTTGAGATAAGTTAATGTGTGCACATAACGTGCTCGATAAAATGTCTAAAAGTAATAGTGTTTCTAAACTTTGGTATACAAAGTGCCTAACTAATGGCTAATATTGAATATCTAAGTATGAAAAGATGATAATACAAGAATAATAATGGAAAGAGATCAAAAAGGGAAATTTTGATTTATGAAGGAAAATTAAACATGTAAACAATGTGTTGAATATGCATTTTTGAAACCAAATTGGTAAAATAAAATGATGTGGTATATGCACATTAAACTACAAGTGAGATAGTCTAGCATGTGTTGTGATGAAAATGAAAATAAAACCGAGTTGCATATAAAATACAATTAGATGTCTATAAAGATATTATAAAGGATAATAAGATAAAGTAAGGTCTTAGAATAAATTTGACCATGAGATTGAGTATTGATTTTATTTATTATCAATCTCGCATACAATGTAGGTTGTGCAAGGACGCGAAGTATTAGCGTGTTGGTAAAATGCCGGTTAAGGCAAGTCGTTCAGTTCCTTTTTGCTATATGAACTTGAAGATGAACTACTTTAAAATTTTAGTGTATGATGTATTGTATATGTCAAAAGTATGAAATGTGAAAGTTAATCTATGACTGTGATGATTGAACTATGAATGTTGATTGAGTAAGAAACTCAATCTTTATAGTTGTTATGTGAACTAAACATGTATGATATATTTGTTTATGATTATTCTTGTATGTTGAGCATGTTATTATGTGCTACGTGATGCATGAAAATTGTTAGATTTTGCTGAGCTGTCGAGCTCATTCTTGCAAATAACCATTTTTGCAGATTCAAGAATTGAAGGTAACGCTATGTGCTACTTGATTGTTATGGATCAAAAGTGATATATGAAGATTTAATATCCTAGCTAAGTTGTTATTCTTGTAAACCATGTCTAATGTTTCGAATAATGTATTAATGTTGAATTTTAATATTGTTTTGCGAATGTAAACTATTGTAGTATTAAAATGATTTTGAGATATTTAGATGTAAAGGTTGAAGGTTTTGGGAACGAGGATAGTTTGTAATAGAAAATTTTAATTATTCCGCAAATTTCAATGGTTGTATTATCCTTTAATGATGTAAAATTAGAGGTTGAATGTATTATTAACGACCGAAGTCGAGAATTAAATTGTATGAATTTTGGGGTCGTTACAAAACTTTTATTTTCGTCTTGAAAATTCTTACTCGTTCGGTCTAGCTCGTAGCCAGAATCCTCCCGATTAATAATCATTCTAGGTTATAGAACGATTAATGAACACATAGCACAGAATAGTATTAATAAAAATTCATTTTATTAATAACTAATTCTTTAAACATAAATTCTTGACAATTCGATTTTTCGGGTTGTCACAAAAACAAACTACACGCTATGCAATGCAATGAGATAAAATAAATATAATCTAAATGCCTTCGAATCCAACAATATCATAGAATCAAAAAATTTCCCATCGGCCTCAGAGAAAACAAGCAACTCTACAATAAGAATCACCAAAACTAATCCACCGTTTCATATTAATTCTCAAATGTTGAACCATTATCTCTGGTATGGTGTGCGTGTGTGTTCAACATCCATGGCAACTGATACAGATTCAAATTCAATACATAAGCAATTTCTTGGAATGAATCATACAGTGCAAACTTAAAAATTCAAAAAATATGCTAAATCCAACTAAAATCAAACAATTACCAATATCGATGTCAACATGGGATACTTATGCTTTATTTTTCATCTACGGGGGCATTTTGCTCTTATTTCCCGTTTTATTCATTTTTTTATACGCATAGCTATGCAATGTCTTATTCTCTTAGTTTTTTCAATGCTACCTTAACGAGCTTTCGACCAACGGCTCCCAGACCATTAAGACCTTAGGGTGCTAGGTGTAATGACAATCTCCTCGGGCTTACTTACTCAAGTAACAAAGGCCACAAAACTAGACAAGCATGCCACGGTGTTTATTCATACTTTTTTTTAGATAATATACCCCAAATATTCCCCCAAACTTAGGTTCTTGTCTAACTTTAGCTTTTACTGCCTATCCTTGTCGTTTTTTCATCTACCCTAGCATTATCCTTTAGAACTATTTATGTATCAATTTGAACTGACCAGTCAACAAAGATGTTATTAACGTGCTAACCTTTTTATAATAGTTTAAAACGTATGCAAGATTCGATTGATAACAGAATTTATATCATAGTTCTAACAATCAATATTGTATTAGTTAACTTGTTCACACTATCATCATTGGCCCACAATTAACATGAACTGCAACACTATTGGACATATGCAAACACAAACTTTAACTAAATTAATTTTTATTTTTTTTAGATAATAAAACGCGATAATAACCGGAATCAACACAATGCAATAACAAAAATAACCTAAGCTAATATGCAAAACTAGAATGTAATGACAAATTTAAACCTAGCTTCTACATATGCATGCAAAACCAGAATAGAAATCCCCCAAACTTAAGTAATACAATGCCCTCATTGGATGAATAATCATAATTAAGTGCATGAGGACTTCCCTACAATCGCCTAAGTCTGAGGAGGTGGTGGTTGATCTTCTTCGTCCGAATCACTTGGTGGAAACCTTGGCATTGGCATGGGCTGTTGATAGGGAAATTGGGCCGCCGGGTTGAAGCTTTGTAGAGTTATGTTGAGTGAGGCAAAAGATGCGTTCATAGCATCAAACATATGATCTTGCCTCACTGCGAGTCGCTGCATCTCCTGACGTGCTGCCCTGTTATGTTCATCCATTTATAGTTAAAAATTAAGAAACTGAGAACTGAACACTGCCTCGGTCTGCAGTACCTACTCGGTTCCTTGATCTCTCATGGTCTCATCCTCATCCTCTGAAGTATCTTCAGCTTCTGCCTAGTCCTCCGAAGTTGATGGAAAAATAAATCCTAAACCTCTAGGATGCGATTTGCCACCGGGCCACACTGAATATCGCGCTATCATTCTAGTATCTAGTAGCTGCAGTGGCATCAGAGTGGGTTCATCGTCAGACTAACGAACTCTGGCTTGATGACACAACCCACATATAAGAGATGGGTGTGGCAAGCCGCCAGAAAAGTTACCCCGTAGACATCGTCGAATAGAAAAACTTATAATGGCCCTGATGTCTATGATGAAGTCTTGCATGATGGCATACCGGAGGAGTGCCTTCTCTTTGGTCACGTCCGAGGTGTGCGTGGACGGCAGCAATTTAGCACATAGGAAGGCATAGCAGATTTTCCCGTACTGACTGAGGTCCTTGCTGTGAAACATTGTGCCTCCCTTCCGACCCTTTATCCATGTTATACCCGACTTGGTCATGTTCGTGATAACCTCCTCAAAGTCAGGGTTGAAATCCCTCATATGGGCGTACTGACACTGTCACGGCACCCTCAACTGATAATATGTATTTATTGCATCAGCACTAAATGGGACTATGCGACCCCACACAAAAGCATTGAACGGTGCCTTATCCTCGGCGTTCGCATAGAATTCCTTGATGACATTCATAGCTGCTACCTCGGGGTCCTCCGTGAACTTTACCCACCTTTACTGATAAATTTGTTGCATCATCTCACCGTCATGGGCATCGGGAGCCAACCCCCGCTTCGGTGTAAGAGCCTTGGTAACCATATAATTGTACCGGTCGGCGGCGATGGCACTTTTGAACCTTCGGCGGTCGAATGCGCGGGTGCTAGAATTGGTTGTGCGAATCTTGAGCTCTCTCCCCTTTGGCATTTAGATGTTGGTTGTGAAGCCATTGTTCGTTGTAGACACACTAATTCCACCCAAACTTGGTTTACACAAACTATCGAACACGTGGCGTGCACAGTCCTTTCTTCCCCCCAAACTTGGTGTTTTCTATGGTAATTTCGGTGGGAGGATATAAAGACCCAATAGAAAGGTGACTTACACTCAATTGCTCTATTTGTATCCCAATTTCTTGATGAATTCGTATTTTGGGAGATGAATACGGAAGGTACGTGGTAGGGTTTATATAGAGGTGGTGTAGGGGAGAGGAATTGGTGTAATTGATGGAGGTTGTTGGTTTATGTTTGGTAATCGGGTGAGAGGGTGGATTACTCGTGGATTAGTGGGTAGAAAGAGTGGTTTAGAAGTTGTCGTGGTATTATAATGGAGGCTGGGTGGTTTGGGGGAGGAAAAATGAGATAGAAAGAGGCATGTAGTAGGGAAATAAGAAAGCAACGTTTGTAACTACTTAACGTGTCTGCCCAGAATCAAGGACCCCCGCCCCGGCAGGGGTTGCAAGGCTAAAATAGCCCGCCCCGGCGGGCTAGTCCCCTGACTTCGGATTTCTGGCTTCAAAATTGGTAATGCAAATTGAGCTCAAATTTCTTCCTTTCTTGCCTGTTAGTACTATTCTGCACTCTTCATACCTTCTGCAACTATAAACATGAAAGTTATTAGATTATTGATCACTTGGAGTATGATTGAGAGAATCCACAAGACTTTTACTGTATAGCACCTAACTAATAACTTAATAAAAACTATAGTCTAACAATTATGAATGAAAATACGAAAAATAAACGAAAGGTTGGGTTGCCTCCCAATTAGCGATTGATTTTAAGTTGTTCAGCCTGACTACTCCCTGTTTCACTATGTATCGGCGAGGGTGATGTTGACGACATCCCAGTTTAACTCGCCACCCCAGTAATGCTTTATCCGTTAACCATTGACCTTGAATGTCTCTAGTGGATTCCGACTGTAGAGTTCAACAGCACCATGAGAAAATACCCGCTTTATAGTGAATGGTCCCGACCATCTTGACTTAAGCTTTCCGGGGAATAATCGCAGCCGTGAGTTGAACAAGAGGACTGATTGACCAGGCTCGAATGTTCGATGCATAATTTTTTGGTCGTGCTATCTTTTTACCTTTTCTTTGTATAATTTGGCATTCTCATATGCCTGAAGTCAAAATTCATCAAGCTCATTTAGTTGAAGTAATCTTTTTTCCCCTACAGCTGCTTGATCGAAATTGAGTTTTTGAATTGCCCAATAAGCCTTGTATTGTAGTTCGACCGATACGTGACATGCCTTCTCATACAGTAGTTGGTAGGGTGACATCCCGATCGGAGTTTTATATGATGTCCTGTATGCCCATAATGCATCGTCCAACCGCAGTGGCCAATCCTTTCGACTAGGATTTACTACTTTCTCCAATATTTTCTTTACTTCCCGGTTTGAGACCTCAGCTTGCCCACTTGTTTAAGGGTGATATGTTATTGCTATCTTATGGTTGACCCCATACCGTGTCAAAAGAGCTGTGAATGCCTTATTGCAGAAGTGACTACCTTCGTCACTGATTATTACTCTTGGCGTGCCAAACCTCGTGAAAATATTTTTCTGTAGGAATTTGAGGACCACTTTGGCATCGTTTGATGGTAATGCTACAACTTCAACCCACTTTGATATGTAGTCTACTGCGAGTAGAATGTATTGATTGTTCAAAGACGAGGGGATCGATACCCCATATATCAAAAATTTCAACTTCAAGAATCGTTTATAAGGGCATCTCATTCCGTTTCGAAATGGTGCCCACCCTTTGACACCTATCGCATTGTTTAACAAAATGGTGGGCATCTTTGAATAATGTTGGCCAATAAAAACTAGATTGCAACACCTTCTCTACTGTCCTCTCACCCCCATAATGTCCGTCATATGCAGACGAGTGACACTTATGCAAAATATTCTTCACTTCGCTGTATGGGATGCACCGTCGAATCATTTTGTCGGTGCACTGCTTGAAGAGATATGGTTCGTTCCAAATGTACCATTTCACGTCATGAAGAAATTTCATTTTCTGTTGTCTTGTGAGGTCAGGTGGTAGAACGTTGCTCACCAGAAAATTTGCATAATCACTATACCACGGAATTTCTGCTGAAATACCAAACAGTTGCTCATCTGGGAATGATTCATTAATCTCACATATGTCGTCTTTTGTTTTCCCGTGGTTTTACAACCTAGACAAGTGATCGGCAACTTGGTTCTCCGTCCCCTTTCTATCTTTAATTTTTAAGTCAAACTCTTGAAGTAGGAGAATCCATCAGATAAGGCGTGGCTTAGCATCTTTTTTCACTATTAGGTACCAAATCGCTGAATGGTCCGTGTAGACTATCACCTTAGTCCCAATTAAAGTATGCCCGAAATTTGTCAAACGCGTACACCACTGCGAGCAATTCCTTTTCTGTGGTTGTATAATTCATTTGAGTCTCTGTGAGTGTTTTGCTTGCATAGTATATGGCGTGAAACACCTTATCTCGTCGTTGGCCCAAAATAGCTCCAACCGCATAGTCGCTCGCATCACACATTAGCTCGAATGGCATATTCCAATCCGGTGCGACTATCACGGGAGCTGTAGTTAATTTCTTCATCAATAATTCAAACGCTGAGTTGCATTTTGCAGTAAAATTGAAAGTAGCATCCTTCTCTAAAAGACTGCATAGAGGTTTTGCAATTTTAGAGAAGTCCTTTATGAACCTCCTGTAGAACCCAACATATCCCGAGAAACTCCTAATACCCTTAACTGAGCTCGGCGGAGGTAGTTTTTTAATAGTTTCTAGCTTTGCTTTGTCAACTTCCAATCCTTGAGCCGATACCTTATGGCCCAAAATTATGCCCTCTTCAACCATGAAGTGACATTTTTCCCAATTTAGTACGAGATTCGTGTCCTTACATCTTTGCAACACCATGACCAGATTCTTTAAGCAAATATCGAAGTTGTCCCCATAGACCAAAAAGTCATCTATGAAGACCTCAACATTTTTTTCCACCATATCTGAAAAAATGGCCATAATACACCGTTGGAATGTTGCAGGTGCATTGCATAGCCTAAATGACATCCTCCTGAATGCAAATGTGCCGTAAGGGCACGTGAATGTGGTCTTCTCTTGATCCTCTGGAGCGATGACTATTTGGTTGTACCCCGAGTACCCATTCAACAAACAGTAATATTAGTGTCTCGCCAATCTATCTAACATTTGATCAATAAAGGGCAGCGAGAAATGGTCATTTCGCCATTCCCTTTATATCCGTAATTGTCCACCCAATAGCTGATTTGTGATCCCTAAGCATCCTCAACAACTTTTCTTCCTGCAATTCGTTAAATGTAGCTGAAATAATAACAGGTAAAGAATTTTAATTGCCTACATACGCATACCTGAGGTGTTTATGGAGTGGCTTAAGTTTCAGCTTTGGTGGCTCTTCCAATGATGGTTTCAGTTTTTCTGCGGCTACTTCTTCCGTGTGCAATGGTTCAAACGGTGTTCTGAATCTGGAAACTCGTGGCAATGAATCTAGCATCTGTAAGTAGTCCACCAATTCTGGGTCGTTAACCTCTTCATCTCCCAATAAAGTTGTTTCTAACAGATCATTGACCAAACTCTTGCTCATATCTTCACTGATGATATGCTCAATTAAATCCATTCCAAAACATTCTTCCTCATCCGTAGGGAATTTCATGGCCTTGAAAACATTGAATTTTATCTCTTGATCTTGGACCCTCATAGTCAGTTCTTTTTTTTGTACATCTATGAGTGTCCTACCCATGGTCAAAAATGGCCTCCCTAGAATAATTGGGATATTCTTGTCCTCTTCAAAGTCCAGAATGATGAAATTTGCGGGGAATATAAACTTAACCACTTTCACTAAAATGTCCTCCACTATGCCTCTCGGATATGTGACTGACCTATCCACCAACTGTAATGAGATATTTGTAGGTCTTGGTGCGGGCAAACCCAATTCTGTGTATACTGACAATGGCATAAGGTTTACACTCGCCCCCAAATCACATAAACACTTACTGAAATGTATATTCCTGATCGTGCATGGAATAGTAAAGCTCCCCGGGTCTTTGAGTTTTGGTGGTAATTTCTGCTGTAATACTGCACTACACTCCTCGGTTAGTGCAACTGTCTCAAAATCTTCCCATTTCTTTTTCCTTGACAGAATCCCTTTCATAAATTTTGCGTAGCTTGACATTTGTTATAGGGCTTCTTTAAATGGTATGTTAATCTGAAGTTTCTTCAACACTTCCAAAAACTTTGTGAATTGCTTGTATAATTTCTATTTTTGGACCCTTTGTTGAAACTGTGGTGGTGGATAAACAATTGCCTTATTGTTCAAATTTGTTCCCTCACTCTGTTTATCCTCACCCTTGCTTCTTTTAATTTTGCTGCTATCATCAAATTTTTTATCCGGAGTCATGGAATTTTCTGCATTACTACCCTCAAGTTGTTTCCCACTCCGCAATGTAATTGCCTGACACTGTTCATGGTTACCCTTCAGATTTCTCTTGGTGTCACTTGGTAACGTCCCTTGTGGTCTATTATTCAATGCAAACGCAATTTGTCCTATTTGATTTTCTAAATTCTTGATAGCCATCTCTTGTGATTTCATTGCCATCTCTTGTGATTTCATTGCCATTACTTGATTTTTCATAGCTGCCTCATTGCTAGTTATGTACTTCGACACCATTTCCTCGAAATGTGATTTCTTTTCCTGATGTTGAACCGGTTGTTGGTGACTCTGAAAACCTGGGGGATATGACAGTCGTGGAGCTTGATTTTACTGATTATTGCTCCACGAGAAATTTGGGTGCTTCCTATTCCCCTAGTTATAGGTGTTTTGGTACGTATTCTGTGGAATTCTGTTATAGCTACCCATGTACTGGACGGATGCTAGATTAATTGCGTATTGATCTGTAAAATAACCACCCGCACACAATTCGCATACTACCGCAACCTGCTGTACTTGAGCCCCAGTCATAGCATCCGACTTCTTGGATAGCGCAGAAATTTGTGCTTGTACAGCTGTCACCCCATCTACTTCCAAAATCCCATATGTCTTTTCCTATGTCATTCTTGCTATGGGCCACTGGTAGTTATTGGCCGCCATGGTTTCAATCAAATTGTAGGCTTCCTTGTAACTCTTGGCCATGAATGCTCCGCCCGACGCAACATCAATAATCGTTCTGATATTCCCATGTAGTCCATTGTAAAAGGCGTTCATTTGCAGCCACTTCGGCAATCCATGATTGGGGCACTTTTTGAGTAACTCTTTGTATCTCTCCCATGCCTCATATAGCGACTCCCCATGTTGCTGCTCAAACATCGTTATCTCATTCCTCATCTTTGCAGTTTTCACCGGTGGGAAGAACTTGGCAAGGAATTTCTAACTAAGTCTTCCCATGTAGTTATCGACCCTGGCGGTAGAGAATGCAACCAACTCTTCGCCTTGTCCCATAAAGTGAATGGGAACAAGAGAAGTCTCACCGCATCATCAGACATCCCATTGTACCTAAAAGTGTCACAAATTTCCAGAAAGCTGACTAGATATTCATTCGGATCGACATTAGCCAATCCCCTAAAATGAATTGAATTCTTAATCATTTGAATCGGCCCAAGCTTGATTTTAAATGTATTAGCGGCTATTGCGGGCCTGGTAATGCTTGACTGCAGTTTAGTCACTTTAGGTGTTGCAAAATCCCTCAACGCCTTCTGGTCTTCGGCAACCATTGCTTCTTCCTTATCCGAATTTTCGAATCCGTTCCTTGTTTCCTTGATCCACTTACTCAACCTCTGAAATCTTCTTTCAATGTCGTCCTCAAAAGGAAGCAAGTCTGGATTTTTAGATCGTGTTCGCATAAACCAATGTCAAAAACCTGAAATAGGAAGAACAAAAACAAAAACAAAAATGTTTAAGTAAAACTGAACTAATTAAACTGATATTGTAAAAATATTAAAATCTAGGCTAATTTGTCCCCGACAACGGCGCCAAAAACTTGTTGGGTAAAATCTAGTTACGCACAACACGCAAGTATACGTGATCAACAAGTAGTATAGTAATGAGTAGAATATCGTTCCCACGAGGACAAATTAGAAAGAAATTTAACTTCACAACTACCAATTTTCTATTAATCCTAGTTCTATTAAACTATTCAATTCAATGGTTTAAAATTATATACTAAATTAATAAATAAACAAACTATCACAAAACAATCACAAATATCAAAATTCAAAATTTCAAACAATTGATAGAGAATTAGACTTACGATTTCACTCTAAGCTTCACTATAATTTTCAACCCTTTGTTCCAATTCAACTCAATATCCCAGTTTATTAATCAAGAACACGAACGTAGTACTAACCACCTCTCGATGCACTAATACCGTATTAACAGCAATCCACAATTAAGATAGAAATCTATTAAACACCTTAATCAACTAACCCACTACATCTCTATGTGAATTATACTTGAAAAAGGTTTAAGAATAAGTTCTCTATCCGATTACATACGATGTCAAGCATATCTCTACCTTGACATTCATCAAGATTAAGCTATTCACAAAATTCATGAACACGTGCTATATTAACTAAGTCTAGATTTGAATATCCTCTCTCGATTCCATCCAATTTCACAAAGAATTGTTGATCATGCAACTCATAGATTCAAGCTCAAATCAATATAGATAAACTGGAAATATTTTATTGAACTAGAAATCATAGTTATAAAATCATCGTTCCACCCAAGAATCCATCATAAGCCTAATAAGCGAATTATTTCATAACGAACGAAATGACAACTGAATAATATAATGAAAACATCCTTGCAATTACAAATAAAATACTAAAGAGAAGAATAATGATGAACACCCTCCACGTAGCCTAGAATTGCAATCGTCACAAAAATCTCATCAAATTACTCTTCCAAAGCTTGTACTTAAATCATGGAATTAATCTCTATATTATGCTTTTCGTGATACTTAATTTGCTGTTTCTAGCGTAATATATATCTCCCCTTCTGTTTTGGCTGAAGTCCCCCCTTCTTAGACTCCATGTGCCTCACAACAGTCCCAAATCCATGTGGCAGCAGAGTTCAATCAGCAGCAGGAGACTGCAGGAGTCGGAACCCTCGCCCCGGAGGGGGGTACAAGGCAATTATAGCCCGCCCCAGCGGGCATGTCCACTGCTAACGAAATTTTCCCCCCTCATGTATTTTTCCAACTTTTCTCCAAAAGACCGCATTCCTTCACCACTTACCTCCATAACCACCTTACACATAAAAGAACATGAAACAAGTGAAAACGAACACAAAACAAGAAGATAACTACGAATTTAAACTTGAAATGAACATCAATTCGTGTATATTAAATCCACTTATCAGTGGACTGCCAAAGAAGACTTTTATATCTTTAAAGTTGATAAACACTAGCTTCCACAGGTACAAAAATAGTTATACGTGAGCTCACAAGTGTTTAAAATGAGAAAGCACTCAATATAGGATGAGAACAGAGCAAATTGGACAGGGCTTCCTTGCCGTCTCTCTTCTTAAAATGGCCACCCCAAGCCCTCTATTTATAGAGGTTGGGCCATAGGTGTACCAGAGGCTGCTCGGGCTGCCCCGAGCTTCGCGGGTCCTGCCGTCTCAAAATACGTGCACGCATGCAACGTGATGTCCATTCGAACTTTTAGAATTGCAATCCGGGCATTCGACTAAGGTATATAGGACCTATTTCGGACCGCCGTTGTCTAGAGTTACGCAATGACATGGGATTAGAGTTTGTACTTAGTCATGAAGATGGGACGATGCCCTCCGGTCTTCAGCTTCAAATTCTATCTGTTATCCTGTACAATAATCACTTGGGATTGGTTTTCCTTGGCTTTTGTGGGACATTATGTATGGATAAAAGTGTTGAGACGGTACGGTGTGGCGTCATGGTGGCGAGATGACGACTTTACCCCTCACCGGGGTTATCATCGGTTGGGCTGATAAAACATATGTTGCTCAGAGTTATCACTAAGATTGGACTGCTGCAAGTGTTGAAGGTCCTCAGTGTCATCTCTGAGGTGTGCATATCCTCCTGGTGTTATCTCTGGGTTAGTATTGAGTATCTCGTTGTGAGCGCCGAGATTAAAGTTGATTGCATTAGAAACAAACATTTCTGGGGTTATCGCCGGAACTGCATTCCTTGGGGTTATCGCCAAGGTTGGTAGCTACTCCCATGGTTGGGACTGAAACTGGAACATCTCGGGGTTATCTCTGGGATGAATCGGTCTTCTCTGGTGTGTGTTCCGGTATTGGAACTACAGGCCTCGGTATCATCGCCGAGTTTGGAACTGTTACTCCCAGTGTGTGTTCCGTAGTTGTGGTTGTTACTCTCAATGTGTGTTCTGGGGTTGAAACTGAGCTTTCGGTAGTATCCGGACTGGATGTGAACTGTCTTCCAGGGTTATCTCTGAAAGACGAATCTGCCTTCCTACAATCTCAGTAACAAGTGTGTAGAAAATTTCGAGTGTCTACAATAAAAATTAAATACCACATAATTCCTTTATCATTAATACTTATTTAATACTAAATATTAATGAAAATCATAACATAAAATTATAATATATTTATAACATATCAATACCTTAAAATCATATTTATATGATTTTTAAACCATTAAATTCATTATCTGATAATTGCCATTAATATTAAATATTAATGTTTTTCATTACAAAATATCAAAAGTTATATTTTATAACTTAAAATATTTTTATAACACTTAAATCATTTTTATATAATTTTTAAATCATTAATTCTATATTTTTATAATTTATTTAATATATTTATTAAATAAATTAATTAACATTAATAATAATTATTTAATGAAATTCATCACAAAATATTAAAAGTCACTAAAAATAACTTAAAATATTTTCTTATATCATAATATAATTTTTCATGTATTAAAATCATTTTTAACTAATTTATTTAATATTATAATTAAATAAATTAAATACCATTAATATTCCAAAAATACTAAATATTTATGAAATATATTCAGAGTAATTAAAAATTAATTTTCAGGCTTTAAATAATTTTTAGGAATTTATTTTATATTTTTAATAATTAAAAACTATTTTTTCTATTTATTTAATAAAAATAATAATTTCTGAAATTAAGTGTCGCTAAAGGGCCCGTAGCGACGAAACTGTCGCTATAGGTGTTCTTGAGCTGTTCTTGAGTCTGCCTAGAAACCTATGTCAGTGAAAAAGGTGCTAGGCTTGACTAGCTATAATTCATGAATCTTGAGGTATCTGAGTTCGATTAGGTGTTCAGATTATAATATTGATGCAATACTATAACCCTAAACAAACATCATGGCCATTCTATATCAAATCATAAAGATCTGGGCCCTCAAAAACCTTGTCAGGCCTGTTCTTCATTTTTTGGGTTTCCCAAAAATGAAGAACAGCCAAGGTATCTAGTTTGCAAGCCTTGAATCTAGCGTTCTGGACTATCTCAGAGAAATATTAAGCTTCAATTGTGTAGTAGTCATGACAGGGTACAATTATAAAACATCATATCCTCATAACAACAACAGATCTAAGAAATCAAGGTCGGTCAAAGTAGTGGTCAGGAACTGCCTCTTGAAGATCTGGGTTTTCCAGAAACCTTCATAAGGCAGTTTCGTCAACCCTACTTTGACACAAATAAAATCGTTTCTGTTTATGATTTTGGTAAATTAAAGCCTAATATATATAGATTACATGTTAGTTTACAAGCTCCAACCAAAAAAATGACCCAACAATCAATAAGAAGCAAGATCAAAGACCTGCAAAAACACTGTCAGACTTTTCTGGGTAATATGGGTTACCCAGAAACAGTCAGTCGTGGCCGGTCAACGCAGTTTGACTGCTTATAACTTTAAATCTACATATGATCTAGGCTTGATTCAAGTTCCAGATCAAAGACCTTACAACATACTACAAGTACAAACCTTTAAAACACTAAAAACATTAACAAAGACAGATCTAGGAGACCTGACATTTGACTTTAAGACACCAATTTACAATTTTCCAGATTTTTGAAATCTACAGTTTCGTGCATCTAGATGTTATAGATCCTTGATCTAACAACCCAGATCATTAAATGACACCTTAATAAATAACTTTAAACAACAAACAACATCAAATAACCTGGATCACATGATTTTCAAAATTTAGGATGTTATACCATTTCTAGCTTTGATCCTTGACACTGACTTCTTGATTCTATTATTATCTTGCTATGAACTGATCCTAGCTTAGTTTATCACTTTCGCTCACTCTAGATTTTGAAAATTGAGGAGAGGGAAGTTCTTGGAGAAAATGAGAAATAAAGTATACATTTTCTCTCTTAATCTATTTATTTGATACAAATGCAATGTACATGGCTGACATGTTGGCAAATATTTTAGATATATGCACATGTGTATATTTTAAGTTGGTCAACAACTTAAATATTTGGCAAGATTTGTAAGCCACCTATTAAAGAATGCAAAAAGGGAAAAATAGTCATTTGATTTCCAATTTTAATGGCATACTTGTCAATTGTCCAAACTCTTAAGGTTTAGGGTTTAACCCTTATGGTTTTGCAAATTAAATTTCTAAGATTTTCAAATTTCAGTTTTCAAAATAGAAAATTAATATTTTTAAATTATAATTAGGGTTCTCTAATTATATTAAAATTTCCTAATCATAATTCAAGCTGGCAAATTAGGATTAACATTTCTTAATTAAAATTGCTAATTTAGGAATTAAGTCTATAATTGTACATTAGGGTTTCAAATGGAACAATTAGGGTTTTAAACTTTAAAATTACGGTTTTCTAATTAATTCGTTAAGCTTTACCGTAATTAAGTTTATAATTAATACACTTAAGTCTCTGAGATCCCAAGCTAGGGTTTTCGTAATCCGAATTCGGATTTCATATTCCCGGAACTAAAATTAGGGTTTCCAGATCCGGTACTAGGGTTTCTATCATATCCATATGATTTTCTAACTGAACGTTGACGTTCTTAATACAATATTAGGGTTTGCCACTGATATAGGCTATCTGGTCAACTCTTTACCCTTAACCACTTGTTGTACACATATAATACCATATACACAGAACATATACACTTATATCCTTAATCCTGAACAATTGACCATAAAAATTTTAAATTTACAAAATTCCTTCTCGAAAATCTCAAAGTCATTCACTTATTTTCTGTTAAGGTTTATTATTTAACCTTAATTCAATATTTTAAGATTTTATAAATATCCAAATTCTCGGGTTGTCACATTCACCCCTTCTTCTAAATATTTTGTCTCTAAAATTTACCTTACACCTTACACCATGCACCATACACCATTCATACATAGCATCACATGCTACCCAATACATTCCTCACAAGAGTAAAAATTTTCAAATATTGCTGAGGAGTTATATATATTATTGTCTGTCATTTTCGCAAAGGTTTTATGAAAATTCATTCACAAACCGCACTGGTCTTATGAACATAGTGGGTAATCAACCCGTTCTGCCCTGTATTGGCCCAGTAATACTGGTTTGATCTATTTCACATCTCTGCCATAGGTAAAAAAAATTTTACCTCAGTCTTATCATAGAATTTCGTACCAAAACAATTTGGTTCAGGAAAATTTTCAAAGAACGCTTAGAATTTTATAAACGTTGGTCTAGCCAAATTAAATAGCATAGACTCATATCAATAATTCAATTTCAATCGAAATATGACTGTGTGTAGCTAAAACTCCATTGGCAAATTTAAAATTTTGAAAATGACGTCATGATGCCGTATTTTATAAATTAACAACCCGTTTGAGGATGTCGTCATCGAGTGACTTTGTCATAACACATCATACAAATATGGGGCAACGATTTTTAGATCGAATTCAATACTAAGTGTTCCTATATTTACAACTCTATCAACTTTTTATCATCTCTGCACCACGTTACATGGTACATAAGTGATAAATAAAAATATATTTTGATATTTCAAATCATTATCGTCTAGCTGAAACAAGTAGCATAGACTATTCTTTAAAACATTCCAAAAACTAGTACAATTTAGTTTTATCATCTCAACAGGTAACGATGTGTCGGTGGCCCGAAGTCCACTCATACACAATGGTCACCAGGAGTTGAGAATAAAAATTTATTTCAAAAAGCACATAATGCGTTTTTAGCTTGATGTCAAAAATTTAGAGTCTAGCAGAGCTAGAAGATTTGGAAAGCTTATGTCTCCACTAATGATCAATGCTTAGTAATCTATCTATTCCTATTATCCTTAATGCTCTATTCACACAAAACTATACATTGTTCATCAAACTCATACTTAATCATATAATCTCTACATATACCATATCTATATGTTATATACATGAGAAAAGAATTACCTTCTCAACAGGTATATATCAAATATCGCGACACACACCTAATCTTAACTCCCTTCTCAATACAAATTTCATTCAACTCGTATTCATAATCCTTTCCTGAATCTGTACCAATTTATAGTACAACTGACACACATCAATCTTGCTGTAAACTTTTCAATCATTAGATTGATTCTTTTCCCTGTTATCACCTTATCAGATCACGGGGTGATCTCATCGTATAAATTACGATTCAGTTCTATTCTATGATCATTTTGCTTTACAATCTCCTATCTCTGAACTTTTAGTCTTTTAGACTCTATCTATTCACCATTACTGTTCACTTTTATTATCAGAGTTAGGAAAATTCGTATCTTTATAACTCACCGAGATTCATCTTTGAATATTACCGACTCACTAACTCTATTTGAGTTAATACTAATCCTAATCACTGCAGTTATTGAACTAAGGTATTCCTACCTAAGGTTCATAACCAACAGCTTTGATACCAACTATGAGAGCCCTAAATTCGGGTCCTAAATCACCACGGATCTGGTACAATCATTCTATAACTATTGCGAAAGATATAAACATAAATTGTTTATACAATAGACTTTACACACTATTCCCCAAGGTCGACTTACCTTAACTTATACACAATTCATAACCTATCTAACATACAATGTTATTATCATACTATACTATTACAATTTAGCTGCACAAATAATCCCAAGCTGAACTTGGCTTATCCTTTCCTGTACCCGAACGTATTCGCCTTATCTACAATGTTTATTATGATATAGCAAGGGTGAGAAATAAGTTTGCACAACAAGTTTAAATTCAATAAATTAAGGATATATCATGATTGAAATAATTTGAATAATAGTTGGCTAACATTCAACAATATAATTGTCAATTAGCATGAACAACCTTTCATAGCTGAACGAACATGGAACATGAACATATCAGTTTTATCTAAACCGAATGGTAATGAAGGTGATCAGCCTTTCATACCTAATGAATACATATATGATGCACTGAGTACAATTCAAAAATTTATAGTCATGGTAATAAGAAATGATTAACCACAAGTATATTTTAATGAAACAACTCGAGGTCGAGTTAAGAAAAACTTGCCTGTTTCGTTGATTATCATAACGCATTTTAATAAGATTTGTCTGAAGACCTAATATATAAATAATATCGATATACAAATTAGAATAATATCATCACATTATTTAAAATAACCTAAACACATTAACACATAACCCTATCAGTCTATAGAACACATAAAACCTAACCTTAAGTCAAAGTATTATAGACTGAGTCGAGTTTGACATAATTCTAACATCCCGACAGTTTATTCGGACAAATATCAAGTTTAAGTTCCATTAAACTCTGCCTAAACGCTTAACAATTATCTTAGATAATTATATTATCAGTAAAAAAAAATTTCAAGTCTCATAATAATTTTAAAATAATTATTATCATTTATCATGAATTTTTAATCATTAATATCGTATTTATAAGAATTAAATACCACATAATTCATTTATCATTAATACTAAATATTAATG
This sequence comes from Panax notoginseng, assembly GCA_016801055.1. Taxonomy (NCBI): domain Eukaryota; kingdom Viridiplantae; phylum Streptophyta; class Magnoliopsida; order Apiales; family Araliaceae; genus Panax; species Panax notoginseng. Next base: position 119,985,221 of record CM029014.1, on the reverse strand, counting down.
AAAATCATAACATAATATTATAATATATTTATAATATATCAAAGTATTATTAATATGTTAAAATCATATTTATATGATTTTCAAACCATTAAATTAATTATCCGATAATTTCCATTAATATTAAATATTAATGTTTTTCATGACAAAATATCAAAAGTTATATTTTATGACTTAAAATATTTTTATAACGCTTAAATTATTTTTATATGATTTTTAAATCATTAATTCTATTTTTTCATAATTAATTTAATATATTTATTAAATAAATTAATTACCATTAATATTAATTATTTAATGAAATTCATCACAAAATATTAAAAGTCACTAAAAATAACTTAAATATTTTCTTATATCATAATATAATTTTTCATGATTTTTCATGTATTAAAATTATTTTTACTAATTTATTTTATATTATAATTGAATAAATTAAATACCATTATTATTCCAAAAATATTAAATATTTATGAATTATATTCAGAATAATTAAAAACTAATTTTTACGCCTTAAAATAATTTTTAAGAATTTATTTTATATTTTTAATAATTAAAAACCATTTTTCTATTTATTTTATAAAAATAATAATTTCCGAAATTAAGTGTCGCTAAAGGGCCCTATAGCGACGAAACTGTCGCTATAGGTGTTCTTGAGTTGTTCTTGAGCCTACCTAGAAACCCATGTTAGTGAAAATGGTTCTAGGTTTGACCAACTATAATAATGGATCCTGAGGTATCTAGATTCGATTAGGTGTTCAGATTATAGTATTGATGCAATACTATAACCCTAAACAAACATCATGGCCATTCTATATCAAATCAGAAAGATATGGTGTAAGACCCCAACTCTTTAATGAATAAAATCGAATTTCCTCTATTTATTATTGTGAATAAAAAGGTGTTAAATTGATATAATCCTTTGGTTAAGGGTGATATATATAAAATTTTCAAAATACGCAAGTGGTTATAAAATACTCATTTCTGTTGGAGAATATTCGTTTGGTCGTGAAATATTCTTATTAACGGGGAATATTCGTACAATGACGCAACCATTTGTGGGCCCCATAACAGAATTAATGTCGGATGAAGAAAACGACAAGTTTGAGTTTTATAAATAAACGGCGTAATTGTTACCGTTAACACTGTTAGAATACCTGATGGTTAAAATACAGAGTACGCGTGGTTACACAGTAGCACGCGGTATTGCACAATATTTTTAAATTATTGATTCTTATGTAAGAAGACACTACTCAATAATTATTACAGTAATTACTATTTAATATTTTATTTTATTGGTTCAATAATTGCTGCGTTGATATTTTATATTAATGTTGTTTCAATAATTGTCACTACACAGTATCTCTATTATCAGATCAATAATTCATATTATTTGAATAATATTATTAGATAGCATTATTGATAATATCTAAGGAAGTTCTACCTAAGAAACGGTTTGGTCACCTAATTGCGCGCCAGTAGGGAGAAAATCCTTATCGGAAAGTCCCATCTTTCCTAGAACAACCTGATTGTCATAATTGTGATTCTGTAATATTATTTGTGAATAATTAGTTATTGATTTATATGATAAGAAAATATTTATTTGATGTGGATATAAATGATGGGTTTATTTATTTTATGTGCTTATAAATGAAGAAATTAATGCTGAGGTGTTTTATTAGTATTTTATCGAAATGAAGAACGAAATTTGAAAATTTTCAAAAAATTAGTTTATTACTTGATTTTGTAAAATCTATAACTCTTTGTGTATAACGAGTTAGGAGATGAGCCATATATCAAAAGAAAGCCCTGGTAGTAAGCTAACCATAGAAATTGGAATCACCCAAAAATTCATTGTGGATTTTTCGTGGTGACTGTGTGAGTGAAACTGGTACGAGGGTCTTATAGTTCGAAAATCAAATCAGTGTTCTTAAAGCTCTATTGCGTGAGTTGTAATTTTAATCCGACCGTTAGATTATTGTGATTTTTGGATGTGTTATACATATATAAGTTGAGTTTATGTCCACAATTTTTGAATCGTTAAAAATTAACGTATGATTTGTTATGAATTTTAAGAGGTGTTAAAAATCGTCCGTATGTGGATTTAGGTCATTTTTTGTTTGGAATTTAGAAAATCTTAAAGCTACAAAGTTGTAGAGAATTCGATTTCGTGTGGAATGGACATAAAATTCGTATTTTTCTGATAAAAAGGCTATTTATTACGAATTATTGAAATTTCGGAAATTAAAATATTTTTATTAAAAATATAGGTGGGCCCCACTTTTGGTTGTTGGGGAAGATGGTTGATTTTTGGTGGTGGGAATAGTAGCAGGTAAAGCTATCAGGTTATAGGTCAAGTCTGCTTTGGCGTTCTAACATTTTACTATAAATAGAGTGCTGAGTTAGAATTGAAATATCACAACAGAAATAAATTTTCTCTCTTTCTCTCTTTATATTATCGAGCGTATTTTGTGAGTATTTAGATACTTTGTAAGTTGTTATTCAACAGTGCAAGCTTACTTCAGCCTTATACCTGATATTTCAGCCGGAAGTACGGTTCTTTTGAGGTAAGGGATTGTAATAGATTGTAAGGGATAGTAAGGGATGTTATTTTCTTCCTAATGATGTTATTCTTTCAATAACATTATACCGAAATATTGGTATGGATTTTATTGTAAAATTTCTACCTTTTTCATGTCGAGATTACTATTCACGTATACGACACTATTCACATATACGGCACTATTCACGTATACATCACTATTCATGTATATGGCACTATTTACGTATATGACATTATTTACGTATACGGTACTATGTACAAATATGGAGTACTATTCAAGAGTTACTATTCATAAGTTACTATTCACGAGTTACTATTCATGAGTTACTATTCATGGGTACTATTCACGACAAAATTAGTTTCTTTTTCTGACCAAATTATCGTTAATTTATGAATATTGCTCTTGAAATTAAATGCAGTTGTTGATCATATTATTTTTATTATCATATATAATATTTTTATAATCCTGGTGATGAAATTTCTCTTTGAGTTGAGTGTAAAGATGGGTAGATTATTGGTATAATCGTGACTATGAATTCTCTTTGGCTAGTAGTACAACGTTGTATTGTTGACTGGTATGATCATGACCATTGAATTTATAATTGAAAATCTTTAGCTTAAATGCAAAGGTGAATTGATTAACATGATTATAATTATTTTTTATATAAATTCTGAAATTATTATATATTTCTTTAAGATATTAATATATTTGGCATGTAGTGCAAATATGATATGTTGATGAATATCTTTGGCTTGTAGTGCAAAGATGATTTGTTGTTGAATATCGTCGGCTTGTAGTGCAAAGAAGATTTGTTGTTGAATATCTTTGGCCAGTAGTGCAAAGATGAACTGTTGACGAATATCTTTGGTCGTAGTGCAAAGATGAATTTATCAGTATGATTATGAACAGGAACTGTGATTTGGTATAACCATGGTCTTTGATGTTTCAGGTAAAGACAGGTGATGAAAATTATCTTCGTCCTGCATGAGAAGAGGAATTTAGAACCACAATTATGATTATGAGTGATTCATATGATTGTGGACCAGAATTGTTGATTGATGTTACAGGGATAAAATATTGTTGGTGGATTTTTAATATGGAGAAGATAATAGACTTTATGGTCTATTTGACTCTTCAAATGGATTGCTCGTTCCGCTGCAACTGTGGTTTAAATTTTTTATCATCTATCATATGTTATAAATCTCTGATTTATTAATGATGAAGGCTATTGATAATTTAATTATCTTTAGTCATGATATTCTTTACTGGGCTATTTGTGCTCACCATTTTTCTTCATAATTCCTTTCAGGTAATAAGGGTGTAGCTGGGTCGAGCGGGGGTAACAGGAGAATAGAACGGTGGTCTCTAGCTGTGAAGGTTCTCCCTAAACAGTATGAAAATAATTTTATTGGGAACTTTGGAATAGTGTGTTTTATTTTATATATCATTTAGTAGTAATATTTGGTGAATCATATAGGGTGAGGCGAACCCAACTTTGGAATAGTGATTTGTCACTATCATACAAGATGTCTAATGACATACAACCTCGTGTTATCATAAGTCAGGGTTGTGCACGACTAGTTGCTGAGTATATCTACGAGCACTACCTATATGATCTTGGAGTTTGGTTGAAAAATAATTTTCAATTGCAGTCAGTGGAGATAGTGATATGTCAAGAGAAGACTCACCATTGGAAAGAACATGATAGTAATCTTCTCGTTTTTCTTTGGGGTCTATTGGGTCAACCAAGGATAATTCCGTGGGCATATGATATCTATCATAACTTTGAAGAATGGCCTCCCATGTACGAATATTTCCTTGAGCACTTCCCAAAGATTTTAATTTCTAAAACAGTTATTAATTGTACCTTTATGTAAGGTACCATTGTGACGTGCTATCCACGGTTGGGACATAAGTCACAGTTGGTATATATTTGTATCAAACTCACAACATGTGTGTTGTTGTATTTTGCACGACAATTGTAGTAATAAAGTTGTAGTTATTTTCTGTACTATGTATTTGACGACTCGGAATAGGTTGGATGGATTGGACCTATTTTGGGGGCGTCACATTTGGTATCAGAGCCTAGGGATATGGTCTCTGGCGAAGATCAGGGAATAGAACTAGGAAGGGAGAGACGAGTATTATCCTTCGCTAGTGTGTGTCCTACCTAAGCTAAATTTTCTTACTTAAGTTAACAAATTATGATATACCAATTAGCCTTTGTTTTGAAGCTGTATTCTAGAATGATATCTAAAATACAGGAAATGAACAATGGAGAAATCATGATGACTGGGGAGATAGAATCTAAAATGAAAGCAAGGTATTCTCAACTTTTCGAAATACTAGGTACGTAAATTTCGGGGACGAAATTTCATAAGGAGGGAAGGTTGTAAGACCCCAACTTTTTAATGAATAAAATCGAATTTCCTCTATTTATTATTGTGAATAATAAGGTGTTAAATTGATATAATACTTTGGTTAAGGGTGATATATATAAAATTTTCAAAATAAGCAAGTGGTTATAAAATATTCATTTCTGTTGGGGAATATTTGTTTGGTCGTGGAATATTCTTGTTGTCGGGGAATATTCGTACGACGGTGCAGCGATTTATGGGCCCCATAACAGAATAACTGTCGGATGAAAAAAACGACAAGTTTGAGTTTTATAAATAAACGGCGTAATTGTTACCGTTAACACTGTTGGAATACCTGGTTGTTAAAATACAGTAATACGCGTGGTTGCACAGTAACACACGGTATTGCACATTATTTTTGAATTATTGATTCTTACGTAAGAAGACACTACTCAATAATTATTACAGTAATTACTGTTTAATATTTTATTTTATTGGTTCAATAATTGCTGCGTTGATATTTTATATTAATGTTGTTTCAATAATTGTCACTACACAGTATCTCCATTATCAGATCAATAATTAATATTATTTGAATAATATTATTAGATAGGATTATTGACAATGTCTAAGGAAGTTCTTTCTAAGGAGAGGTTTGGTTACCTAATTGCGCGCCAGTAAGGAGAAATCCTTATCGGAAAGCCCCCTCTTTCTTGGGAACAACCTGGTTGTCATAATTGTAATTCTATAATATTATTTGTGAATAATTAATTATTGATTTATATGATAAGAAAATATTTATTTGATGTGGATATAAATGATGAATTTATTTATTTTATGTGGTTATAAATGAAGGAATTAATGCTGAGGTGTTTTATTAGTATTTTATCGAAATAAAGAACGAAATTTGGAAATTTTCAGAAAATTAGTTTATTACTTGATTTTGTAAAATCTATAACTCTTTGTGTATAATGAGTTAGGAGATGAGCCGTATATCAAAAGAAAGCGCTGGTAGTATGCTAACCATAGAAATTGGAATCACCCAAAAATTTATTGTGGATTTTTCGTGGTGACTGTTTGAGTGAAACTGGTACGAGTGACTTATAGTCCGAAAATCAAATCAGTGTTCTTAAAGCTCTATTGCATGAGTTGTAATTTCAATCTGACCGTTAGATTATTGTAATTTTTGGATAAGTTATACATATATAAGTTGAGTTTATGTCCATAAATTTTGAACCGTTAAAAATTAATGTATGATTTGTTATGAATTTTAAGAGGTGTTGAAAATCGTCCGTATATGGATTTTGGTCATTTTTCGTTTGGAATTTGGAAAAACTTAAAGCTACAAAGTTGTAGAGAATTCGATTTCGTGTGGAATGTACATAAAATTCGTATTTTTCTGATAAAAGAGCTATTTATTATGAATTATTGAAGTTTCAAAAATTAAAATGTTTTTATTAAAAATATGGGTGGGCCCCACTTTTAGTTGTTGGGGAAGATGGCTAATTTTTGGTGGGTGAGAATAGTAGCTGGTAAAGCCATCAGGTTGCAGGTCAAGTCTGCTTTGGCATTCTCACATTTTCCTATAAATAGAGTGCTGAGTTAGAATTAAAAAATCACACCAGAAACAAGTTTTCTCTCTTTCTCTCTCTATATTATCGAGCATATTTTGTGAGTATTTAGATACTTTGTGAGTTGTTATTCAACAGTGCAAGTTTTCTTTAGCCTTATACCTGATATTTCAGCCGGAAGTGCGGTTCTTTTGAGGTAAGGGATTATAAGGGATAGTAAGGGATGTTATTTTCTTTCTAATGATATTATATCATTATACCGAAATATTGGTATGAATTTTATTATAGAATTTTTACTTTTTTCATGTCGGGGTTATTATTCACATATATGACATTATTCACGTATACGACACTATTCATGTATACAACACTATTTATGTATATGACACTCTTTACGTATATGACATTATTTACGTATATGGTACTATGTACAAATACGGAGTACTATTCAAGAGTTACTGTTCATGAGTTACTATTCACGAGTTACTATTCATGAGTTACTATTCATGAGTTACTATTCACGAGTTACTATTCATGCGTATTATTCATGACAAAATTAGTTTCTTTTTCTGACCAAATTATCGTTGATTTATGAATATTACTCTTGAAATTAAATGCAGTTGTTGATCATATTCTTTTTATTATCATATATAACATTTTTATAATCCTGGTGATGAAATTTCTCTTTGACTTGAGTGTAAAGATGGGTAGATTATTGGTATGATCGTGACTATAAGTTCTCTTTAGCCAGTAGTGCAAAGTTGAATTATTGACTGGTATGATCATGACCATTGAATTTATAATTGAATAACTTTAGCTTAAGTGCAAATGTGAATTGATCAATATGGTTATAATTATTGTTTATATAAATTCTGAAATGATTATATATTTTTTTGAGATATTAATATATTTGGCATGTAGTGCAAATATGATATGTTGATGAATATCTTTGGCTTGTAGTGCAAAGATGATCTGTTGTTGAATATCTTTGGCTTGTAGTGCAAAGATTATCTGTTGTTGAATATCTTTGGCCAGTAGTGCAAATATGAACTGTTGACGAATATCTTTGGTCGTAGTGCAAAGATGAATTTATCAGTATGATTATGAACAGGAACTGTGATTTGGTATAACCATGATCTTTGATGTTTCAGGTAAAGACAGGTGATGAAAATTATCTTCGTCCTGATGAGAAGAGGAATTTAGAACCACAATTATGATTATGAGCGATTCATATGATTGTGGACCAGAATTGTTGATTGATGTTACAGGGATAAAATATTGTTGGTGGATTTTTAATATGGAGACGATAATAGACTTTATGGTCTATTTGACTCTTCTAATAGATTGCTCGTTCCGCTACAACTAAGGTTGAAAATTTTTATCATCTATCAAATATTCTAAATCTCTAATTTATTAATGATGAAGGCCATTGATAATTTAATTATCTTTAGTCATGATATTCTTTACTGGGCTATTTGTGCTCACCCTTTTGCTTTACAATTCCTTTCAGGTACTAAGAGTTCAGCTGGGTCGAGTGGGGGTAACAGGGGAATATAACGGTGGTCTCTAGCTGTGAAGGTTCTCCCTAAACAATATGGAAATAATTTTATTGGGAACTTTGGAATAGTGTGTTGTATTTTATATATCATTTAGTAGTTATATTTGGTGAATCATATAGGGTGAGGCGAACCCAACTTTGAAAGAGTGATTTGTCACTATCATACAAGATATCTAATGATATACAACTTCGTGTTATCATAAGATAGGGTTATGCACGTCCACTTGCTGAGTATATCTACGAGCACTACCCATATGATCTTGGAGTTTGGTTGAAATATAATTTTTAATTGCAGACAGTGGAGATAGTCATATGTCAAGAGAAGACTCACCATTGGAAAGAACATGATAGTAATCTTCTCTTTTTTCTTTGGGGTCTATTGAATCAAACAAGGATAATTCCGTGGGCATATAATATCTATCATAACATAGAAGCATGGCCTCCCATGTACAATATTTCCTTGAACACTTCCCAAAGATTTTAATTTCTAAAATAATTATTGACTGTACCTTTATGTAAGGTGCCATTATGACGTGCTATCCATGGTTAGGACATGAGTCACAGTTGGTATTGTATCAAACTCACAACATATGTGTTGTTATATTTTGCACGACAATTGTAGTAATAAAGTTGTAGTTATTTTCTGTACCATGTATTTAACGACTCAGAATAGGTTGGATGGATTGGACCTATTTTGGGGGCATCATATATGGGCCCTCAAAAACCTTGTCAGGCCTGTTCTTCATTTTCTCGGTTTCCCATAAATGAAGAACAACCAAGGTATCTTGTTTGCAAGCCTTGAATCTAGCGTTCTAGACTTTCTCAGAGAAATATTAAGGTTCAATCGTGTAGTAGTCATGACAGGGTACAATTATAAAACATCATATCCTCATAACAACAACAGATCTAAGAGATCAAGGTAGGTCAAAGTAGTGGTCTGGAACTGCCTCTTGAAGATCTGGGTTTTCCAAAAACCTTCATATGGCAATTTCGTCAACCCTACTTTGACAACAAATAAAATCGTTTCTGTTTATGATTTTGGTAAAGTAAAGGCTCATATATATAGACTACATGTCAATCTACAAGCTCCAACCAACAAAATGACCCAACAATCAAAGAGAAGCACGATCAAAGACATGCAAAAACACTGTCAGACTTTTCTGTGTAATTTGGGTTACCGAGAAACATTCAGTCGTGGCCGATAAACGCAGTTTGACTGCTTATAACTTTTAATCTACACATGATCTAGGCTTGATTCAAGTTCAAGATCAAAGACCTAACAACATACAACAAGTACAAACCTTTAAAACACCAAAAACATTAACAGAGACAGATCTAAGAGACTTGACATTTGACCGTTAGACACCAATTTATAGTTTTCCAGATTTTTGAAATCTACACTTTCGTGCATCTAGATGTTATAGATCCTTGATCTAACAACCCAGATCATTAAATGGCACCTTAATACATAACTTTAAATAACAAACAACATGGATCACATGATTTTCAAAATTTAGGATTTTATACCATTTCTAGCTTTGATCCTTGACTCTGACTTCTTGATTTTGTTATTATCTTGCTATGAACTGATCCTAGCTTTGTTTATCACTCTCTCTCACTCTAGATTTTGAAAATTAAGGAGAGAGAAGTTCTTGGAGAAAATGAGAAATAAAGTAGACATTCTCTCTCTCTTAATCTATTTATTTGATACAAATGCAATGTGCATGGCTGACATGTTGGCTGATATTTTAGATATATGCACATATGTATATTTTAAGTTTGTAAACAACTCAAATATATGGCAAGATTTGCAAGCCACCTATTAAATAATGCTAAAAGGGCAAAATAGTCATTTGATTTCCAATTTTAATGGCATACTTGTCAATTGTCCAAACCCTTAGTGTTTAGGGTTTAGCAAATTAAATTTCTAAGATTTCCAAATTTTGGTTTTCAAAATAGAAAATTAATATTTCTAAATTATAATTATGATTCTCTAATTATATTAAAATTTTCTAATCATAATTCAAGCTTGCTAATTAGGATTAACATTTCCTAATTAAAATTGCTAATTTAGCAATTAAGTCCATAATTATACATTAGGGTTTCAAAAGGAACAATTAGGGTTTAAAACTTTAAAATTAGGGTCTCCTAATTAATTCGTTAAGCTTTAACCTAATTTAGTTTATAATGAATACACTTAAGTCTCTGAGATCCCAAGTTAGGGTTTTCGTAATCCGAATTAGGGTTTCAAATTCTCGGAACTGAAATTAGGGTTTCCAGATCCGGTACTAGGGTTTCTATCATATCCATATGATTGTCAAACTAAACATTGACGTTCTTAATATAATATTAGGGTTTGACACTGATATAGGCTATTTGGTCAATCCTTGAACTTTAATCACATATTGTACACATATAATACCATATACACAGAACATATACACTTATATCCTTAAACCTAAATAATTCACCACAAAAATTTTAAATTCACAAAATTCATTCTCGAAAATCTCAAATCCATTCACTTATTTTCTGTCTAGGTTTATTATTTAACCTTAATTCAATATTTTAAGTTTTTATAAATATCCAAATTCTCGGGTTGTCACATTAGTTCTCGTCAGAATCATTATCATGATGAACACTGTCACTTAGATGTATAGATTTATAATCTTACAGATATTTCTTTCATATAAACAATTCCTATTCATCTGACATTCACAGTACCAATGACAAGATTGTTCCTTGAACCGAGGGGCGCAACCTCAGTTCGTTCAGAACTCACTTGGCATCAAATACACTCATTCAATTAAATTGTTCATAGTAATACTGTACTTGATTTCTAGCTCTTAGTTAAAAAGATAAAACTAAACAGTTATATATCTAAAACTTAATACACAATCCCAGATTAAAATTATTACATTTGAGTCTTACAGAAACAAAATTAACTTAAACTATTACACTCTTCTCTAGCCACAATAATGCACACTTGAACTTCTTGGAATATCAGTCACAGCTGCAAAGGAAAATAATATTTGCAAGGGATGAACTTTAAAAGGCTCAGCAGGTTAAAGCAATGTATATTATATACTCACACTATGACTGAATTAGATGAACATATAGTTCAGAAGTTTTTCAAGGTATATATACTAAGGTTTATCTACCAAACCCCACACATTACGAGTTACTGTCAGTCATAAAGACCTAGATACCCGAGTTGATCCGCTCAACCAAACAATGTAGGAGTATACATATCATCCTTTTAATTAACCCCCGGTCATTACTATAAATGTCGGTCACAAAACCCCGGTCAATGTATGACTATCGGTTGTTGATCGATTTCACAATCAATGGATACGTGCAAATATATACGGTCAACAAGTAATAAAGTGATAAAATAGAGTATCGTTCCCACAAAGAATTTTAATTAATAAATTCCAACTACTAGCATTATATCAATCCAATCTTTATTTAAACAATGATAAATTATAATTTTCTGAAATAAGGAAATTAATTTAGGCAATTAAAAATACTATTCCAAAACAATCAAATAAATAAACTAAAATTTGAGTGTATGATTTCAGATAAATAAGGATTAAGACTTCAATATCCCCAATTATGAACTACAAATCAATTATTCAACTATTCCAATTATTATGTCTAATGAATTGTCAACAGGAATTCTCCAGTGCCAAGAGTCCTTTTCCAAGTGATCAACTGACTTCTATTTAATTCAGATTAATATTGCTATATTCCTATGCAAAACAAGTGAATTAAACTCCTTTAATTTCAATTCCTTATGCGTTACATGCGGTGAAAAGATATTTCCATTCAATTCACAAACCTAATTATTCGCTGTGCAAATAAATAAGTCACACGTTATCAAACCCAATTCTAACCCTAAAAATCCTCTTCCAATTCCTTCTAGAGTAACAAGGTAATTATTAGCCAACTAATTAATCAATAGATGCAAGGCATGATAATCAACTCACCTTAACACAAATAATTGGACTAAACTGAATAACTAATTGATAGCCATAAAAGGTTCAATTGAAATCTTAATAAAAGAGTTAGTTCATAATTAATGAATTGAAACCAAGAATCCACAATTGAATAGACATTAAAAGATAAAAGTATGATAAGAGAAGAGAATAGAATCTGTTATCAGCAAATCTGATGCTCCCCTCTTGCTCCTGCTCTTGATCTTCAATGATCTCCAAGTTGCTTCAATCTCTAATGGCTAATTAAGAACTAGGGTTTAGATTCTAATCTAATGGAGTGTTTTATCTAGTCTAATCTATGTAATCCCCCTCTATTTTATGTCTTACATCATGTATTTATAGGTTACAAGTCTAATTTTTAGGTTAGGAACAAACCCAATCCAATTTGGAGTCAAAAAGATGTCAAAATTCGCCCCAAAACGCGTCCAAGCCTTTCCAATGACCTCCCCAGCGCCCCGGCGCTGAGCACGGCGCTGGGATTCTGCCCCCTAGCGCACCGGCGCTGGAAATAGGCATGAAATGGGCGCCCCGGCGCTGGAAGTTTTTTTAGAATTTTCTGCTCCGACGTCCTCTGGGAAAATGGCCATAACTTCTTCATACGAACTCCGATTTTGATGATTCAAGATGTTCCGGAAAGAGGAGAAGTAGATCTACAACTTTCGTTCTTGAAGTTTTTCGAAATAAGGTCAGCAGCTATAGTAAAATTAGCTCTGAAGTGACTGCTGTGTAAATGGCAAGTAGAAAATGCGCATCTAGCCACCCCGAACGTCGATCCATGTAACTTTTGTCCCAATTCCTACAAAACAATATAAAACATGCATGAATAGACACAAACACATAAAAACACCCTAAAAGACTTGAGAACAACAATAAATTAAGCCCGAATGTATCCAATTCATGTGTATAAAACTCACTCATCAAATACCTCCAAACTTAAACATTTGCTTGTCCTCAAGCAAAAACACAAAAATGTTATACAATGCAATGTAATGAAACTAATCTATATGCCTACGAATCCAACAGTAATGACATAAACAAGTTTATTCAACCGGCCTTAGAGAAATCAAGTAAACATGATAATACATCATATTAAAACAAATCAGTAATTTCCCAATCACTCATCACATCTTAGACTGTTATCACTGATATAGTGCGTGTGTGCTCCAAAACAATGTTAACTAATATAAAATTAAATTTAACACATAATAGGTCTCTTTAAAGGCATCATACAGTGAAAACTCACAAAATTCACGAACAAGCTAGATCCAACTAAAGTTACACATCCACTAAGTTCAAGAGTCCAATCCGGGATACTTATGCTTTACTTTTCATTACGGGGGCTTTTTGCTCTTTTCCCGTTTTATTGTTTTTTTTTTTACTTTTTACTTTCTTTTTTTTAATCATGACTGTGCAATGTCTCATTCCATTAGGCTAACAGTGTCACCCCTTAGCGAGCTTTCGACCAACGACTCCCAGACCATATAAGACCTTAGGGCGCTAGGTTTTAAGATACCCCTTCGGGCGTACTTACTCAAGTAACAAAGGCCCCGAAACAAAACTAGGCACGATAATTTTATTTTTTTATTTTATTTTATTTTTTTTTATTTTTTTTAGCGAAGCTTATATATCCCAAATTTCCCCCCAAACTTAAGTTTTTATCAAAATTTAGCCATCTCCGCCTATTCATGTCTTTCATTCCTTCACATTAGTATTATCCTTAAGAAATTCATTATGTATCAATTTAAACTTAATCAGTCAACATAGCTGTTATTAACGCACTAACCTTAATTATACCAGTTTCAAACAGGAAAAGATTCAATTCATAACAAGAAATCACATCAAAGCCTAAATATTCAATACTATACTTATCTACTTAACTCCAGTCTCATCATTGGCCAAAATAGACTTTTACTATCTAATGGTTGGAATCATGCAAATATAAACTAACTGCAACAAACATAGTAAACTAACTACTATTTTTGCGATTTTTAAAATTTTTTTTAAACAAAAAACTGAATGCAAAAACTAAATGTAAATAACCCGAAAATATAACGAACTACAATGTAAATAACTAATTATATGCAATACGACACTAAAATTCCCCTAAACTTAAACTAGACATTGTCCTCAATGGCTACAATAGAAAAAATTAAAGCAGAGGACTTCCCTGAAAATATAGCAATCTTCCTCCTTATCCGCTATGTTTGGAGAATAGGCTAAGCACATGGAACAAATTGGGCACCACACTTGAATTTGACTTGAATAACCTATAAAACCATGATATAAGCACTTTTATTAAATCCTAAATAAATGAAAATTCAAAACTACTAATATAAAACTTAATAAAAACTAAAAATAAAAATTAAACTTGGGTTGCCTCCCAATAAGCGCTTGCTTTATAGTCTCAGCCTGACTTCTTCAATTCTCTATCCAATTCCCCTATGAAAATTGAGGAACCCTCCATCCATCAGAAGCAATGTCTCTTTTGGGAGGTTCCCTTTCGCAAAAACCCTTGAATTGAAGTCACCTAGCATGCTCTTTGTAGATAGGTTCCCTATTAAGAACGTCCAACAACTAGGTGTTTTCTCCATTATGTCTATGATTAGATTGGGGCATTGAAGCTTAATAAACATAATGGAGTCTTCCTCTATCTTCTCCTTTTCATCCCACCATGACTCCACAACTGTACTGGCTCTTATGTCACAAAGAGCTTTGCCGACGACATGACTGCCAATTGGGCATGGTTTTGCAAAACTGCCCGTATTATTGAACTTTGGTGGAGGAGGCACATGAGACACTATCAAAATTGGCTCATCTTCGTTGGTACTCAAAGTTAAATCTTCGTCGATCTCCTTTTCTTGGTTCCCAATTATTTCCTCTCTTTCAACATCTTGTGGCTCATCTAGTTGTAGATTTTGCTCGGGCTCTCCATCAGTCTCGGAATCCATGTCATAGAGCCAAGTGTATTGAGAACGGTTGTTCAACGCATGTGCTATCTGCCCCAATTGATTTTCCAGATTCTTTAACGATGCCCCCTTGCCTTTGCAAATTCAGCTCTATTTGGGTCATTTTTTTATCTTGTTCCTCGTTCCTTTTGTCAGAAGCTCTAATGAATTTTTCCAAGGCTTCCTCAAAATTTGAATGTTCTTCCTGTTGTAGAGGAGGTGGACACGAGAAATCCGGTGGGTATGTTGGACTTGGAGCATAAAATTGATCTTGTTTAGTATGGCTCCATGAAACACCTTGGATTTTCACATTCATATCTACTTGACTCAATATCTTGTCTTGTGCCTCGATTTTTTTGTCAGTAGCTCTAATGAATTTTTCCAAGGCTTCCTCCCAACCTGGTTTCCTTTCTGGTTGTTGTTGAGTCTGATTTTGAAATTTGGATGCGTTTTGTTGTCTAGGTGCTTGAGCTTGATTGTTATTCCATGAAAAATTCGGGTGATACCCCCAATCCTGATGATAGTTGTTGGGATAGACATAGTTATTGGGGTAATCACCACTGTACTGTACCGGCTCGAAACTGATGGAGCATTGATGACTCATATAATTTCCAGCACAATAATCACAAACCATTGCTACTTGCTGTGTGGATGGTGGACTACATGTTTCCATTGGTCGAGTCATGTTCGTGTATGGCCATTGATACACAAAGTCATCCATGGTACCTAAAAAGAGAGAAATATAGGAAGAGAATTAAAAATAAAAATAAAAACAGAAATGTTTAAATTAAAACTAATTTGATTGAAATTAATATTGGTAAATAATTATTAAATTAATTCCCCGGCAACGGCGCCAAAAACTTGTTGATCGATTTCACAATCAATGGATACGTGCAAGTATACACGGTCAACAAGTAATAAAGTGATAAAATAGAGTATCTTTCCCACAGAGAATTTTAATTAATAAATTACAACTACTAGCATTATATCAATCCAATCTTTATTTAAACAATGATAAATTATAATTTTCTGAAATAAGGAAATTAATTTAGGCAATTAAAAATACTATTCTAAAACAATCAAATAAATAAACTAAAATTTGAGTGTATGATTTCAGATAAATAAGGATTAAGACTTCAATATCCCCAATTATGAACTACAAATCAATTATTCAACTATTACAATTATTATGTCTAATGAATTGTCAACAGGAATTCTCCAGTGCCAAGAGTCCTTTTCCAAGTGATCAACTGACTTCTATTTAATTCAGATTAATATTGCTATATTCCTATGCAAAACAAGTGAATTAAACTCCTTTAATTTCAATTCCTTATGCGTTACATGCGGTGAAAAGATATTTCCATTCAATTCACAAACCTAATTATTCGCTGTGCAAATAAATAAGTCACACGTTATCAAACCCAATTCTAACCCTAAAAATCCTCTTCCAATTCCTTCTAGAGTAACAAGGTAATTATTAGCCAAGTAATTAATCAATAGATGCAAGGCATGATAATCAACTCACCTTAACACAAATAATTGGACTAAACTGAATAACTAATTGATAGCCATAAAAGGTTCAATTGAGATCTTAATAAAAGAGTTAGTTCATAATTAATGAATTGAAACCAAGAATCCACAATTGAATAGACATTAAAAGATAAAAGTATGATAAGAGAAGAGAATAGAATCTGTTGTCAGCAAATCTGATGCTCCCCTCTTGCTCCTGCTCTTGATCTTCAATGATCTCCAAGTTACTTCAATCTCTAATGGCTAATTAAGAACTAGAGTTTAGATTCTAATCTAATGGAGTGTTTTATCTAGTCTAATCTATGTAATCCCCCTCTATTTTATGTCTTACATAATGTATTTATAGGTTAAAAGTCTAATTTTTAGGTTAGGAACAAACCCAATCCAATTTGGAGTCAAAAAGATGTCAAAATTCGCCCCAAAACGCGTCCAAGCCTTTCCACTGACTTCCCCAGCGCCCCGGCGCTGGGATTCTGCCCCCTAGTGCCCCAGCGCTGGAAATAGGCATGAAATGGGCGCCCCGGCGCTGGAAGTTTTTCTGGAATTTTCTGCTCCGACGTCCTCTGGGTAAATGGCCATAACTTCTTCATACGAACTCCGATTTTGATGATTCAAGATGTTCCGGAAAGAGGAGAAGTAGATCTACAACTTTCGTTCTTGAAGTGTTTCGAAATAAGGTCAGGAGCTATAGTAAAATTGGCTCTGAAGTGACTGATATGTAAATGGCAAGCCGAAAACGCGTATCTAGCCACCCCGAACGTTGATTCATGTAACTTTTGTCCCAATTCCTACAAAACAATATAAAACATGCATGAATAGACACAAACACATAAAAACACCCTAAAAGACTTGAGAACAACAATAAATTAAGCCCGAATGTATCCAATTCATGTGTATAAAACTCACTCATCACCGGTCATAATAGTATCAGTATATATTTGTACCAAACAACATTTGTTTTTACCACCATATATGATTTGATATCAATTCAAATACATTTTTACACAAATAACAGTTCATAAGACTTGGTTATGCTTGAACAATAAGTCACAACCTTTTTAAATAACAGATCAATATAACAAGTACATTTAATACAAAAATTAAATGTATACTGAAAACTTTCCTGCTCGGAGAACCGTTAATCAAGGTTATTCAAGCCGTCTATGCAACCGAAATATAATTATATCAGTCATTAGAAATAATTTTAGCTAATAGTTAGTCAAACTATTAGCGTCTAAGTTGTATTTGATATCCATTTGGTGTTTTATAACTTTATCAGATAATTCTCGAATTGTTTTTCTCATAAACTTTATTTTAAAAGTTTAAATATTACTTCAAATAATTTAATTATTATTTACTAAAAATTTTAAAAGCTTAAAACAATCCCTCAATAATTAATAATAATTTTACTTAATTTATTATTAATTAAAATTATTTTTAAAATCATTAATACTATTTTTAAATAATTAATAATATGACACTCCCAAATCTAGATACTTCATTCCCACAAGACTTGGTGTTCACTTTCTATTCATTCATATTTATCTACCCAAACATAATAAAATTGAATCATAATTCCTCCCTTTAAGTAGGGTTACATCATTAAATGAAAATCTTCCCAAGTTGTATTACCTTAAACTTCATATAAGTGCGGAAATAAAATTATTACATCACATCATTGGTTAAAAGTTTATCACCATATCAATAAATAAAATTACAATTCTTCATCACTTGTACATTTTTCCCTTTCCATTGCTAGTTGTATGCTCATCTACCTTCTCAACTTTAGCTGCAATAATTATATTTATGCAAGAGTAAGCAAAACAAATGTTCACTAGATATAACAATGAATCAACAACATAATGATAACTACCAATGAATAGGCTCATCAAAACAGAATAATACTCTATCAATAATAACAAAAGACTGGAATCAAAATATGGAATATATATCTGTGGGTCATAAGACCACGAACTATGTCCACAGTTGTAAGTATTCTTTCAACTTCAACTTTAACAGTAACAAGACTATAAGGACTCCTCGTACTTAGGGGGATCAGCTCTTCGTACAATGTATTGTGCACAAATATTTCAACGCTAAGCGTAAATTATCCCCTAATAATAGGGTTGTTCATCTAAGTATTTAGAGTACAAGTCCGTACCAAATAAAGTTTGGTTTAGATACGTTTCCAAAGGTAATTTAGAATTCACGGTCATCAACTAAGGATTAGTTGAATACAATATTGACAACGTCATGCTATGGAATAATCATAACTGAATCGACATTGTAAATTAAGATCATGCTTTAGGAATAAACTAATAGCATAAACATCGAATAATCATATCGTACCATGTTTGAACAATATTAAGCCAAGGTTATTTAGAATTGAGTACTAAACATGCATAACAAATAGTACTTTAAACGATAAAACTTGTTCAACATGAATATATTAGAATATGTAAACTTGCATGCTAGATAACAAGTTAAAGACAAGAATAACTTGTTCAATATCAGAATAAGATTTAGATTTAGAAATCATAAACAAACTAGGTACAAGAACTTACTCAATAGTAAGAATAAACTTGCATAACGTAATAAATGAACTATCTCAACCAAAGAGTAGAGTTAGAAAACTTGCTCAATTGTAAAAGTAGAATTAGAGAACTTGCTCAATGTAAAAAGATAAATTTAGAAACTTGCCTTGAGTGTAAGCTATAATATTAAACTCACGTTCACCTACGTACAGGTTTAGAACCACCATCTATTAGATATACTAACATTCATGTTGCAACACAACACACATTTCTAGTTAGACGTATTATTTTAGCACAAGTCTTAAACTGCCATACAAATATCAGAAATTATAAGTGTTAACCTTCACAACACTTGTTTACTAATCATCCTGCTCATTATGTTCTAATATACCGCGTTCATCACTTACTAATCATTCTAACTTTGAATTTATCAATTACATATCATGGTTCTGTTTTAACCTTCTTACTACATGTTTGACACGTTAACATAAACTTAGACCAAGTGGTAAGGCTACCCCCAAAATCTGCAGCAGCAGTAGAAGATTCTGCCTCAGATCAGCGTATGGCGCAGCTGCGCCATACACAAACTTGGAACTGGCGCAGCTACGCCGGCGCAGCTTCGCAACTTTTAGCCTTGGCACCAGCGCAGCTGCGCTGGTGCATAGACAGAAACAGATACGGCATGAACAGTAGTCGTTTTTAGCCCAACTAACACGAATTTCACCCACAAAATAGTGAAATTAACATGTACAATAAATATAAAACTATCATAAACATGATTGCTATCATATTCATCAAAATAGAACAATTTAACAACATTTCTAACTATTTTAATTTCTCATTTTCATATGAAAACTCCATTTTTGAGTTTATTCACAAAAATTAACAATGTGATTTCAATTCCTAAGAAAATCACTTCGTTCAAGTTACATTATCTTCATTTCTTAATGAACAAGCATAAACAAGTTTCAATTTACAGTTTATCATAATAATTGACCACTAAAATTGGTACTTTTACAAGTCATATGAAAAATATAAACATTGTCATTATTTTTCTACTTTTAACTGTAATTAGCATGCAATTTCCTTGTTTAAACACAAACTCTAATAATCATAAACACATATACTCACGATTACCAGTTATATATATCAATAATTCAACAATTGAATTCAAAGAGCATGAGATTTTATGCCGTATATATATATATATATATATATATATATATATATATATATATATATATATATATATAATATCAAGGTGTTAAGAAATACCTTCAAATAGCTTGGAAATCCTCTTTGTTAAACACGGAAGTTGCTTAGATTTTCTCTCAATCTCTCAAGTTCTCTGTCAAGCTCTATCAAATTCTCTTTGAACTCTTAGTATAGCCAATATAGACTAACTAATGTATAAAAGAAAACTGATATAACCTTCATACACATACTTATTTGAATATCAGTTATAAAAAAATGTATAAGTTATAATTATATTATATTTATTATTTAATTTATTTAATTTATATTATTATAATTCAAAATTTGAAAATCCAAAAGTCATAAGGCTTTGTTTGGTAAAATTCTTTTAAATTAAAGACTTAATATATTTAAGCCTTGTTTAGGTTAAATCAAATTAAAACTACTTTAATCATTTTAATAAACAATTTAGTTTATAATTTATAATCACATATTATTTATTTGGATCTCTGTATCCCACATTAATAAATTAAATTAGTTACACACTATATTTTAATTAAATATGCCATTTAAACAAATAATACAAAATTATAATTTCATTATAATTTTATTTAATAATTTAATACACCAATTTAAATTATTAAATTTAACAACAATATAATCTCTCATGTTATATTACAACTTTTTAAATTACAAATTAATTTAATTTGGAATAGTGTCTAATAAATTAATTCATAAATAGTTACTAATAATAACCACATCAATAAAATATTTATTTCATAAATTTCAACAATAAACACATCAAATAAATATTTATATAATTCAATAAATATTTAATATTACAATTTGAAATTTCGGATTGTTACATCTTTCCCTCCTTACAAGGATTCTGTCCCCAGAATCACAACTCAAACAATCAAATCGTCACATTCTTCCCTTCTTACAAAGATTTTGTTTATCTCACCAGCATTTCCCTTACTTTCGTTTATCTCACCAGACTTCTTCTTAGGGCAGTCATGAGCAACGTGATCCTTCGACCTGCAGGTGTAGCAAACATTCTTATTGGGTTGAGTGCAATTTGGGGCAATGTGACCTTCCTGGCCACAGTTGAAGCATACTCTTTTCCCTATCAAGCACACATCCTTGTGAAACTTTCCGCATGTAGCACATGTGCTGGGTAAAATCTAATTAGAACTAGTGTTTTGATCTAATTTACTCTAATCTAATCTAATGGAATCATATTTTTCTCTCTAATCTCTCTTCTAATCCTTGATATTGCCCTCCTTTTATAAGCCTTTTTACATGTCTTTAAGTCCTCTTAGAAGTCCTTGAGTCAATTGGATCGAAACAATCCTTCCCGAACTCAAATTTGGCCAAAAAACGTCTTTTCTACGCGTACCCCCGCCCCAGCGGGGGTTTATACATGTAAAGGGCCCACCCCGACTGGCTTTGGGTTTGTTTTCCAGCTGGTGCCCCAGCCCCGGCGGGGGTCTTGTGAAGGAAAAGCCCGCTCCGGCGGGGGTCACTTTTCTACACTGACGTCCTTTGGGAAAGCGGCCATAACTTTTGATCCGGGATGAGTTACGAGGCCTGCCACCTATCAAATCGAAGATATCGACGAGCTCTAAAACATTAATGCTTTGAGTTTTGACAGATTCGGATTGGATCAAGGTGGAAATCGGGTTTGAACTAGATGCTATGTAAATGGCAAGCACGACAACTCTTAACTTCGATCTTTGTTGATAAAAAGGCCATAACTCTCGCATCCAAACTCCGATTGGGACGATTAAAGATGTTTCAAAAGGAAAAGAAGAATATCTACAGTATAATCCAAGTTCCAAGCCAAGAACATATATCCAACTTTGTGTTAAAAGTCCTTCAATCTTCCTCTCTTGTATTTGCTTGCGTATTTTGGTCCAAAAGATGTCCGAATTGCTTTCCCTTGCTTCTTCTTGCCAATGTTATGTCATAGCCTATATAATAACATAAAATGTATGAAAATTAACTAAGAAACATAGGTTTAAGCAACTAATTTAAGTAACAGATACCGGATAAGTAGGTATAAAACCTACTTATCAAATACCCTCAAACTTAAACCTTTGCTTGTCCTCACGCAAAAACACAAATTTGATAAATTCATCCTCTAGCAATGATCCACCCAAACAATGAATCAATATGAATTTGATCAATGACCTCAAAGGTTACAACAAATGATAACTCGTAGAAAATTTCAAAATAATGTCATGTCTAAAATTTCAACAACTTTCATTAGATTCATATCTACTCTTGATCCTTTAAGTGCGTGTAGGCATCCATATGTTCAAACCAGTCATGATTTAGATTAGATCAACCAATACTCATAAAAGATTTTCAAAAAATGACTTTCAAAACTTCTTATCACATCAATCACCGCTAATATAGACATAACACAAATTTTTCTTGAGGATCAACTGCATATTTAAACTTTTAAGCACGTAAGAACCCTTCCCAAGTATTTTAAACATACTTATTTTTTTCACTATTTAGTGAGTGCATTTTACGCTCCATCCCACTTTTCACTTTTCATTGAACGAGTGTGTTTTATGCTCCATCTCATGCCTGTGTTTATGGGGAGTGCGTTTTACGCTCCATCTCGACCCACCACAAGATTCAATTATTCAACTCGGGAAGGTTCCAATAATTTTATATTATTATTTTTTTTTCATAAATACCCCAAAATTTCCCCCAAACTTATGTGAGTGCCTAATTTTCACTTCGAATGATGATGCTCAAATAATATTTCTCAAGTTGCAATGGTATCTTTCATAAGCATTTAGCCAAACAAATTCAATCCCAACTAGCTAAACAAATAGATGTGTAAAAATTTTCAAAAATTTTGCAAGTATTGTGAAAACCAACTAATTAGTTAAAATATAGACTAAGCATGCTTATCAATTCTCCAAGAGTTAACAATATCAACCACCCACTTATCATTGGCCAAAATCAAATTCCATCAAAACATTGCCCAAGTAAATACTAAACATGATAAATACCCCCAAACTTAAAACAGACATTATCCTCAATGGCTAAGATAGGAAAAATTAAAAGAGAGGACTTTCCTGACATATAGCAATTTATCTCGTTGTCTGCAAAGTTTGAAGAATAGGTTAAGCACATTGGAATGAATTGGGCACCACACTTGAATTTAACTTGAATAACATTTTCATAATCTTTTGCATGTCCATTGAACCTCCAATACCTGCAATGAAGAGAGACAACATGGATTAGAATAGAACGTTTGAATATAACGTGATTCCTATCTTCTAAATAAACTAGAAAAGCATATAAATATTAAAAAAATAAAAAATAAAAAATAAAAAATTCCTGGGTTGCCTCCCAGTCAGCGCTTGATTTATAGTCTTTCAGCCTGACTTTGTCTAGTCAACGCTATCCAATTCCTCTTCGGTAATTGAGGAACCCTCCATCCATCGGAAATAATAAAGTTTTTGGTATGTTCCCATTTGTGATGGCTATCGAATTAAAGTCACCTAGCACGCTCTGATTTGGTATGATCTCAATCAAGAACGTCCCATAGCTAGGTGTTTTCTCAATTGTGTATGTGATCACTTTGGGGAATGGAAGCTTGTCACACACAATGGGCTCTTCGTCTATCTTCTCTTTCTCTCCCCACCATGGATTGAAAATTGTACTCACTCTTATGTCAACAAGAGCTTCGCCGACGACATGACTACCAAGTGGGCATGATTTTGCAAATCTGACCGACTCTTTGATCTTTGGTGGAGACCCATTTAGATCTTCATGAACCTCTATTTCATTATCCCCAATTGTCTCCACACTTCCAATATCTTGTGGCTCATCCAGTTGCAGATTTGGTTCGGGCACTTCATCAATCTCGGAATCCTCATCATACCACCAATTGTTTCGAGGAAGGTTGCTTATAGCTTTGGTCAATTGATCTATCTTATTTTGAAGATTTTGAATTGCTATCTCTTGATTCTGAATTGACTGCTCTTGATTAATCATCCTCTCCTCAGTTGATGCTACAAATTTGAACCACAAATCCTCCAAACTTTAATTATCCGTCTCAGTTTTGGAATCCATGTATTGAGGACCATGAGTTGAAGTGGTGATGAGGTGTTCCATTTGGTGCTGAAAATTGTGGCTCGATATTTTTTGACTCATCATCCTCTCCTCTTGGTTCGCTATAATCCTTAACATGAATTCCTTTAACTCTAAATTGTCTTCTTGTCGCATTGGAGGTGGATATGAGAATTCCAGCGTGTATGTTGGATTTGGAGTAGAGTATTGTTCTTCATAATTGTAGCTCCATGACGAATCCGGGTGATACCCCCAAACTTGATGATAATTAACATGTGTATAATCATTGAGGTATTCACCACCGTGTTGTCCCGGCCCAAAACTAACGGTGCATTGATGACTCGGATGATTACCAGAACAATAATTGCAATTAACTACTATCCTTCGATTACGTTTGGCTGCAACAACATCCAACCTCCTCGAAAGTGTCTCAAGTTGCGCTGATATTGCAGAAAATGCATTGAGACCATCAATCCCGGATCCCCTTGGCTGAGTCATTCTTGCCATCCTTCGACTCCGTTGGGCTACGATAACCTCCAATGTCTTCGAAGTTACCTCAATCTGTATTGGCTCTATAGAAGATGTATTAAGTCCATCAATCCCTGTTTCCCTTGGTTGAGTCATGTTCGTGTATGGCCATTGATACACAAAGTCATCCATGGTACCTGAAAAGATAGAAATATAGGAAGAGGGTTAAAACTAAAACTAAAAATGTTTAAATTAAGACTATTTTGATTGAAATTAATATTGGTAAAAAATATTAAACTAATTTCCCGACAACGGCGTCAAAAACTTTTTGGGTAAAATCTAATTAGAACTAGTGTTTTGATCTAATTTACTCTAATCTAATGAAATCATATTTTTCTCTCTAATCTCTCTTCTAATCCTTGTTATTCCCCTCCTTTTATAAACCTTTTTACATGTATTTAAGTCCTCTTAGAAGTCCTTGAGTCAATTAGATCGAAACAATCCTTCTCGAACTCAAATTTGGACAAAAACCATCTTTTCTACACGTACCCCCACCCCGGCGGGGGTTTATACTTGTAAACATGACCAACAAGTATGAAACCAATGAGATCTAAGTCTTCAAAGGGACTGTCAGACCTGTTCTTCATTTTTGGGTTACCCAGAAATGAAGAACAGTTCGACTGTCCACCTTTGGGCATCTACAACTTGTTTTTCGTGTACTTGTTTTGTTATCTAAGCTTTACAGTATGTAACCAACATGTACATGAAGAGATCCATTACATAAAAGCTATGGGAGACTAATCAGACAAGAGTTGGTACATCGGTGGTGTTGTGGACAAGATTCAAGGAGTTGTTCTTTGAGAACTATTTCTTGTCGAGTGTATAATCCAGGATGGAAGTTAAATTTCTAGTATTGAAGCAGGAGAACATGCCGGTAACAGAATACGCTGCCAAATTCAACGAGTTAGCGAGATTTGTACTTCGTCAGGTGGACACAGAAGCAAGAAAAGCGAGAAGATTTGAGAATGGGCTGAAGCCGGGGATATTCAACAAGGTAGCGGTATTGCAGATCAATACGTTCGCGGCGTTGATGGAGAAAGCGTTAATTGCGGAAGGAGGGAGCGAGGCTGCATCTCGATTTTATCAGGAAAAGAAGAAGAACACAAATGACGGAGGAAGCAGTGGAGGTAGTAACCCGTATAAGAGAAAGTGGAGTGAGAATACCCAATCAGGCGGCAAGACAGAAGGAAATAAGCAAGGGAGGGAGCCATGTGCAACGTGTGGGAAGAATCATGCAGGTGTTTGTCTGAAGAAGAAAGGAGTTTATTACAACTGCGGACAAGAGAGGCACATGTCGCCCAATTGTCCCAATCCGAAGAAGATACAAGGTTAATTTGCTTGCGGATCGACTGATCATATGGTTCGGAACTGTCCGAAGAGAAATGCTAAGAAAGAAAGTGTCAACAAGGGACCCGGGGGCGGAAACTTGGCAATTCGAGGACCTGCACAGCCAGGAAGACCAACGGCCCGTACATTTAATATGACGGCGCAAGATGCAATGGCTACTCAGGAGATGGCAACAGGTAACGATTTCGTTTAGAAATTTTACTACGCGAGTATTATGAATCAGATATTTCTGTGAACTGTTTTCTCTTATAGATTCAAGTCACAAGTTAGAATTTAAAACACAAATTAATATTGTGTGGATAAAAATGAATTGATGATAAAACTTTAAAAGATTGTAGAGAATAAGAAAGTTGTGATTCCGAGAACGGAATCCTTTTAAGGAGTGGTGAATGTGATAACCTAAAATTTCGAATAATTAAAATTTTACGAATATTTTTTTAATTAATATTAATATTGATTATCAATTTTGTGACAAGTTTCTGTGATATGAGTCTCGAGAAGGTCAATTTGTGTATTAATTAGTAAATTAGAGTAGAGTTGTGCTTAACAGCTTTAGAAACTCTAACCCTAATTTTTGGAAAAGGGATTCGATAGAAAACGCAATTAAAATAAATATATTGATAAGTACGTGTTTGTACTGTATAGAGATTTTGATCAATAATTGATCGGATAATGTTTGTAATTAATAAACCCTAATAAGGGATTAGAAACCCTAATCTCATATTTAGAAAACCAATCGTACAGTTAAAAACCCTAATTCTACGCTGGAAAATCCTAATTTCATATTCGAGAATCCTAAACCCTAATTAGGAGACCCTAATACTAATTGGCATACCTAATTTTTTTATTAAACTTTAATATGATTAGAAAACCCTAATTATATTTTAGTTATCTTAATTTCTATTTTACAAACCCTAATTGTAATTTAAAATTTTTAGTTTTTTCTAATTAAAACCCTAACTGGAGATTTTAGAAACTAATAATGTAAAACCTAAGGGTTAGGGCCTTAGGGTTAAACCCTAAGGGTTAAACCCTAAAAGTTTGTACAAATTTCATGTTTGCCATTAAATTTATTTTGTAAGTGACCAAAATAAATTTTTTACATTTTTAATGGGCTAACTTGTAAAAATGGCTAAAGCTTTGGTTAGTAAACCATTACTTTGACTTTGTGACATTAAAATATTAGCCAATTTAACTTCCAATTGACAGCAGGAACAGATCATGCAGGTATCTAAGTAATATATATAGATTGGAGAGAGAGAAACTCAAATAATTTAGCCATTTTGCTCTCAAGCTCTCACCTGCTCTCTCTCTCTCTCTCTCACCAATACATCCGAAAATCACAAGTATATCAGTCCCTAGAACATCCCTTTGATCACTAAGATCAGTTAGGGAGAGCAAGATCAAGAATTTGAAGCTAGAAGGTATAAGCCTAAATTGATTTTTTTTATCCAAGTTGCTAAGAAAATTTTTGTTTAAAGTGTTTAATCTGGTGTTATATGATGTTTTTGGTTGATCTATGATGAACCATCACGGATCCATAGCATCAAAGTGGGCAAAAACCATGTTTTTCAAAATCTGTTCTTGAGCATTCTTAGTGGTCTGACAAGAAATGTCGGTGGCCACAGATCCTTGCTCGTTTATGATATTTGTTGTTTTAGAGTTGTTATTGATAGCTTGTTATGTTGTCTTTAATTTGAAAGTGGTATCACAGTCAATTGATGTCTGGATTAGAAGTTATTAACGGTCAAAACCCGTTGACCGGGCATGACCGGGCCAAATCTGGGCGACCCAGAAAGGCTAAATCCGAGTCTGATAAGCTTTTGTGAAGCCCAGATCTGTCAGTGTTGAAATGTTATGATAATGTTGTTGTGTCATATTTGTAGCTGGTTATGTGTACTTTGTATTGGTGGCCTTATATCGTGTAGGATATCAACAAAGCAAAGGTAACAATTGGTCAAAGTAGGCCATTCAGCCATGATTGTGAATTTCTGGAATTTCCAGAAAAGGTTTGCATGAGATTTTAGACAGCCTTTGACCGTGATTTAACTTGTGATGTTGTTATTGTTTATTTGATCTGTTGTTGTAGTGTTATTCCTTGATGCAAGTAGTATAGATTTGGACCATGAGATCACCTAAAATAATGAACAGAAATAATTGAGCTCGAAATGGGACCCTCGAACTGCCTGGGTTTCTGGAAAACCCAGAAACCGTCTGACAACAAATTTGGAGACTTTGATCTCCTTGTTGCGATGTCGTATGACCATGTTGGTGATTGATAAGTGTAGTATTACATGTTTACTACCATACCTAAGTCCTAGATGGCCCAGCAACAATTATAGCAGGAAATTAAAGCCGGTTAAACTATGCACCTTGAACACTGACTTTGTTAGTGTTCTTGAGCCAAGAACACCAAAGGCAACAGACAAGTGTCACTAAAGGTCTTTAGCGACGGTTTTATTAATATTTATTTTTTGATTTTTTGAAAATTACATAAAAATATAAATAAATTGTAAAAATTATTAAAAATGGTTTTAAAAATTATTTTAAATTATGAAAAATAATTTTTGACCAATTGAAATATTTTTGTTTAATATTTATAATTATTTAAATATTAAAGGTATTTAATTTATTTAATTAGTGTATTAAATAAATTAGAGAAAATGATTTAATATTATAAAAAATTATTTTAAATAAGAATAATGTATTTAAAAATATTTTGAGTTATAAAATGTAACTTTTAATATTTTTAGAGAATTTTTATTAATAAATTAATATTAATGTTATTAGATTTATTTAATTATTATATTAAATAAATGAATTAAAAATGGTTTTATTGATTTAAAAATTATTTAAAAACGAGAAAAATATTTTGAAAATATTTTAAGTTATAATTAATGACTTTTAATATTTTGATAATAATTTCATTAATATTTAAATATTACTGGTGATGATTTAAAAATAAATTTAATTATTTTAAAAATTATTTAAGTAGAATAATGGGAGATCCAACAATAAACATGACCAACAAGCATGAAACCAATGAGATCTAAGCCTTCAAAGGGACTGTCAGACCTGTTCTTCATTTATGGGTTACCCAGAAATGAAGAACAGTTCGACTGTCCACCTTTGGGCATCTACAACTTGTTTTTCGTGTACTTGTTTTGTTATCTAAGCTTTACAGTATGTAACCAACATGTACATGAAGAGATCCATTACATAAAAGCTATGGGAGACTAATCAGACAAGAGTTGGTACATCGGTGGTGTTGTGGACAAGATTCAAGGAGTTGTTCTTTGAGAACTACTTCTCGTCGAGTATGTAATCCCGAATGGAATTTAAATTTCAAGAATTGAAGTAGGAGAACATGTCAGTAACAGAATACGCTGCCAACTTCAACGAGTTAGCGAGATTTGCACCTCATCAGGTGGACACAGAAGCAAGAAAAGCGAGAAGATTTGAGAATGGGCTGAAGCCGGGGATATTAAACAAGGTAGCGGTATTGTAGATCAATACGTTCGCGGCGTTGATGGAGAAAGCGTTAATTGCGGAAGGAGAGAGCGAGGCTGCATCTCGATTTTATCAGGAAAAGAAGAAGAACACAAATGACGGAGGAAGCAGTGGAGGTAGTAACCCGAATAAGAGAAAGTGGAGTGAGAATACCCAATCAGGTGGCAAGACAGAAGGAAATAAGCAAGGGAGGGAGCCATGTGCAACGTTTGGGAAGAATCATGCAGGTGTTTGTCTGAAGAAGAAAGGAGTTTGTTACAACTACGGACAAGAGAGGCACATGTCGCCCAATTGTCCCAATCCGAAGAAGATACAAGATTGATTTGCGTGCGGATCGACTGATCATATGGTTCGGAACTGTCCGAAGAGAAATGCTGAGAAAGAAAGTGTCAACAAGGGACCCGGGGGCGGAACCTTGGCAATTCAAGGACCTGCACAGCCAGGAAGACCAACGGCCCGTACATTTAATATGATGGCGCAAGAGGCAGTGGCTGCTCAGGAGGTGGCAACAGGTAACAATTTCGTTTAAAAATTTTACTACGTGAGTATTATGAATCAGATATTTCTGTGAACTGTTTTCTCTTATATATTCAAGTCACAAGTTAGAATTTAAAACACAAATTAATATTGTGTTGATAAAAATGAATTGATGATACAACTTTAAAAGATTGTAGAGAATAAGAAAGCAGTGATTTCGAGAACGGAATCCTTTTAAGGAGGGGTGAATGTGATAACCTGAGATTTCGAATAATTAGAATTTTACGAATATTTTTTTTAACTAATATTAATATTGATTATCAATTTTTGTGACAAGTTTCTGTGATACGAGTCTCGAGAAGATCAATTTGTGTATTAATTAGAATATTGATGATTTAAAAATATTTTAAGTCATTAATAATAACTTTAATATTTTGACAAGTAGGTTATTAATATTTTTATATTATTAAATATTAATGATGATAAGATTATTTGATAATTAAATCATTTAAAAATGATTTAAGTGTTTGAAAAATTATTATAAATTATAATAATTATATATAAATTATTAAAAGCTTCCGAAAATTATTATAAATGATATTTAACTTATCTAAAATAATATTGAAGCTTAGAGACCAAGTTTAATTGACAATCAATGTGTTATTTGTCGGATAGGGTTACCAGAACATCGAGAATGGACCGAAGTCCAACCAGACCGAAATAGTTAGACTTGTTAAGTGTTTATATAGGTTATAAACACTGATATGGCTATGTGGTAATGTGTCTAGGAGAAGATTGACTGTGAATTACAGTATTACGTGTTATAAATTATTGTGCTAATTGCTACATAGTATCTCATGCTATTTAATTCAATTATTGTCATAGTATCATCTGCATAATATTTTATATTACTAAATCAATAATTGAGACGACAAAGTTATTCATATTATTATTTACAATATTGACAATGTCTAGAAAGTTCTATCGAGGAGAGGTTTGGGCACCTATTTGAGCGCCAAAATGGAGAAATCCTTATCGGAAAACCCCCTTTTTCCTGATAATGATCTTGTTGTTAAATATTGTGAGTTATAATATTAATGATGAATAATTGTTAATAGATTAAAACTGTGTTTATTAAAGATAAGTGATTTATGATAAATATTTATTCAATTTTTGATATAAATAAAGGGGTTTGTTATGAGGTATTTGTTATAAGTTTGACTTATTATTCCATGAGGAGATGTGCAAATTTTTTAGACTGTTGGTTGAAGTTATAATAGTAAATCAATATGGATCACTGGTTTAAAGTTTTAATAGTAAATCAGTATGGACCGTTGCTTTAAGTTTTAATAGTAAATCAATATGGACCGTCAGTTTAAAAGTGAATTAATCCGGGCTGTTCATGAAATAGTTACTATTCAATCCTTTTCCTATAAATAGAAGATTATTCCTTCATTATTTCTTACGAATTCACTGAAACTCTAAAGAGAGAAACTATAGAGAGCAAGAAGAAGAGTATTCTGCTACTACCCTACTTCAGTGTTCACTCTTTTATTAAGGTAAGGAGTATTATTTCGTTCGTATTCATGAAGAGAGTTATTTCTTTCAATACTCGTAAGGGTTGTTATTCCATTCTTTATTATTCTGTGGGAATAACATGTCTACGCGGACTACCGCATGTCTGGTGAATAACCCTTCGTATTCAATTGTTATTAAATTATGGAAATGATCTGTCTACGCGGACTACTGCATGACAAGTGAAAATCTATTTGCAGTTTCGTATATTATTTCTTTTCATATTCTTAAATCTAAACTTACTATGGTAAGTATTGCTTCTATAATTCCCTAAATTATTGGAATATTCTTGAGTTTTGCACATCATCCTGTATCATTTCATTGGAATATTGATCTGAACTTTCTTATTAAATATCAATATTTTCACCCGGGGTACTAGTCACGGGTTACTATCCACTCAGTTACTATTCACTCGAATATTATTTACTCGATGATTTGGGGTACTTTTTATACCGAGTTATTGTTCACGGGTTACTATTCACTCAGGTACTATTCACCCAAAGTATTATTTATAACAAAAATTAATTTCTTTTCAATCCAAATTAGTTTCGATACAATATTATTCTTGAATTTTACTCCACAAAGCAGTATCATGTTGACAATTTGGATATTATTAAATTCTGGATAAATTAAATTATAAATATTTAAAGATTTATCCTTTGCTTTCTTTTAATTGAATTCTTATATCATTGTCATCATCCTCATGCTTATATTATGATAAAAGTCATATGTGGCTTACGTGCATAGATGTACTATTGATTGGTATGATTATGACCAGGGATAATTTGGTATAATCATGAACGTAATGTTACAAATGATGTGGTAAAAGTCTTCATTGGCCCGTAGTGCATTGATGGACAGTTATTGGTATGATCATGACCATTGATGAAAACACAAATATTCTTGGCCCGTAGTGCATGGATAATTCATGGTCGTGATACTAATGAATATCCTTGGCCGTAGTGCATGAATGATTCGATGATGTGGATTAATAATTAAACTGAGTCTCAGCGATAAAATTATTGATAAACTTTTTAAATCATAGAAGATAGTAGATATCATGCTCTACTTAACTCTTCTAATGGATTGCTTGTTCCGCTGCAGTTAAACTTGATGTTTATTATATTTTTATCAGTTTAACGTTATTGAAGGCTAACGATAATTTATTTTGCATTATCTTAGTCATGATATTTCTTACTAGGCTAGTTGAGCTCACCATTTACTTTTATTGTTCTCTTCAGGAAATGAGAATATAGCTGGGACTAGTCGGAGAACGGAGTGATGATTCAGATGTTTGCATTTGTAGTCCTCACTATTCTGTGAAATAGTGTGATAATAAATGAGGACTTATTTTGAGTTTGAATACTGTCTAGAAGACAATATTTGAATTAAAACTAACAACTCATGTTGTATATTTAAGTTTGTATTTGTATTCTGTACCATATATTTGGCAACTCAGAATAGGTGATGTATACCTATTTTGGGAGCATCACATTTTATCTATTATGTGATTTTTAAATAAAGTCACTTAGTACAATAAGGAATCTTACAGTTCGATTCCCTCACTTAAGAGGAATATCTCCGTAGCCTTTCGGCGTCTAAGTATGACAGAATTTATATTGCCACAATTGATATTTATATAAATATTTTCAATAGATCACTTAAATTTTCAAATCAGATTCAGACGATTCACTATTTTTGGAGGAATATCTCAGTGTTGTTTTGAACTATCAAGTGTATATCTATTTTACAATATTTATATAAATAATATCAATAAAAAGTTACTTTACTATAAGGAATCATACGGTTCGATTTTCTCTCCTTAGAGGACTATCTCTATACCCTTTCGGCGTCTAAGTATAACTTTTTATTTGATAAATAGATGAAATATAGATATATAAAATTATGTATAACAATTTATATTTGTATATCTATAAGTTTAAAACAACTAAATTAAATCAAATGACTTATCTCAATTACGTGGACCAATTTCCTCTTCTCAAATAATCAAAACTTTGGTAAGAATAGATATAAAGCTTTAGAGAGAGTATGTAGGCAAGGAGAGTAAGCTTTTCTTTTAACTTGAATTGGCAAAAACCAAATGAATTAAAGACTCCCTATTTATAGAATTTTGAGTTCAGGGTCAAAATGGTAATTTTGAAATCAATGGATGAGATTACTTTAATTCAATTTTAATGGTTTGGATAAAACCATAACACACGGATCACCAAGTATGTTTTAGCCCATCAAAAATTTCATCTTCTAAAGTGAATTAAATTCGGTCAAGGCATGGGAATTGGTTAAGTCACACTCAATTTTTGTGTCGCCAATTAATTTGTCCTAAAATGATGGCCACTTCATGTTTCACACACACACGGTATATATATATATATATATATATATATATATATATATATATATATATATATATATATATACACACACACACACACACACACACACACATTCATGCAATAAAAACTTTTTGCCCAATTTTGTTTTGTGAGTTTGAAAGAAAATAGGATCTCCTTGCCTTGGAAATTTTTATATGAAATAATTTATCTAACACTTGATATTTAACTTATCAAGGTTAATAAAAATTGTTTCAAATATAGAAAGTAATATTAAAATAAATAATATAGAAAACAAAATGATTAAATTATAACCTTACGGAGAAGATTATATTACCAATAATTGTGATTATCAAAATACTAAATACTTGGACACTTATCACCTTTGTTTTTGCCTTTCTATTTACCTTCTTTGAATTGTTCTTCTTTTTCAAAAGATCCTTTGGCCCTTACCAGTAAGACTTGGTCTTTCTTGGTTGGAAAGTGACTCTCAACAGTTTCAACATGTTAAAATTCACAACAATTGTGAGAAGGAGTCCAGGAGTGACTCCAAGATCAAATCTTGGCTCAACTCTCCATCCATGACAAAATCCTATTGTCTTATTGTTCAATTAAATTTATCATTTTAAGGTCATATGTATGTACTATAGTGTCTTCGGTTATTCTAGATCGTAAGAGCTCCTTAGATATCTGATATCTGTCCTACTTTCCTCACAATTTAACTACTTGAAATGCAAGAATTTAGTAGAAGCATCCATAGTTTCATGCTGACGTTGAAGCTCGTTACTCATGGATATGAGCTTGATGCATTAAGCCAACTGTGCATCATCTTGTCACTTTCTAAAAGTAGAAAATTCTTCCTCAGAGGCATTGGCTGCAACCATTGTAAGGATATGAATATTAAGGACATAAAATAGCTTTTCAGTCTTGAGAACAATTCTCAAATTTCTTATCCAATCAGTGTAATTCGGCCAGACTAATTTGAATCTAATATGCTACGCACTAATAGTGAATTAGACATCGTAAAATTCTGTAAATAAATTTGTAATTAACAATATTTTATAATACATTCATTGTGACACCCCCAAATTCGTGTACTTCATTTCCACAGAATTTTGTGTTCACTATCCAAAACAATCACATCTAACTACCCACAATAAAGGATAATAGCAGTATACAAACATAAATAACTTAAGTAAAAATCTTCCCCATTAAAAGGTTACATAATCTCAAAACAAATCTCGGGTCGTCTAACCTTTATTACATAAATTTGTGAAAAACATCACATAATTAAATAAGTATTATTACATAAACATTTTTAAATAAACTAAACAAGTCTTCATCTATTGTTCATCTTGTCTTTGCCCTTACTAGTGGACGGCTCGTCAACTTTCTCAACTTTAGTTGCATTGTTATTATATCCAACAGTGAGCAAAACAAATACCCACTGAAATATCAATGAATAACAATAATATATAAATCATAATGAACAAACTCATCTAAATAATATAATATTTCCTGTCAACAATAATCAAGAACAAAAAGCTCAAAAAAAATTTGACTTTTGAATCAAGAATAGAAAATAAGATCAAAAGTACATCTGAGGGTCACAAGACCATGAACTATGTCATAGGTTATAAAGTATTTCTACTTAAACCTTTAACATTCTTTATAAAAGTAACATGCATATAAGTCAATCATGTTTGATGATAAAGCATATACTTTGTAACAATCTAATTCATTTATTAATAAACGAATTGTTTAATTTAAAAGGCTTTAATTTATCTACATGGTGTTACTTTATAATATATGATAAAACCATAGTTTTGAGCAATGCTTTTAGAATCATGATGATGATCATTCTAATGAGATCTAAATTCTTAAACAACTCACAAACTAAAATTGATCCCAATCGTTGGATTACTAAAAAGGGGATTAGTAAATCTGGATAGATTGGTACATACGTTGCTTGCTCATTGGGTGAAGATGATTGATCTCATGATCATTTATGTGGAGATACTAAAATAAGTATGGAGGTGCTTATTTGAGAATAATTTCACTGAACGTGGCTTGCTAAGAAATACCTAATGGAGTTTTACTTGCCTGTCAATAGGAATTCCTGTAGTGATAGTAGTACAAGTGATACTTAGACTTGAGATCATAATAGTATCTTGTGTATGATGAGTTATTGATGAGGGGGATTTACACCCGCGAATCGGATCCTTTATTGCTTGATCTTCGTTGATTTAATATAGCTTTTATATGATTATAGTATTATTTTGCTTAACCAATGTATTACAGGTCTTAATAGGTCTTTTCCATCTTTCAAGGGGCAAAATGGGCAATTTCCATACACACACGCCGCAGTGCCAAAACCAAGCTTTAAGTTGGCGCTGCAGCACGACCACCGGATCCATGCTGACGTCACCTTGGCGCTGCAGCGCACCAGTTCCTTCATGGACTCGCGCTGCAGCGCGACCTCTGGTGTTTTCCATGCAGACGTGGCGCTGCAGTGCCATCATAAGCCCTATTTTCCGCGATGCAACGCAACCTCCGGTGTCCAGATAGTAAAGGGTCGGGTTTGACCTAGCTGCAAGAGGAACTGGCATATATATATATATATATATATATATATATATATATATATATATATATATATATGGGAAGCAAGCCTTTATGAACGACAATGGGTTATCTCCCCTTCTAGGATAGTTTCTCTCATCTTTTGTAATTTCTTCTCCATCTCTTAGGTAATGCCTGTAAATATAGATTAGGTAGATCAGGGAGAAGTTTGGGATTCCTTAGACCAACAAGAGCAGTGAGCAATGGAAAGCTTGAAAAGAGTGAAATGCTTGGAGACTGAAGAACTTTGACAAAGTTTATTCTTATCCATTTATTTCCTCTGATTTTGTATGCCATAAATGTTGTCTTTATTCACTACAACAAAAAGGCTTATCAGCGACCGCATATTAGCGACTGTATCTGGTCGGAGATGAGTATTAGCGACCAAATGTGGTCGCTGATAGTAGTCGCAGGTAATCTGGTCGCTGGATGGACATCAGCGACCACTATTAGCGACCGACTTATCAGCGACCACCGTCAGCGATCGACTCCGTCGCTAACCTGACTCATGTTGAGTCAGTTGTCAGGGATGACGTGGCACACATGTCAATGACCGGCATTAGCGACCGCATCGGTCGCTAGTTTCCAACAAGCTATCAGCGACCGCTTTAATGTATTAGCGACCGCATGCGGTCACTGATGTTATTTTTTTAAAAAATATTTTTCCTGTTTTTTGGATTTCCCAAAAATACCCTGCTTTGTACCTGTTTTCTAACCCAACACACATCAGTATATATAAGCATCCATATAAACATCCATCCATTATATATATATATATATATATATATATATATATATATATATATATATCGTAACACATCCACAATAGTATATATAAACATCCATATGATAGAATCGTAAATTAACACAAAATATACAATGTTAGGACCAACACAACACAATACAATCGTAAACATCCATATGATAGAATCGTAAACCAATACAATTGTCCAAAGAATGAATATAAAAGTATAAGGCTTTAAATATCTAAAAAATAAGTCTAGCTTTTCATGGATCATCCAAATTAGGACCCTGTAATTAACAAAAGAATAAAACATGTTACATGTGTTGATACTGCTATAACTTTGGGAAAGCTAAACAATAGACAATGTAGTGAAACATATAAGTAAGACAATGACATACCTCATCGCCATGCTGATGTTGTGCTGCTGCTACTGCCGCCACTTCATCCGCCAACTCATCAGGACTCAAAGACTATAGATGTCCACCTAGTATACGAAGAAGATCACGATCCTGACAGGTCGATCTCATACAGTCAGCAGGAGTATGATAGGCTAGATGACCTGATGACTGTGTAGACTGGGTGGCAAAACTGCCTGTGCCACTGATGGTCGGGCATCGTTTTTGTCCTTCGCCTTTAACGTAGTTTTTCTTCACGAAAGATGCCCTCTCCCATAATTCTTGATCAATCGACGGACGCAGGGTGCCTTCAAGATAGCACTCGTTTAATAAGCCCTTATAAGTGTCCAGTCAGAAGGTTAACAATAAAATAGTTAAAAATAAATAAAAAATGCTAAAAAAGGTCGTCACAATTTATAAGCAACATATTAATATAAAGTTAAATTATTACCGCTAACTGAACAGCCTGAGGCAGCCTCCTTATAGCTACGCAGACCCTATACCCCTTCACTCTAATTAATGTCATAATCAACTGCTAACACAATCAATTTACAATTAATCAATTATTTAGTATTGATTAACCTACCAGAGAAGTGATTAGAAGAAGCATGAGCACATTTGACAAATTTTTCCAAGCAAATTCCCATATTAAGATGAAAATTGAAAACCCTTTTAGCAAAAAAATGCACAATAGAGAGATATATTAACGTACCTGAATCGAGGAAATGCGAGCCCTACGATTTTTGCCCAAAAATCTCCCTGCCTTCTTCTCCCTCTCCCTCTTCTGCCTTCTTCTCCCTCTTTTCCTTTAATTCTTTCTTCTTCATTTTCTATTCTGTCTGTATGCCTGGTTTGTGTTAGATTAAATAGAATCGGAGACCGCAGTTGGTCGCTGTTAAGAGCCAGTCGCTATTAAGCTTGTCGGGCTAATTTTGTGCCAATTTTTAGGAGGGAAAATGACTTCAGCGACCGAGTCTATACTATTAGCAACTACATGCGGTCGCTAATACTAATAACGACTAAATTATAATATGGTCGCAAATACCGGTCGCTGTTAATGTTATTAGCGAACGAAATGTGCGGTCACATAAAATTTTTGTCGCTGTTAGCCTTTTTTCTTGTAGTGATTGCTACTTATATTTTATTCAAGAGCTATGAACTAATTATTGGCTCTAAGGTTATAATGGAACCCTTTGTGATTTTTAATTGAATGTCTTACCTCTTTGGTTGGCACCATATGGTTTGAATTAATATATTCATGCTTAATGATTCTTGCTAAGACATTAGTGATGATTTTGATAATCTATATGATGTTGAAAGAGGGATTGTCGATTTACACCGTAATATATTAGCATGTGATTATGAGTTGTAGACTTGTTTTGAATGCATAAGTTGTGTGTAGAATAGACATATATCTGTGCACCACGTGTGACCGAATTGAGAACTTATGCTTAAATCCTTGTTATGGTTAATTTGCATAGGTATGTGCAGGATTATCACCTAGCTTAGATGTTCTTTTCTATTTTATTCCCTAACGGGTGGATCTAGAGAGGATATGTTTATATATATCTCGACAGAGATGTATGAGCACTTGTGTGTTCTTGGTCGACAAACTGTCGTGACCGCTAAGACCAAAGAAAGAAGGGTAGGAAGTTTGATGAAGCATAGCACACCAAGTGTTTGACAGAATGCCTATGTGGGGTGAAGTTATGACCTTAGCTTATAGCACCTTCGATACCATTGATTATCCATTTACTTTCTTTGATAACTAGATATCACTAGATTAATCACACTTCAATTAGTCTGCTGTTCGAATAAGACTTAAGCGATACAAAGTCAATATTTGGTAAATATTAGTGATAGTTCCTCGTGGGTACGACACTTTCCTAATCATTGTATTACTTGTTAGACCGCGTATACTTGCGCTAACAAGTTTTTGGCGTCGTTGCCGGTGAACTATTATTCTAATATTATCTAATATTGATTTCAATCAATTTAATCTTAATTTGAACGTATATATATATATATATATATATATATATATATATATATATTTCGTTTATTTGTTTGATCTTCCTTTTTGTTTTTAAGTTTATAGGTTATGGACGATCATTGTTATTAATGGCCTTGTGAGAGGACGACATAACCAAGATCGGAAGAAGGACTTGAGCAATTGCAAGTTCAAATTGAAAATCTCTTGATGTTTTCTGACAATCTTGAGTGTCAGTTCACTCAGACTGCCTACTGTCAGGAACGAGCTGACATTGAATCCATTTCCTATCATCCAAACTGTTAGGGCTATCCAAACTGTTGGGACTAAAGTCAAGAGCAATACCATGATCCAAATTATTCCTATTAATTTGAATATCAGTCTCCGCCGCAATATAGGGTGACATCTCAACCCAGTGAGAGCTTTTCTGAGTACTCAACACGAGAAGAAGAGAACAGGCTTGAAGAGCTCCTCACCAACTTTATAGAGAGAAATGAGGTTCGAATGGCGAACCAAGATGCCTCATTGAAGAGCCTCGAAAGTCAATTGGGACAACTCGCCAATGCCATCACAAATCTACCGCAAGGCAATCTACTGGTTATAATTCATCTCAACGATGAAGAAGTAGAGCAATTCGTGGTGGATAAGCAAAATGAAGGCAGTGATTATCTCAAGGTTATTGAGGGAGATGTCAAGGTGCAAATTAACCAACCTGTGGAGTCTAAAGTAGGAAATGAGAGGGTTAAGAGTGGTTGTACTATCAAGACTAATGAAAAGTTGGAAACCACGCTCATAGTTATGGAAACCCTGGAGGGCCCACTAGCGCACAAAGAACATTTTTAGATTCATGAAAAAGGTAAATTAGTGGATAATTCTAGTGGTGAAAGATTCTTCATGCCGATGGGTGAAGGTAAGGGGAATGACCAATCATCCATGTCTACCATAAATTTAAAGGAATTGACAAATAGGCGGCATAAAATGGTCATTTTCGCTTATGAGCCGGATTGAACGGCAACGAAATAGTTAAACCGACGACTTTAAAGCAAGCGCTTAGTGGGGAGTCAACCCCGTCTCAATATCAATTTTCTCTATTTTTCTTTACTTATGTCTAGTTTACATTGTGTCTTTTCCTTTTAGTTGTTAACATAGCTTCTAGTATGATTATTTATGCAGTGTCTTATCTCCTATGCATATGCATGTTTTTGTTATTATAGGATGCATGCAACATGTTTATTTAGTATGTTGCTATTGTGTATATCTTAGTTAGAAATAAGGCTTATTTAGCATGATATGTGTGTAATTGTATGTTGGCTAATACATGGCTTTTGCAGGAAAACTCAGAAATAAGGCTCGCGCTGCAGCACCAACAAGTGCTCTGAAACCAGCGCCGCAACACCGGGTTCACTATCCATATTTTCATCCTCGCGCTGCAGCGACAAGAAGCAAGGCATATGTCGCATCACAGTCCCACCAAAGAGCCTTGCCCACTATATTCTCGCGGCGCAGTACCACCAAATTTCCCACCCTACTATTTTCTCGCGCCACAGCATAAATTATCAAAAAAACCTCACGCCACAACGCAAGAAGCGAGATTTTATTTTTAAAAAAAAAACCATTTGGAGCCAGCAGTTTGCCATTCCCCTATTCTCTCTCGACAGTTCGACAACCCAAACATCACCTCTTCTCCACAAAAACCCTACCCCCTCTACCATCACAACCCCTCAGTAACTACAGCCGATTTCTTCTCTATGTTCACTAACACACGAATTGGGCTACAATCAATCGCATAGCTAGGGTCTGTCTAGAGAGCTGACTACTACTAGAGTTCATAAATTCCAGGTACTCGATATTATAGTCCAATTATTTTGTGGGGGTTTCAATTTTTATTGATTGATTAGCCTGGGAAAATTTGCCTACTTCTGAATTGTTGGGCTACTGTTATTATTACTATTACACTTGGGTTTGAGGATTCAAAACAACATAGAAAATTGGGTTTAAGGTAACACACGATAGGTGTTTGGTTTATTGTCTAAGTAAGGTTTACTTGCATATTGCTCCTGTTGTGGTATAATCGGTCTTGTGATTTGTTTAAAGGTGTTGTAGCCAGTTAATTAAGGCTCTTGGCTGTTATTATTTGGGATCTTTTGCCTTGTGGTATATTTTTTATTGCAAATTCTGACATGGCTCCAAAGAGGCAACGACTTAGCATCAGTGGTTCCTCATCCGCAGCACCACAGGCTTGGGACAACGCCAAATTTGTTAGCGACGAGGCGTGGAAATGGTACAAGAACTCCTTTGCCCAGCGAAACTTAATTCTTGTGCGGGGGTTGATGTGACGCCACCAAATTCGGGTATCTTCCAACCTGATAGTTGGTGCTACATGGTACTATAATTTATACAGTCATTTCATTGAAATAACATCAAAATAATTGTATTTACTATATTCTTAATACAATAGCAATAAATCCTTTCCCAGGTTCAGAAATAGAATACATTCTTCGTTATTCATAAATATATTACATACAAACATACTTGTCTATTACATGATAATTAACTATCCATCTTAGCCTTGCCTTTATCTTTCTTAGAACCCCTAGTTCGTTCGGCCTTACCTGCAATCGTATAATT
The DNA here is from genome assembly GCA_016801055.1 of Panax notoginseng. NCBI lineage: Eukaryota > Viridiplantae > Streptophyta > Magnoliopsida > Apiales > Araliaceae > Panax > Panax notoginseng. Next base: position 119,942,710 of record CM029014.1, on the reverse strand, counting down.
CAAGCAAGAAGTGAGCATAACTAACTCAGCAAGTCAAACAAGGATACTATAAATACCACGTCGAGAATTATATGATTATCTTTCATGACTGAACAAATAGCTATGAAGTACTATAAAACTTTGACTAGCACTTCTCATTTCGTAACAACAATTCCGAGTATATATAATAACTTAGACACTCAGAACCGGTCGAAAGACCATGAACATGCTCTTTTCATTTTCATACATAAAAAGGACATCCCCATACTAGGGCCGTACATCTGATATTATTTATGAGCACTTCTACATGATCAGCCTATAGTACTCTATGTTGATCAACATTCATCCGTTAAATGTATTTAAGTTTAAGTTTTGGCAACCTCACATTCCCATCGAATAATAGATGAAAATACATACCAAATACTTGGCATAGGATAGCGTTAATAGTTCGATATCGAAAGACTTGTAAACAAATCAATCTAACTCTTAAGAATAGTCTAGTAGAGTTAAAACTGGCATCGACCTTTTCGTAAAACAATTCATGCATTTTATAACATGAATCACATAAAACTTGACTAACACAAATGTTAGACAAGCTTTAAGAAAACTTTCCTTCAAGCGTCTTCGAATATAATATTCAACAATTCTTGTTCGTTACAGTATCTGCATGATATATTCACATAGCACACTGAGATTCGTTACTAAACAATCTAACTTCATTGTTTTAACCAACTTCTTTCTCTTCTATGTCTTAAGTGACTTTATTTCATTAATAAATGTCAATTTGACTTACTATGCTTCCTTACGGCTTGTTATATTCATACGTTACTAACCGAGACTCGATCATCTTTGGATAAGAACACTTATTAAATACCGTTCACGGTTTACTTACTTACTCCTCGCGTTCTTCGTTTACTTACTATTACACCATGCTCAAGTTCCTAAAGTTATCACTATCTAAGTGATTTAAGATTGATCTTACTATGTATATAAAGTACATACATGCTTCACTATTGGTTCGCAATTTCTTCGGTTCAAAAACCACTTGGTCAACTTTGTTTCAGTACCTCCCGCCCCGCCTGGGGTTTGTTTTTCAAATATGCCCCCAGTCCAGCGGGCTAGGCTACTGTCAACCACTAAACACCCCCCCTACCTCGGCAGGGGTTTTGGCCTTTACATAGCCAGCCCCGACGGGGGTCCTGGCTGGTAGTTTCTTAACTTACATTTCTTGCCAAGTTTTACACATTCGTTTTATATGCGTGACCTTTCCTAATTCATTTTACATCCGTATTGGCTCATTCAAAAGCTATTAGCTCCTAAATCATGTGCATTATGATTTCATTTTTGAATCTTCTAACACGGACATCACCGCTTAGTTCTTTATTAAGCGTTCGTTTATCATTCGTGAGCGTTCATAGCTCGTTTTCATAGTTCTAAGTCGAAATTCAACAATTCTTGAGTCCACGACTCTTGAATACGTTATCTCACGTGATGCCACTGAAAACCAAAGTCGGAATTAAACCTAACATTGGGCCTTAACTTGGGCTTGATTACACAATTCATTGGGCTTGATATAATCCAAGTCCAATTGGATTTTACAAAGTCCTTAAACTCAACGTTTATGAAGAACTAATCTCATTCTATACGTATAATTCACGTATTCTCTTCGTATAGTATTCATACGATATTCATATTTATACGTCGTAATTTTCTTCATGATATACTCGTATATCACACGTATAATAACCTTAATCATCATACGCATTTCATTTCCTTCTCAGAATTCACTTTTTCTAACCCTTAGGTTTTAAGTCCGCAGGCAAAAACTTCGTTTGCCATAACTGAAATATTATTGGATATTCCATCTCGTCTTAGAATTCTATCATTGCGTGTTTCTCGAAATTTAAAACTTAATTCTTGAGCAGAAATAGATGAATAGTATTTTTATGTAAATCTCTTGAAAAAATTTTATCTTCGTCTTGAAAATTCAAAACAATTAATTCTAGCACATAGCCAGAATCCTAACCACATCCACACATTCTAGGTCATAGAACGACCTTCACATAGCTTACTCACATAAAATAATCAATTAAATTCATTTAATCCACATAATCAAATAAAAATTTAATTCATTTAAAAACCCGATTTTCACGAGCGTTACATTCACCCTCCCTTATAAGGATTCTATCCATAGAATCTCACTATTAATACATAAACAATTGAGGAAAAATTTTCTTCATTTTACTTTTGAGTTCCCACGTTGCTTCTTCAGCATTGTGGTTCCTCCAAATCACCTTCACCGAAGGTATTATCTTTGTCCTTAAGACTTGTTCCTTCCTATCAACAATTTGAACTGAAAGTTCTTCATATGTTAAGTCTTTTTCTACATGAATAGATTCATACTCTATTACGTGCTTGTAGTCCGGTTTATAAGGACGCAATACTGACACGTGAAACACATTATGTATTCTTTCCATTTCTAGAGGTAAGGCTACTTCATAAGCTACCTCTCATACCCTTCTTAAAATTTCAAAAGGTCCTATAAACCTTGGACTTAACTTCCCTTTCTTTTCAAAATGTATCTTCCCTTTCCAAGGCTATACTTTCAGAAATACATACGAACCTACTTAAAATTCTCTCTTCTCTCGGCGAGGATCTGCATATTTCTTTTACATATCTTGAGCCGCTACCAATCGAGTTCGTATTAGCTTAACCATGTCTACAGTTTGTTGTACCATCTCAGGTCCCAACATTCGACGCTCACCTACTTCATCCTAGCAAAGTGGTGTCCTGCACTTCCTCCCATACAACACTTAGTAAGGCTACATGCCTATACTAGCTTAAAAACTATTGTTGTATGCGAACTCCGCCAAAGGTAGATGTTCATCCCAACTCCCTTTGAAATCCATAGCACAAGATCTTAACATATCTTCTAGCATTTGAATTGTATGTTCACTTTGTCCATCTATCTGTGGGTGATATGTCGTACTCAATTTCAACTGCATTTCCATTTGCTCTTGCAAACTCCTCCAAAAGTTTGATGTGAATCGTGGATCACGATCTGACACAATCGAAACAAGTACTCCATATCTTGAAATAATTTCTTTGACATACAGTTTAGCTAATTGTTCTAGGTTATACTAACTCCTATTGGTAAGAAGTGAGCCAAATTCGTCAACTGATCCACTATTACCCAAATAGCATCGTAACCCTTCCTCGTCATTGGAAGTCCAACCATAAAAACCATTGTGATATGCTCCCATTTCCACTCTGGAATTTCTAAAGATTGCAACAACCTACTAGGTCGTTGGTGTTCAGCCTTAACTTTTTGACAAGTTAAGCACTTACTAACGTATTCTGCTATCTCCCTCTTCATGTTCGGCCACCAAAAGTTCTGTCGAAGGTCTTGATACATCTTCATACTACCCGAATGTATCGAGTACCTCGAACTATGGGACTCACTCATTATCTCTTCTTTTAACTCGAAATTATTTGGAACCCAAATTCTTCCTTTAAAACGAAGCAATCCCTCCTTATCGAGGTTGTACTTAGTCTTCTCTTCATCTTCCATCCTCTTCTTCATTCGTTCGCATTCCTCGTTGCTTAATTGCACTTCTTTAGCCCGTTCCACTATGATCAGTTGAGTCTCCACTGAGAATAACATTTCTACTGCTTCATCTAGTAATTTAACTTCTAACTCCATCCTTGTCATCTCCGTTATTAACTCGTTTTGAGTAGTTAACATTGATAGCTTTTCTCTACCCTTCCTACTTAGCACATCGGCTACTACATTTGTTTTTCCTGGATGATATAAGATATCACAGTCGTAATCTTTTATCAATTCTAACCACCTTCTCTATCTCATATTCAACTCCTTCTAGGTGAAGATATATTTTAAACTTTTATGGTCCGTGTATATCTCGCACTTCTCCCCATATAAATAATGTCTCCATATTTTTAAGGCAAAAACTACAGCTGCCAATTCTAGGTCATGAGTAAGATAGACCTTCTCATAATCCTTTAACTGACGTGACGCGTACACAATGACCTTGCCATGCTGCATGAGCACACAACCAAGTCCTTTATGCGAAGCATCGCTATAAACTACAAAATTCCCCGTATCATCTGGTAAGGATAATACAGGTGCCTCACTTAACCTCCTTTTTAGTTCTTGAAAACTATTCTCACACTTTTCCGTCCACACATACTTTACTGGCTTCCTCATCAAATTCGTCAGCGGAGTAGCTATTTGAGAAAAGTCCTGGATGAACCTTCTATAGTAACCCACTAACCCCAGAAAACTCCTAACCTCGGTTGGCATTTTTGGTTGCTCCCACTCATTCACTGCTTCCACCTTCACTGAATCTACCGATATGCCATCTTTATCTATAACATGTCCTAAAAACTACACTCGTTCAAGCCAAAATTCACACTTAGTGAATTTCACATACAACTTCTCCCTCCGTAGTGTTTCCAACACTATCCTTAAATATTCAGCATGATCTCCTGGCGTCTTAGAATAGACTAGAATATCATTAATGAACATTACAATGTACTTGTCCAAATACTATTTGAACACTCTGTTCATCATATCCATGAATGTGGCTGGCGCATTCGTCAACCCAAACGACATAACCAGAAACTCGTAATGACCATAACGAGTTCTGAACGCCGTCTTAGGAACATCCTCCTTTCTTATTTTTAACGGATGAAACCCCGTACGCAAATCTATCTTGGAAAAATACTTTGCCCCTTTCAACTGATCAAATAGATCATCGATCCTAGGAAATGAGTAATCGTTAACTTGTTCAACTCTCGATAGTCGATACAAGGTCGTAATGACCCATCCTTCTTCTTTACAAACAATACCGGTGCTCCCCATGGAGACACACTTGGTTGAATGTACTTCCTATCTAATAGTTCCTATAGTTGAACCATTAACTCCTTCATCTCCACCTGCGCCATTCTATAAGGTGCCTTAGAAACTGGAGCTGTACCAGGCAATAAATCAATCACAAATTTGACTTCCCTATCTGGCGAAATACTTGGTAACTCATCTGAAAATACATCCGCGAACTCTTGAACTATAGGTATCTGTTCCAATGATGCTCCCACTCTCTGGGTATCCACAAAATGGCACAGGTAACCTAAACACCCTTTCTTCAATATTTTCCTAGCTTGTGTCATGGTTAGACAACAAGAGTGTCCCGGTGATTTATTACCGTAAAACACCACCTGTAATTTCTTAGAAAGCCGAAGGTTTACACTTTTTTCTATGGCAATCTATTATCGCTTTATGGTTAATTAACCAATCCATACCGAGAATTACATCGAATTCTTTTAACTTTATCGGTAAAAGATCTGCCGATAATCTATTACCTCTAATATCTACGAAACAATTCTGATGAATGAGTTTAATGGGAATTACCTCTTCGTTTGCTACCTTAACGTCTAAAGGTATTTCTAATCTTTCTGGGAGTAAACTTAATCGCTTAGCAAATCCACATGCTATAAAAGAACAAGTAGAACCCAAATCAAACATCACATAAGCATTTATTTCGTTGACTGGAATGATACCTGCTACTACATCCACTGATGCAACCGCATCTTGGACAGTTATATTAAAGATACGGGCTGAGGGTCTACCCGCCGATGGTGTTGGTCCAGTAATGGCTAACTTACCACTACCAGAACCCTTACTACCCTCTGATCCCTTCTTCGGGCAATTTCTTGCCATGTGGTCCATCGACCCACAAACAAAACAACCATGGTTTTTCTTAGGATTAGGACAGTTGGGTGATATATGTCCCCCCGTGCCCACAGTTATAACAAACTAATTTTCCCTTCAGACAGACTCCTAGATGAGTATTTCTGCATGTCTTGCATGCCTCCATCCTACGTTTAGGATCCCTTTGTTTCATCCCAGTATATTCCCGATGTTAAAACTATTCCTTTTTGGCATACTACCACTACCACTGGCACCCTCTGCCTTGGATCCTCCCTCTCCCTTACTCTCATTCTTTCTCTCTTTGTGGTATTGGGTCAACGCCTCACTACCACCCTCTGCTATAATCGCCTTTTCCAGAATAGTCCCATAGGAAGCACTTTGGAATACTGAAATCCTACTATAGAGCCAGGGTTTCAGGCCCTACTCAAACCTACGAGCCTTCCTCTCTTCAGTGTCCACTTGGTGTGGAGCAAATCTTGCTAATTCATTGAATTTGGCCACGTACTGGGGAACCGTCATGTCCCCTTGCTTAAGTTTTAAGAACTTAATCTCCATCCTCCCTTGCATACTAGTGGAAAAATAGTTCTCAAATAATACCTTCTTGAACTGTTCCCAAGTAACCGCATCAGTTCTAGCCCCACCCTGGCGAGCCTCCCACAAAAAGTTAGCTTCCCCCTTCATCATGTAAGTCGCAAAAGAAATCTTTTGCTCCTCCGCTACATTTGTAATTACAAGTGCCTTTTCTATTTCTTTTACCCATGTCTGGGCCTCTATTGGGTCCGTCGTTCCCTTGAACTCAGGCGGACCTACGCTTTTTAATTCCTTAAAGGTACTCGTTCTGGCTACCCTAGGTCCCGCGAGTGCTCTACCCCTAGTTTGGTTAAATGCGGCCGTTAATAAATTAACGAACTCTTGCATAGGGTTGTTCAGGCCCCCTTGATTATCATTATGTGATTTCGCTTCCTGATTATGTTAATGTTGTCTTCTTCTTGGCGACATTATTCTGATTAAATAAATAAAGTTTCATTATTACTTATTTACTTAATTTGTTATCATTCTAGAATAATAACTCATACCACAACAAAGCACATTTAATAAAAACTTCATTATATTAATATGTTTCTCCATAGTTCAAAACTATTTATAATTTGCTTCCATAGCCAAAAGCTATTACATTACTCTCCCACGATTCACTTCTACAAAAATTGGGATTTACAAAAAGACTACCCTTTAACTATACAAAAGAGGGTTTTACGTCACTAAACATATACAAAAAGATCTACCGATCTACTAACACTACCTCATATCATTCTCATGCTTCTGATTCGCTAGAATCGAAACAATATCTCGACTAATAGTATGTCGAGTCTGTCCAGACCCAATGGAATAACAAGCAATTTTTAGCTTGAAATCCTAGTGTTCACTCTCATGGATGTAAGACATCCGTGCTATCTTCTGGTCCTTCATGACCAGTTCCTTATGAAGCTCTACGACCTCGTTCTTATAATCCCTAGCCTTATCTGTCATGAGCACCTTCTCATCATGCTCTGACTCAAAGTCTGATTCTGCAGACTCCTTTGCTTCATGGAGATCACTAATCTCTTCCTTCTAGTTCTGCACAATAATATGCAATTGCACGTTACGGTGAAGCACCGAGAGATACAATGCCCTCATTATATCTATAGGTGTTGGCTCTAGTGCGGGCATCACCATATTAACCAATGTTACCTCCATATAATCCTCTACATTTATCATCATATCAAGGTATGATGCCAATCCTATAGTTCCCTCGGAATAGTCCTCCTCATAAAAATACTCCCCTGGCTCCGAATCTTCTAGAATCACTAATGGCACTCCCGCTACAGGCATAGGTACAGGCTCTACTCTGTTCACGGACTCTTCGCTCACCACGTGTATATATCTATACATCAAGCTATCAATCGTCATCTACAATAACACATAACATGCTGATTAGTACATAATACACAATAATATAAGCACAAATCATATTGAATTTATTTACGATTAATTTCTATCATTTAAATCTTTTAGTACTGAGTTTCCTCAATACCTTATTAACTCATTCGACTCAAGTTTACTTTCTTCGGACTTTTCCTTCCTTAACGAGGTTATTAGTCTAAGGTTCTTCCCCCCTTAAGTTTTAAAACCTAATGCTTTGATACCAACCTGTGACGACCCCAAATCCGGGTATCTTTTAACTCGACAGTTGGTGCTACACGGTACTACAATTTATACAGTCATTCCATTGAAACAACAACAAAATTATTGTATTTACTATATTCTTATTACAATAGAAATAAATCCTTTCCCAGGTTCAGAAACCGAATACATTCTTCGTTATTCATAAATATATTACATACAAACATACTAGTCTATTACATGATGATTAACTATCCATCTTAGCCTTGCCTTTGTGACACCCCCAAATCTGGGTCTCTTCCAACCCGACATATGGTGCTACACGGTGCTACAGTTCACACAAACATTTAATTGAAATGCCTCAAAAGAACGAATGTCTTATAAATATTCCAAAACAATACTACCATTCCCCAGATTCTTTATAAACGTTACATTTGTTCTTGTCATAATATCAAATATTATCATGACAAACCTATACTATTATATAGGTAATCTACAGGTTCTCCATAGCCTTCCCTTTATCCCTGCCGGATCTTTCGGCCAGTTCGGTCTTAGCTACATTCATATGGTTCAAGCAAGAGTGAGCATAACAAGCTCAGCAAGTACAATAATTTCATTTAAACAACATGCTTAAAACATAAGAATCGTATATCTTCAATAACTGGATAATAGTTACAAAGAACTATTGATAATTCAAAATAGCACTTCTTTTCCTTCAAAATGTTTTACAATGATAATATTCAGTAAAACATCAGTTCTGGTTCAAGACCATGAGCGTTTCATAATTTCTTTGAAAATGACAACCCAGCACTAAGTTCGTAAGTCTGGCATAGCTTACGAGCACTTCTAGATGATCAGCCTATAGTACTCTATGTTAATCAACACTACATCCTTTAAATGTATGTACGTTTAAATTTTGGCAACCTCACATGCCCATCGAATAATTGATGAAAATACATATGTTTGCTTATAGATAAACTTACCTTTGAATCCGTACCAAATACTTGGCATAGGATAGCGTCAGTAATTCTATATTGAAAGACTTGTAAATAAATCAATCAATCTTTCAGATTAGTCGACCTTTTCTTAAAACAATTCATGTGTCTCATAACATGAGTCACTGAAAACTTGACTAACACGAAGGTTAGACAAGCGTTTAAGAAAACTTGCCTTCAGCTTCTGCTATAGTATAATTACGTTTCCTTTCAGTCTTTACGGTCTCTACAACACATAATCACGTAACATACCACATTAGGTCATGAATGAACATACATGGTTTCTAATGAATCTTACCCTTCTTCTCAATCTAATCATGTATTAGATTTGTTTTTATTGGTTCCGGCTTGAAGTTGTTCTTTTACATCATTCTTACCAATTTCTTTCCTTTCTATAACTTAATCGAAATTATTTCATTAATACAACTCAGTCCGAGTTAATCATTCTTCCTCATAGCTTACTAACGTCCTTACATTATTAATCAAAATTCGATCGTCGTTGGTTAAGTACACTTATTGCATACCATTCACGTTCATGTAACCTTTAACAACTTTCAGTTGTAATTATCAATGTTATAGTCATCATCGAGGATGCTACTTTAATTAATTAATTCATCATCAATCAACTTATCTTTCATTTCGTATACTTAATCGTACTTACTTCATTAACAACATTTGTCTCAAGTATTTATCTGCCCTTTCGGCTTATTATCGTTAATCGTTTCAGTATTAATAACTTATGTTCAATTAATCTTTCTTTCAACCTTTAGTATATTACTTAAGGTTTATTCATCCTAAATGATGTTACATTAAATTGATTAAGAATTTAATTCATTCTTCATACGCTTTACTTTCACTTTATATTCAAAACCTTTCTTTTCTATCTACATTCTAGTGTTGGCGCTGCGGTGCCAGCTTTTGCTCTACAACTCGCGCTGCGGCGCGGATGTTCTGTACCTAGGACTCGGTCCCGGGGCTGCGGCGCCATATCCTTCGCTATTAGTCGCGCTGCGATGCCAACCAACAGTATGCTATGATTTGGCCTCGTGTTGCGTCGTCGGCCTTTCTTCTTTGAGTCGCGCCGCGGCGCGGACTCTGTGCCATAGAAAATTTTGACAGACTTTTGACTTTGTGAAATTCTCGGCCTCATAACTTCTTCGTTATAAGTCCGAATTGGCTCGTTTAAGAGCCTACGATTTACAAATTACATACTCTACGTGTTCATGCAATAATTTATTCTATTTGACTTCGTTAAATAAAAATTAACCTTTTAGTTTATTTTAACGAAAACGATAAACGTTCGTGAACGTTCAACGCTCGTTTCTTCGTTCTAAGTAGAAATTCGGTCATTTTTTAGTCCGCAACTCTATAATGCCAAATAAGACTTAACTCCATTGAAAACCAACATTTTCGAGCTCAATATCAAAATTCGACTTCCATTCCGAGAATTTCACGAATTTGACGATTATCATCTAATCGTGTGAATTTCGGCATAGCCTCGTTACTTATGATTTGTTCATCACTTCAAATGGATTCATTCCATCATACTAATATCTTAATATACATATATCATTAACTTATATTCATGATAAGTTCTTTCTTATTCTTTGTGAGTTTATAACTTATGAAAGTATAAACTACTTAAGATTTCCTTTCTCATGACTTATGATAGTTTAAGTCTTTTAACCATCATCCTTGCATCTTCTTATCATACCAACTTCATTAATGTAAAACATGTTACAAGTTCCTATAAGATCTTCCTTAGTTCATAATTTCATTCATTGCTTATCTTACAACATGTCTTAATTACGGCTTATTAAGACTTAAGCCCTTTGATTTATTATTCCTACTCCTTCTTAGCATATATGTTCTACTACTACTCACTTCTTTAACAATTTCTTTAACAATGGAAGAGAAAGAGCATCATGGTTCAAGATTGCTTACCCTTGAATATCACTTGGTTTAAGCTTTGTTCTTCCTTCTTGCTTCTTGAAATATGAACTCTAGCTTTCTAGCTTTTTCTCTCAAGTAAATAAGCTCTCAACTTATAAGTTATAAAGTGTTGAATGAATGAACAACCAACAAAGAGCTATCTCTTCTTCTATTTATAGGAAATCCTAAATTAGGGTAGTTTAGACAATAAACCACTTCCACCTCCTTACTATTCATTACCTAGGCATTAAGTTAACTTTCTCCTCACATGAATTACTTGCTCATCACAACACTTAGCCATTAAGTTAACTTGCTTAGCACAACTTTTATCCTTTGCTTGCTCATCACATTCCTTAGCCATTAAGTTTTCTTAACTTATCATTTGCTTAACCCTTAAGGCTACTTGCTCATCACACTTGTTTCTTGGCCACCAAGATCACCCATGTGATCATGGGTTGCCCCATGGGTCACCCTGACCCATTGGATTAATATTTTGGACTTAGGGTTTAATTAGTTTAGTTTAATCATTTGGGCTTACATTAAATTACTTTAGGACTTTACCTTAACAACCACTTAGGCTTTAATATTGGGCTTGCACATTACTCCTTATTGGACTTACACTCCCAACACAAATCCACAAGTCCATTTCATTTGGCTTAAAGCATTATAACATATAATTTACGTATTAATCTCGTATTCTAATTCAACATATATGTCATACCATTATTCATACATACTCGTATAATACCTTGTATCATAATCGTATTCATTACCTCATATAATACCTATGTATTATACGATCATCGCTTACACATTTGAATTCCTTCTCGGAAATCACTTTCCCTAACCATTAGATTTTAAGTCTGCAGGCGAAAAATTACATTTTTCTTAACTGAAATATTATTGGATATTCCATCTCACCTCGATATTCTATCGTTACGTATTTCTCAAAATTTCAAAAATAATTCCCGAGCAGAAATGCGTGAATAGTATTTTTCAAAAAAATTTCTCGAAAATCTTTTTTTTCGTCTTAGAAATTCAAATACTTTAATTCTACCACGTAACCAAAATACTATGACGTTCTGACATGTCTAGGTCATGGAACAACCTTCAATTAGCTTACTCCCATAAATAATTAATTAAATTCATTTAATCCACATAATTAAATAAAAATTTAATTCTCATAAAATTCGATATTTCTAGGGCGTTACAGCCTTTATCTTTCTTAGAAACCTCAGTTCGTTTGGCCTTAGCTGCAATCATATAATTCAAGCAAGAAGTGAGCATAACTAGCTCAGCAAGTCTAACAAAGAATAATATAAATACCACGTCGAGAATTATATGATTATCTTCCATAACAGAACAAATAGCTGTGAAGTACTATGAAACATTGACTTGCACTTCTCATTTCATAACAACAATTCCGAAGTATATATAATAACTTAGAAATTCTGAACCGGTCGAAAGACCATGAACATACTCTTTTCATTTTCATACATGAAAAGGACATCCCGGCACTAGGGCCGTACATCCGATATTACTTACGAGTACTTCTAGGTGATCAACCTATAGTACTCTATGTTGATCAACATTCATCCGTTAAACATATTTACATTTAAGTTTTGGCAACCTCACGTGCCCATCGAATAATCGATAAAAATACATTTGTTTGTTCATATACAAACTTACCTTTGAATCCGTACCAAATACTTGGCATAGGATAGCGTTAATAGTTTTATATCGAAAGACTTGTAAACAAATCAATCAAACTCTTAAGAATAGTCTAGCGAAGTTAAAACTGGCATCGACCCTTTCGTAAAATAATTCATGCATTTCATAACATGAATCACAGAAAACTTGACTAACACAAAGATTAGACAAGTAATAAGAAAACTTGCCTTCAAGTGTCTTCGAATATAATATTCAACAATTCTTGCTCGTTAGAGTATATACATGATATATTCACATAGCACAAAGAGATTAGTTACTAAACAATCTAACTTCATTGTTTTAAGCAACTTCTTTCTCTTCTATGTCTTAAGTGAATTTATTTCATTAATAAATGTCAATTCGACTTACCATGCTTCCTTACAACTTGTTACATTCTTTCGTTACTAACCGAGACTCGATTATCTTTGGTTAAGTAAACTTATTGAATACCGTTCACGGTTTACGTACTTACACCTCACGTTCTTCATTTACTTACTATTACACCATGCTTAAGTTCCAAAAGTCATCACTATCTAAGTGATTTAAGATTGATCTTACTATGTATATTAAGTACATACATGCTTCACTATTGGTTTGCAATTACTTCGGTTCAAAAACCACTTGGTTAACTTTGTTTCAGTACCCCCCGCCCTGGCGGGCTAGGTTCCTGTCAACCACTAAACACACCCCCCCCCCGGCTGGGGTCTCGGCTGGTAGTTTCTTAACTTACTTTTCTTGCCAAGTTTTACACATTCGTTTTACATACGTGACCTTTCCTAGTTCATTTTACATCTGTATTGGCTCATTCAAAAGCCATTAGCTCCTAAATCATGTGCATTATGATTTCATTTTTGAATCTTCTAACACAGACTTCACCACTTAGTTCTTTATTAAGCGTTCGTTTATCATTGGTGAGCGTTCATAGCTAGTTTTCTTCGTTCTAAGTCAGAATTCAACAATTCTTGAGTCCATGACTCTTGAATACGTTATCTCACGTGATGCCACTGAAAACCAAAGTTTCCAAGTTACACGGCAAGTTTTGACTACTAATCCAAAATTATATAATTTCAACGCTTAACGTATAATTTCGTAAAATTCTCCATAACTTCGTTACTCGTGTTTTATACTCCAAATCAAATGGAACCGATCCATTGATCTGTTGTCTACCTTCTAACCAAGCAATATGCACAAATCCCATCAATGATGGTTTCCAATTGTCCATCCGTCACCAAGTTACTGTTCAAAGGTTTCATTGATTTAAACTTATGTAACCACTTACGATTTCTATTTAAACATGACTTATCAATGTTTTCATCATTAATAGCCATCCTTATTCCTCAGGAAGAGACATGATCTACCAATCTATGATTCTCTACAAAAAAGAAATTGAAAAAAATTGAAGACTTATGTTTACGAAATATTACCTTTTCGCTCTTCGTGTTCTTGTCTAAACTTGTATGGTTTGCTTTAAAGTAGCTTGATTACTTGTTTCTTGCTCTTTCTCTCTCTTAATAAATGTTGGACAATGTTTGGAAAATAAAAAATGAACAACCTAAGCTTCTTTATATAGGAAATTCAAATAGAGGGCAAAATGGTCCACTGGAGACCTCCTTACTATTCTCACCTCCATAACAGCTTTGCCACCAAGTAACCACTTTACTTGGTGACCAAGTGGCCAGCCCATATGCCCCATGGGTCTTTCCAATGGGTTGCCCCGTGGGTTCTACCCATCCGATGACCCATTGGTTCGACCCGCGGTTTGTTTTCTTGGATCGGGCTTAATTAAACCTAACATTGGGCCTTAACTTGGGCTTGATTACACAATTCATTGAACTTGATATAATTCAAGTCCAATTGGATTCTACAAAGTCCTTAAACTCAAAGTCTATTAAGAACTAATCGTATTCTATACGTATAACTCATGTATTCTCTTCGTATATTATTCATACGATATTCATATTTATACGTTGTAATATTTTTCATATTATACTCGTATATCACACGTATAATAACCTTAATCATTATACACATTTCATTTTCTTCTCGAAATTCACATTTTCTAGCCCTTAGGTTTTAAGTCCGCAGGCGAAAACTTCGTTTGCCATAACTGAAATATTATTGGATATTCCATCTCGTCTTAGAATTCTATCATTACGCGTTTCTCAGAAATTTAAACTTAATTCCCGAGCAAAAATGGATGAATAGTGTTTTTACGTAAATCTCTCAAAAAAATTTTATTTTCGTCTTAAAAATTCAAAATAATTAATTCTAGTACATAGCCAGAATACTAACCACATCCTCACATTCTAGGTCATAGAACGATCTTCGCATAGCTTACTCACATAAATAATCAATTAAATTCATTTAATCCACAAAATCAAATAAAAATTTAATTCATTTAAAAATTCAATATTCCCAGGCATTACAGTTGAGGCCTGATAAAACAAAGGATGGTGAGCTGACGGCCATGATATTGGGATGATATACTGTTGTTTTGATTTAATAATTTATATGGTATATTAAATTATTAAATAAAGCTATAATGAAAATTATAATTTTGTGATATTTGCTAAAATGCAATATTTAATTAAAATATAGTATGTCAATATAATTATAAACTAAAGTGTTTATTAAAATAAATTAAAAAGGGTTTAATTTAGTTTTTACCAAACAGGGCTTAAATATTTTAATTCTTTAAAATTAAATAGTTTTACCAAACAAGCCTTATGGCTTCTGGTATTTCTAATTTTTGAAATTTAAAATAAACAAATAAAATAAATTAAAATAATAAAATATATTTATGTTATATACGTTAGTAACTGATTTTGCAATTGGTAGTGTTATTAAGGATTATCAGTTTTATTCTTGCGCTTGAATATCAGTTGATTTTCTTATTACGCATTCTATTTTCCAAGTTTGAGAGTACTAAGTTTTGTGAGAGCTTCAGAGAAAATTGAGAGAGAGTCTTACGAATTTTCACAGCAACTCCAGTGAGTTATCAAGGATTGCAAGCAACTTCAAGGTATTTTTTACACAACGTTAGTATTAGATATATATATATATATATATATATATATATATATATATATATATATATATATATATATATATATATATATATACGCATATATGGGTTTTACGACAAAATTGCATGTTCTGTGAATTTCATGTCTTGAATTGTTGTTATATAAATGAATTGTGGTGATTATTCATGTTGGTGAAGTTTTAGTTTGTATATAAGCATGAAATTTCAGGCTAATTTCGTTCTAATAATAGAAATAATGACAGTGTTTATTATGTTCTTCATATAGCTTGGGTAGGTATCAATTTTAGTGGCCAATTAGTATGTGAAAATTATTAATTGAAGCTTGTATACGTTAGTTCATTGAGATACGAGCATAACGTAATTTGAATGGAGTGATTTGAACAAATAATGAATTCACAGTGATGGTTTTTAGGATGAATATCAAAAATGGAGTTTTATATGAAAAACATGAAAATTGAGAAATTAATATGGTTTTAGTTGTTGTTAAATTGTGCTAAGTGGCTAAATATGTTAGCAATCATGTTTATGATAGTTGTATATTTATTTTACTTGTTGTTATCACTGTTTGATGGGTGAAATTTGTGTTTGTTGGGCTAAGGTTAGCTACTGTTCATTAGGCTTGTCTGCGTCTGTCTGAGCACTGGTGCAGCTGCGCCGGTGCCAAGGCAAAAAATGACGCAGTTGCGTCGGTCCCAGGCCTTTGTATGGCGCAGCTGTGCCATACCCTGGTTTGAGATTCTGGTTCTGCTGTTGCTGCAGATTTGTGATAGCAATATGGCATGGTCTAAAAGTATGTTAGCATGTTAAATGGGTAATGTTATGGTTAACATAATATAGTGAATGGTGGTTAGTAAGTTCAAAGTTGCAAAAATGATTAGTAAATCGAGAACGCGTTATGTGATAATTTAGTATACATAATGAAAGTTAGACAAGTGTTGCAAAATAAAACACTTAGAGTTTCTGAAATGTAAATGGTAATGAACATGTTTTGGTATGTTAACATATCTAATAGGTATTGTGGTTCTAAAATTATGTGTAGGTGATCGTGAGTTTAATTTTATAGCTTACGCTCAAGGTAAGTTTCTAAACCATATCTTTTTACGTTGAGAAAGTTTTCCAACTCTACACTTTCATTGAGTTAGTTCTATTATTACATTGTGTAACTTTATTCTTTTGATTGAGCAAGCTTTTTATCTTAACTGTTAATGAGTAAGTTAATTGTTCTTAAAATTCATTCGAGCAAACTTTAACTCTAATGTTATTTGAAATTCTCATTTTATTGATTCATTCTAACTTGTTTATAGTTAAGAAAGTTTCTTAAGTTCTATTATTGTATAATGAACGTAGTTTTTGAACTCTCGTCTCTATTATTGAACTGTTTTAAGTCTTTGCATGAGTTAATAATATGTTGTGCAAGTTTTTAGTTTTCAGCTCGCTATCAGTTAATGTACGTTTAGTAATTTCATTTCTAATGTTCTAAGACTCTAACCTTAGCTTATTTATTGTTCAGGCAAAGGTTTATGATTTTATTCATTTTGTTGAATACTTACGCTCTATAGTTATTTCAAGCACGAGTTTAATATGTATAATCAGTTCATTTATGATTCTCAATTGTTCTATGTTATGTTGTTATTAAACATCTGTTGTGATTATTAAACACTATTGATTCAACTAGTCCTCTAGTTGATGTTCGTTAAACTTCAATTTCCCTTGAAAGCTTATCCAAACTAAACTTTCTTTGGTGCGGACTTGTACTCTAAATACTGGGATGAACAACCGTATTATTATTAGGGGATAATTTACGCATAGCGTTAAAATGTTTGTGCACAATACATTGTACGAAGGGTTGATCCCTTTAAGTACGAGGAGTCCTTATAGTCTTATTACTGTTAAAGTTGGAGTTAAAAGATTACACGCAACTGTGGACATAGCTCATGGTCTTATGACCCTCAGTTATATATATTCCATATTTTGGATTCCAGTTTTTGATTATCATTGTTGGAGTATTATTCAGACTTGATGAGCCTATTCGTTGGCAATTATTATTATTATTCTCCTGATGATATATTGTTGTATCTAGTGAGCATATGTTTTGCTCACTCTTGCATATTTATACACTCATTGCAGCTATAGTTGAGAAGGTAGATGAGCCTTCTACTAGCAAAGAAAAGGAAAAGATGTACAAGTGATGCTGATTTGTACTTTTGTTTACTGTTATGATCATAAACTTTTCAATAATGATGTAATGTAATAATTAAATTCCGCAATTGAATGATGTTTAAAGGCTAGATAACCTGGGATGTTTTTGAATTAATGTTGTAACCCTATTTAAAGGGATGATTATTGTTTAAATATTATCTTATCTGGGTAGATAGTATGAATGTTTAGGTAGTGAACACCAAATTTTGTGGGAATAAAGTACCTAGATTTGGGGGTATCACAAATATTTATGTGCTTATATGATTATAATTTTTATGCTCGTGAGTGTCGAGTAGTAATGATTAGTAATTAAAACTTAAAATTTGGTTGACAGGATGGCTAATATAGGAGGATCTAGTCAGGCTAGAGAGGAGGAGCCTCGAGATATGCAGGTGGTTTGGGAATAACAACTACCAAGGGAAACAGTTAATGTATGTTCAATAATTTCATTTCTAATGTTATAAGACTCTTACCTTAGCTTATTTATTGTTCAAGTAAAGGTTTATCATTTTATTCAATTTGTTGAATACTTATGCTCTATAGTTATTTCAAGCATGAGTTTAATATGTATAATCAGTTCATTTACGATCCTCAATTGTTCTATGTTATGTTGTTATTAAACATCTATTGTGATTGTCAAACACTATTGATTCAACTAGTCCTCTAGTTGATGTTCGTTAAACTTCAATTTCCCTTGAAAACTTATCCAAACCAAACCTTCTTTGGTGCGGACTTGTACTCTAAATACTGGGATGAACAACTGTATTATTATTAGGGGATAATTTACGCATAGCGTTAAAATATTTACGCACAATACATTATACGAAGAGCTGATCCCCCTAAGTACGAGGAGTCCTTACAGTCTTATGACTGTTAAAGTTGGAGTTGAAAGATTACTCGCAACTGTGGACATAGTTCATGGTCTTATGACCCTCAGTTATGTATTCCATATTTTGGATTCCAATTTTTGATTATCATTGTTGGAGTATTATTTAAACTTGATGAGCCTATTCGTTGGCAATTATTATTATTAGTTTCGTGTTGATTTATTGTTGTATCCAGTGAGCAATTGTTTTGCTCACTCTTGCATATTTATACACTCATTGCAATTATAGTTGAGAAGGTAGATGAGCCTCCAACTAGCAAATAAAAGGGAAAGATGTACACGTGATCCTGATTTGTACTTTTGGTTACTGTTATGATCATAGACTTTTCAATAATGATGTAATGTAATAATTAAATTCCGCAATTGAATGATGTTTAAAGGTTAGATAACCTATGATGTTTTTGAATTAACGTTGTAACCCTATTTAAAGGGATTATTATGGTTTAAATATTATTTTATCTAGGTAGATAGTATAAATGTTTAGGTAGTGAACACCAAATTTTATGGGAATAAAGTACCTAGATTTGGGGGTATCATAAGTTGGTATCAAAGCCTTAGGTTATGAACCTTAGGTGGAGAAAAAGCCTTAGGAATTAACCTTTGAAAAGGTAGTGATGATAAGAGTTGTTAAGGAAGAAGTAATAAAATACTTATGAGCTTATGTGATTATAATTTTTGTGCTCGTTAGTGTCGAGTGGTAATGATTAGTAATTAAAACTTTAAATTTGGTTGACGTGATGGCTAATATAGGAGGATCCAGTCAGGCTAGAAAGGAGGAGCCTCGAGATATTCAGGCGGTTTGGGAACAACTACTGCCACGGGAAATAGTTAATGTACGTTCAGTAATTTCATTTCTAATGTTATAAGAATCTAACCTTAGCTTATTTATTGTTCAAGCAAATGTTTACCATTTTATTCATTTTGTTGAATACTTATGCTCTATAGTTATTTCAAGCATGAGTTTAATATGTATAATCAGTTCATTTACGATTCTTAATTGTTCTATGTTACGTTGTTATTAAACATCTATTGTGATTGTCAAACACTATTGATTCAACTAGTCCTCTAGTTGATGTTCGTTAAACTTCAATTTCCCTTGAAAGCTTATCCAAACCAACCGTATTATGACCCTCAGTTATATATATTCCATATTTTTAATTCCAGTTTTTGATTATCATTGTTGAAGTATTATTCAGACTTGATGAGCCTATTCGTTGGCAATTATTATTATTATTTTCCTGTTGATTTATTGTTGTATCCAGTGAACAATTGTTTTGCTCACTCTTGCATATTTATACACTCATTGCAGCTATAGTTAAGAAGGTAGATGAGCCTTCAACTAGCAAATAAAAGGGAAAGATGTACACGTGATGCTGATTTGTACTTTTGTTTACTGTTATGATCATAGACTTTTCAATAATGATGTAATGTAATAATTAAATTCCGCAATTGAATGATGTTTAAAGGTTAGATAACCTGGGATGTTTTTGAATTAATGTTGTAACCCTATTTAAAGGGATGATTATGGTTTAAATATTATTTTATATGGGTAGATAGTATGAATGTTTAGGTAGTGAACACCAAATTTTGTGGGAATAAAGTACCTAGATTTGGCGGTGTCACAAGTTGGTATCAAAGTTTTAGGTTATGAACCTTAAGTGGTGGAAAAGCCTTAGGAATTAACCTTTGAAAAGGTAGTGATGATAAGAGTTGTTAAGGAAGAAGTAATAAAATACTTATGTGCTTATGTGATTATAATATTTGTGCTCGTCAATGTCGAGTAGTAATGATTAGTAATTATAACTTAAAATTTGGTTGATAGAATGGCTAATATAGGAGGATCTAGTTAGGCTAGAGAGGAGGAGCTTCGAGATATGCAGTTGGTTTAGGAACAACTACTGCCACGGGAAACAGTTAATGTACGTTCAGTAATTTAATTTCTAATGTTATAAGACTCTAACCTTAGTTTATTTATTGTTCAAGCAAAGGTTTACCATTTTATTCATTTTGTTGAATACTTTTGCTCTATAGTTATTTCAAGCATGAGTTTAATATGTATAATCAGTTCATTTACGATTCTCAATTGTTCTATGTTATGCTGTTATTAAACATCTGTTGTGATTGTCAAACACTATTGATTCAACTAGTCCTCTAGTTGATTTTCATTAAACTTCAATTTCTCTTTAAAGCTTATCCAAATAAAACCTTCTTTGGTGCGGACTTGTATTCTAAATACTGGGATGAACAATCGTATTATTATTAGGGGATAATTTACGCGTAGCGTTAAAATATTTGTGCACAATACATTGTACGAATGGCTGATCCCCCTAAGTACGAGGAGTCCTTATAGTCTTATGATTGTTAAAGTTGGAGTTGAAAGATTACTCGCAACTGTGGACATAGTTCATGGTCTTATGACACTCAGTTATATATATTACATATTTTGGATTCCAGTTTTTGATTATCATTGTTGGAGTATTATTCAGATTTGATGAGCCTATTCGTTGGCAATTATTATTATTAATTTCCTGTTGATTTATTGTTGTATCCGGTGAGCAATTGTTTTGCTCACTCGTGCATATTTATACACTCATTGCAGCTATATTTGAGAAGGTAGATGAGGCTTCAACTAGCAAATAAAAGGGAAAGATGTACACTTGATGCTGATTTGTACTTTTGTTTACTGTTATAATCATAGACTTTTCAATAATGATGTAATGTAATAATTAAATTCCGCAATTGAATGATGTTTAAAGGTTAGATAACCTGGGATGGTTTTGAATTAATGTTGTAACCCTATTTAAAGGGATGATTATGGTTTATATATTATTTTATATGGGTAGATAGTATGAATGTTTAGGTAATGACCACCAAATTTTGTGGGAATGAAGTACCTAGATTTGGGGGTATCACAAGTTGGTATCAAAGCTTTAGGTTATGAACCGTAGGTGGGGGAAAAGGCTTAGGAATTAACCTTTGCAAAGGTAGTGATGATTAGAGTTGTTAAGGACGAAGTAATAAAATACTTATGAGCTTATGTGATTATAATTTTTGTGCTCATTAGTGTCGAGTAGTAATGATTAGTAATTAAAACTTAAAATTTGGTTGACGGGATGGCTAATATAGGAGGATCCAGTCAGGCTAGAAAGGAGGAGCCTCGAGATATGCAGGTGGTTTGGGAACAAATACTGCCACGGGAAACAGTTAATGTACGTACAGTAATTTCATTTCTAATGTTATAAGACTCTAACCTTAGCATATTTATTGTTCAAGCAAAGGTTACCATTTTATTCATTTTGTTGAATACTTTTGCTCTATAGTTATTTCAAGCATGAGTTTAATATGTATAATCAGTTCATTTACGATTCTCAATTGTTCTATGTTATGTTGTTATTAAACATCTATTGTGATTGTCAAACACTATTGATTCAACTAGTCCTCTAGTTGATGTTCGTAAAATATTAATTTCCCTTGAAAGCTTATCCAAACCAAACCTTCTTTGGTGTGGACTTGTACTCTAAATATTGGGATGAACAACCATATTATTATTAGGGGATAATTTACGCTTAACGTTATAATGTTTGTGCACAATACATTGTACGAAGGGCTGATCCACCTAAGTACGAGGAGTCCTTTTAGTCTTATGACTGTTAAAGTTGGAGTTGAAAGATTACTCGCAACTGGGGACATAGTTCATGGTCTTATGACCCTCAGTTATATATATTCCATATTTTGGAATCCAGTTTTTGATTATCATTGTTGGAGAATTATTCAGACTTGATGAGCCTATTCGTTGGCAATTATTATTATTATTTTACTGTTGATTTATTGTTGTATCTGGTGAGCAATTATTTTGCTCACTCTTGCATATTTCTACACTCATTGCGGCTATAGTTGAGAAGGTAGATGAGCCTTCAACTAGCAAATAAAAGGGAAATATGTACACGTGATGCTGATTTGTACTTTTGTTTACTGTTATAATCATAGACTTTTCAATAATGATGTAATGTAAAAATTAAATTCCGCAATTGAATGATGTTTAAAGGTTAGATAACCTGGGATGTTTTTGAATTAATGTTGTAACTCTATTTAAAGGGATGATTATGGTTTAAATATTATTTTATCTGTGTGGATAGTATGAATGTTTAGGTAGTGAACACCAAATTTTTTGGGAATAAAGTACCTAGATTTTGGGGTGACACAAGTTGGAATCAAAGCTTTAGGTTATGAACCTTAGGTTGGGGAAAAGCCTTAGGAATTAACCTTTGAAAAGGTAGTGATGATAAGAGTTGTTAAGGAAGAAATAATAAAATACTTTTGTGCTTATGTGATTATAATTTTTGTGCTCGTGAGTGTCGAGTAGTAATGATTAGTAATTAAAACTTTAAATCTGGTTGACAAGATGGCTAATATAGGAGGATCCAGTCAGGCTAGAGAGGAGGAGCCTCGAGATATGCAGGTGGTTTGGGAACAACTACTGCCACGGGAAACAGTTAATGTACGTTTAGTAATTTCATTTCTAATGTTATAAGACTCTAACCTTAGCTTATTTATTGGTTCAAGCAAAGGTTTACCATTTTATTCATTTTGTTGAATACTTATGCTTTATAGTTATTTCAAGCATGAGTTTAATATGCATAATCAGTTCATTTACGATTCTCAATTGTTCTATGTTATGTTGTTATTAAACATATGTTGTGATTGTCAAACACTATTGATTCAACTAGTCCTCTAGTTGATGTTCGTTAAACTACAATTTTCCTTGAAAGCTTATCCAAACCAAACCTTCTTTGGTGCGGACTTGTACTCTAAATACTGGGATGAACAACCGTATTATTATTAGAGGATAATTTACGCGTAGCGTTAAAATATTTGTGCAGAATACATTGTACGAAAGGGCTGATCCCCCTAAGTACGAGGAGTCCTTATAGTCTTGTGACTGTTAAAGTTGGAGTTGAAAGATTACTCGCAACTGTCGACATAGTTCATGGTCTTATGACCCTCAGTTATATATATTCCATATTTTGGATTCCAGTTTTTGATTATCATAGTTGGAGTATTATTCAGACTTGATGAGCCTATTCGTTGGCAATTATTATTATTATTTTCCTGTTGATTTATTGTTGTATCCAGTGAGCAATTGTTTTGCTCACTCTTGCATATTTATAGACTCATTGTAGCTATAGTTGAGAAGGCAGATGAGCCTTCAACTAGCAAATAAAAGGGAAAGATGTACACGTGATGCTGATTTGTACTTTTGTTTACTATTATGATCATAGACTTTTCAATAATGATGTAATGTAATAATTAAATTCTGCAATTGAATGATGTTTAAAGGTTAGATAACCTGGGATGTTTTTGAATTAATGTTGTAACCCTATTTAAAGGGATGATTATGATTTAAATATTATTTTATCTGGGTAGATAGTATGAATGTTTAGGTAGTGAACACCAAATTTTATGGGATTAAAGTACCTAGATTTGGGGTGTTACAAGTTGGTATCAAAGCTTTAGGTTATGAACCGTAGGTGGGGGAAAATCCTTAGGAATTAACCTTTGCAAAGGTAGTGATGATAAGAGTTGTTAAGGACGAAGTAATAAAATACTTATGAGCTTATGTGATTATAATTTTTGTGCTCGTTAGTGTCGAGTAGTAATGATTTGTAATTAAAACTTAAACTTTGGTTGACGGGATGGCTAATATAGGAGGATCCAGTCAGGCTAGAAAGGAGGAGCCTCGAGATATGCAGGTGGTTTGGGAACAACTACTGCCACGGGAAACAGTTAATGTACGTTTAGTAATTTCATTTCTAATGTTATAAGACTATAACCTTAGCATATTTATTGTTCAAGCAAAGGTTTACCATTTTATTCATTTTGTTGAATACTTTTGCTCTATAGTTATTTCAAGCATGAGTTTAATATGTATAATTAGTTCATTTACGATTCTTAATTGTTCTATGTTATGTTGTTATTAAACATCTATTGTGATTGTCAAACACTATTGATTCAACTAGTCCTCTAGTTGATGTTCGTTAAACTTTAATTTCCCTTGAAAGCTTATCCAAACCAAACCTTCTTTGGTATGGACTTGTACTCTAAATACTGGGATGAACAACCATATTATTATTAGAGGATAATTTACGTGTAGCGTTATAATGTTTGTGCACAATACATTGTATGAAGGGCTGATCCCCCTAAGTACGAGGAGTCCTTATAGTCTTATGACTGTTAAAGTTGGATTTGAAAGATTACTCGCAACTGTGGACATAGTTCATGGTCTTATGACCCTTAGTTATATATATTCCATATTTTGGATTCCAGTTTTTGATTATCATTGTTGGAGTATTATTTAAACTTGATGACCCTATTCGTTGGAAATTATTATTATTATTTTACTGTTGATTTATTATTGTATCCGGTGAGAAATTGTTTTGCTCACTCTTACATATTTATACACTCATTGCGACTATAGTTGAGAAGGTAGATGAGCCTTCTACTAGCAAATAAAAGGGAAATATGTACACGTGATGCTGATTTGTACTTTTGTTTACTATTATAATCATAGACTTTTCGATAATGATGTAATGTAATAATTAAATTCTGCAATTGAATGATGTTTAAAGGTTAGATAACCTGCGATGTTTTTGAATTAATGTTGTAACTCTATTTAAAGGGATGATTATGGTTTAAATATTATATTATCTGTGTAGATAGTATAAATGCTTAGGTAGTGAACATCAAATTTTGTGGGAATAAAGTACCTAGATTTTGGGGTGTCACAAGTTGGTATCAAAGCTTTAGGTTATGAACCTTAGGTTGGGGAAAAGCATTAGGAATTAACCTTTGAAAAGGCAGTGATGATAAGAGTTGTTAAGGAAGAAGTAATAAAATACTTATGTGATTATGTGATTATAATTTTTGTTCTCGTGAGTGTCGAGTAGTAATGATTAGTAATTAAAACTTAAAATTCAGTTGACAAGATGGCTAATATAGGAGAATCCAGTCAGGCTAGAGAGGAGGAGCCTCGAGATATGCAGGTGGTTTGGGAACAACTACTGCCACGGGAAACAGTTAATGTACGTTCAGTAATTTCATTTCTAATGTTATAAGACTCTAGCCATAGCTTATTTATTATTCAAGCAAAGGTTTACCATTTTATTCATTTTGTTGAATACTTATGCTTTATAGTTATATCAAGCATGAGTTTAATATGTATAATCAGTTCATTTATAATTCTCAATTGTTCTATGTTATGTTATTATTAAACATCTGTTGTGATTGTCAAACACTATTGATTCAACTAGTCATCTAGTTGATGTTCGTTAAACTTCAATTTCCCTTGAAAGCTTATCCAAACCAAACCTTCTTTGGTGCGGACTTGTACTCTAAATACTGGGATGAACAACCGTATTATTATTAGGGGATAATTTACGCGTAGCGTTAAAATGTTTGTGCACAATACATTGTACGAAGGGCTGATCCTCCTAAGTTCGAGTAGTCCTTATAGTCTTATGACTATTAAAGTTGGAGTTGAAAGATTACTCGCAACTGTGGACATAGTTCATGGTCTTATGACCCTCAGTTATATATATTCCATATTTTGGATTCCAGTTTTTGATTATCATTGTTGGAGTATTATTCAGACTTGATGAGCCTATTCGTTGGCAATTATTATTATTATTTTCCTGTTGATTTATTGTTGTATCCAGTGAGCAATTGTTTTGCTCACTCTTGCATATTTATACACTCATTGTAGCTATAGTTGAGAAGGCAGATGAGCCTTCAACTAGCAAATAAAAGGGAAGGATGTACACGTGATGCTGATTTGTACTTTGGTTTACTATTATGATCATAGACTTTTCAATAATGATGTAATGTAATAATTAAATTTTGTAATTGAATGATGTTTAAAGGTTTGATAACCTGGGATGTTTTTGAATTAATGTTGTAACCCTATTTAAAGGGATGATTATGATTTAAATATTATTTTATCTGGATAGATAGTATGAATGTTTAGGTAGTGAACACCAAATTTTGTGGGAATAAAGTACCTAGATTTGGGGTGTCACAAGTTGGTATCAAAGCTTTAGGTTATGAACCGTAGATGGGGGAAAAGCCTTACGAATTAACCTTTGAAAAGGTAGTGATGATAAGAGTTGTTAAGGAAGAAGTAATAAAATACTTATGTGCTTATGTGATTATAATTTTTGTGCTTGTTAGTGTCGAGTAGTAATGATTAGTAATTAAAACTTAAAATTTGGTTGACAGGATGGCTAATATAGGAGGATCCTGTCAGACTAGAGAGGAGGAGCCTCGAGATATGCAGGTTATTCGGGAACAACTACTGCCACGGGAAATAGTTAATGTACGTTCTGTAATTTCATTTCTAATGTTATAAGACTCTAACCATAGCTTATTAATTGTTCAAGCAAAGGTTTAGCATTTTGTTCATTTTGTTGAATACTTATGCTCTATACTTATTTCAAGCATGAGTTCAATATGTATAATTAGTTCATTTACGATTCTTAATTGTTCTATGTTATATTGTTATTAAACATCTGTTGTGATTGTCAAACACTATTGATTCAACTAGTCCTCTAGTTGATGTTCGTTAAACTTTAATTTCCCTCGAAAGCTTATCCAAACCAAACCTTCTTTGGTGCGTACTTGTACTCTAAATACTGGGATGAACAACCGTATTATTATTAGGGGATAATTTACGCGTAGCGCTAAAATGTTTGTGCACAATACATTGTACGAAGGGTTGATCCCCCTAAGTACGAGGAGTCCTTATAGTCTTATGACTGTTAAAGTTGGAGTTGAAAGATTACTCACAACTGTGGACATAGTCCATGGTCTTATGACCCACGGTTATATATATTCCATTTTTGGATTCCAGTTTTTGATTATCATTGTTGGAGTATTATTCAAACTTGATTAGCCTATTCGTTGGCAATTTTTATTATTATTTTCCTGTTGATTTATTGTTGTATCCAGTGAGCAATTGTTTTGCTCACTCTTGCATATTTATACACTCATTGTAGCTATAGTTTGAGAAGGCAGATGAGCCTTCAACTAGCAAATAAAAGGGAAAGATGTACACGTGATGCTGATTTGTACTTTTATTTACTGTTATGATCATAGACTTTTCAATAATGATGTAATGTAATAATTAAATTCCGTAATTGAATGATGTTTAAAGGTTAGATAACCTGGGATGTTTTTGAATTAATGTTGTAACCCTATTTAAAGGGATGATTATGATTTAAATATTATTTTATCTGGGTAGATAGTATGAATGTTTAGGTAGTGAACACCAAATTTTGTGGGAATAAAGTAACTAGATTTGGGGGTGTCACAAGTTGGTATTAAAGATTTAGGTTATGAACCGTAGGTGGGAGAAAAGCCTTAGGAATTAACCTTTGAAAAGGTAGTGATGATAAGAGTTGTTAAGGAAGAAGTAACAAAATATTTATGTGCTTATGTGATTATAATTTTTGTGCTTGTTAGTGTCGAGTAGTAATGATTAGTAATTAAAACTTAAAATTTGGTTAACAGGATGGCTAATATAGGAGGATCCAGTCAGACTAGAGAGGAGGATCCTAGAGATATGCAGGTTGTTTGGGAACAACTACTGCCACGGGAAATAGTTAATGTACGTTCAGTAATTTCATTTCTAATGTTATAAGACTCTAACCATAGCTTATTTATTGTTCAAGCAAAGGTTTAGCATTTTATTCATTTTGTTGAATACTTATGCTCTATACTTATTTCAAGCATGAGTTCAATATGTATAATTAGTTCATTTACGATTCTTAATTGTTCTATGTTATATTGTTATTAAACATCTGTTGTGATTGTCAAACACTATTGATTCAACTAGTCCTCTAGTTGATGTTCGTTAAACTTTAATTTCCCTTGAAAGCTTATCCAAACCAAACCTTCTTTGGTGCGTACTTGTACTCTAAATACTGGGATGAACAACCGTATTATTATTAGGGGATAATTTACGTGTAGCGCTAAAATTTTTGTGCACAATACATTGTACGAAGGGTTGATCCCCCTAAGTACGAGGAGTCCTTATAGTCTTATGACTGTTAAAGTTGGAGTTAAAAGATTACTCACAACTGTGGACATAGTTCATGGTCTTATGACCCACAGTTATATATATTCCATATTTTGGATTCCAATTTTTTATTATCATTGTTGGAGTACTATTCAAACTTGATTAGCCTATTCGTTGGCAATTTTTATTATTATTTTCCTGTTGATTTATTGTTGTATCCAGTGAGCAATTGTTTTGCTCACTCTTGCATATTTATACACTTATTGTAGCTATAGTTGAAAAGGCAGATGAGCCTTCAACTAGCAAATAAAAGGGAAAGATGTACACGTGATGCTGATTTGTACTTTTGTTTACTGTTATGATCATAGACTTTTCAATAATGATGTAATGTAATAATTAAATTCCGTAATTGAATGATGTTTAAAGGTTAGATAACCTGGGATGTTTTTGAATTAATGTTGTAACCCTATTTAAAGGGATGATTATGATTTAAATATTATTTTATCTGGGTAGATAGTATGAATGTTTAGGTAGTGAACACCAAATTTTATGGGAATAAAGTACCTAGATTTGGGGGTGTCACAAGTTGGTATTAAAGCTTTAGGTTATGAACCGTAGGTGGGGGAAAAGCCTTAGGAATTAACCTTTGAAAAGGTAGTGATGATAAGAGTTGTTAAGGAAGAAGTAACAAAATATTTATGTGCTTATGTGATTATAATTTTTGTGCTTGTTAGTGTCGAGTAGTAATGATTAGTAATTAAAACTTAAAATTTGGTTAACAGGATGGCTAATATAGGAGGATCCAGTCAGACTAGAGAGGAGGATCCTAGAGATATGCAGGTTGTTTGGGAACAACTACTGCCACGGGAAATAGTTAATGTACGTTCAGTAATTTCATTTCTAATGTTATAAGACTCTAACCATAGCTTATTTATTGTTCAAGCAAAGGTTTAGCATTTTATTCATTTTGTTGAATACTTATGCTCTATACTTATTTCAAGCATGAGTTCAATATGTATAATTAGTTCATTTACGATTCTTAATTGTTCTATGTTATATTGTTATTAAACATCTGTTGTGATTGTCAAACACTATTGATTCAACTAGTCCTCTAGTTGATGTTCGTTAAACTTTAATTTCCCTTGAAAGCTTATCCAAACCAAACCTTCTTTGGTGCGTACTTGTACTCTAAATACTGGGATGAACAACCGTATTATTATTAGGGGATAATTTACGCGTAGCGCTAAAATGTTTGTGCACAATACATTGTACGAAGGGCTGATCCCCCTAAGTACGAGGAGTCCTTATAGTCTCATGACTGTTAAAATTAGTGTTGAAAGATTACTCACAATTGTGGACATAGTTCATGGTCATATGACCCACAGTTATATATATTCCATATTTTGGATTCTAGTTTTTGATTATCATTGTTGGAGTATTATTCAGACTTGATGAGCCTATTCGTTGGCAATTTTTATTATTATTTTCCTATTGATTTATTGTTGTATCCAGTGAGCAGTTGTTTTGCTCACTCTTGCATATTTATACACTCATTGCAGCTATAGTTGAGAAGGTAGATGAGCCTTCAACTAGCAAATAAAAGGGAAAGATGTAAACGTGATGCTGATTTGTACTTTTGTTTACTGTTATGATCATAGACTTTTAAATAATGATGTAATGGAATAATTAAATTCCGCAATTGAATGATGTTTAAAGGTTAGATAACCTGGGATATTTTTGAATTAATGTTGTAACCCTATTTAAAGGGATGATTATGGTTTAAATATTATTTTATCTGGATAGATATTATGAATGTTAAATAGTGAACACCAAATCTTGTGGGAATGAAGTACCTAGATTTGGGGGTTTCACAAGTTGGTATCAAAGCTTCAGGTTATGAACCTTAGGTGGGGGAAAAGCCTTATGAAGTAACCTTTGAAAAGGTACTGATGATAAGAGTTGTTAAGGAAGAAGTAATAAAATACTTATATGCTTATGTGATTATAATTTTTGTGCTCGTGAGTGTCGAGTAGTAATTATTAGTAATTAAAATTTAAAATTTGGTTGACAGGATGGCTAATATAGGAGGGTCCAGTCAGGCTAGAGAGGAGGAGCCTCGAGATATGTAGGTGGTTTGGGAACAACTACTGCCACGGGAAACAGTTTCGTCGGTCAGAGTAGTTGAGCAGGAGAGAATACCTGATGAGGATGGTGAGATAGAGACGGATGAGGAGGACCCTGTTGAGCTGCCACAGCCGGATGAGGAGAACGAGGAGGAAGAACTTCCATAGCTGCTCGTATGTACTATGAAGTCTACGATCGCAACGTGGAACTTCAGGATATCGTTGAGGAGTTTCAAGAGATAGTAGCTGAGCAACAGATATCGATGGCACAGAAGGATGATGAGATTCTAGATCGAGAGGAACGTCTGAATAACGTTTAAGAGAAGTTGGTTCACATTGAATGAGAGAACGAACGAATAGCAGCGGAGATTGTAGAGCTGAAGAACAAGTTAAAGGAGGAATCGACTAAGAGGGCAAGAGCCGAAGACGCGTACGAGGAAGCTTATCAACGAGCCGGGATAGCAGGAAGAGACGCACAAGCAACAAGGACGAAGATGGAGGAGATGAATAATGTATTCAACACTGTGATCAATTGAGCTCAAGATCGGGTCATGGGTTATCCTATTCAGTTCGAGACTCTGCCATCGTAGGTGTTAGATCGTCGAACAATGTTCCAGATTATAGAAGAAGAACGTCAAAAGGCTACGGACTATCTTAGGAGGACATCGTAGAGAATGTGCCTGTGATGAGACTAATAAAATGTTAAATAATATGTAAATCCCAAGTGTTATGTAACCTATGGAATATGATAATGATGTTATCCCGGAACTTTAGTAGTTCAGGGAAGTAATGTAAATAGTAGTGATGCTATTGTTATGATGTTTTCAAAAAGATTATGAAGGAATAAAAGTTATTATTTTATTCAAAGTGTTATGTGTTACGTGATAATCTTTTATGACGTTCAATTTAAATATAAAATACTTTAAAGGTTGAACAGAATCTAATGGGTGTAGTTTAACAGAAAATGCCTCCAAGACACCAACCACGACAGAAAACCACTGAGGAAACCAACAATAACAATGTGGGAGATAACCTAGTTTAATAGCTAGTGACATTACTGACTGGTGCTTTGCAGAATCAACCTCAGAACCAAGGTACAACGTTTAAGGATTTCAAGGAGGTTGGACCACCTGAATTTCGTGGGTCCATGAATCTAGTGGAGGCACAAACCTGGATTATGAAGATAAAAAAGGTGTTTGATGTCGCTAGGGTAAGGGATGATCAGAAGACTGCTTTTGCAACATTCATGTTGAAAGTAGAGGCGAGTTATTGGTGGCAAGCCAATAGACCCCGAGGAGGTCAATGGATTATGACTTGGGATAGGTTTAAGGAGATATTCTTCGAGACCTATTTCCCAGAGAGTTCGAAGAGTCAGCTAGTAATGCAGTTTTTGGAACTGAAGCAGGGAACGATGTCGATATCTGAGTATGCCGCTAGATTCAACGAGTTGGCGAGGTTTGCGCCATATCAAGTTAGCACAGGTGAGCGCAAGGCGAAGAGATTTAAACAAGGATTGAAGCCCTGGTTGTACAGTAGGGTCTCCTTATTCCAGTTGAAAACATTTACAGCAGTGATGGAGAAGGCAATTCTCGCTGAGAGTGGAGGCGAGGCTGTAACAAAACACAACCAAAAGCAGAGAAAGAAGAAGAGTGAGGGCGAAGCTAAGAATGGCGGTGGTAACAGTGGAAATGGCAGGAACAATTTGAAGAGGAAGTGGAATGCGAATGGGGGAACTGGAAATCAGCAAAGAAACCAGCAAAATAAAAAGTTCGAAGCATGTGCTACGTGCAAAAAGTTTCACAAGGGTGTGTGCTTGATAGGGAAACGAGTATGCTTCAACTGTGGCCAGGAGGGTCACATCGCCCCAAATTACAATCAACCCAAGAAGAATGTTTGCTACACCTGCGGGTTAAAGGATCACTTTGCTCATGAGTGTCCAAAGAAGAAGTCGGGTGAGATAGCTGGAAGCAAGGGAAATGCTAGTGGAGGTGCACTGGCTATTGCTGGACCGACGTTAACAAATAAGCCCACAGAAAGAACCTTTAACATGACGGTGCAGGACGTGGTGCAATCAAAAGATGTCGTGTCAGGTATTATCCAAATCAATGATATAAATGCATATATATTATTTGATTCGAGTGCTACTTGCTCATTTATATCTGATGAATTTGCTAAGAAGTTAGAAATATCTAGTGAAGAGCTGAATTTTTCTTTGAACATATAAATTGCAAATAGGGAAGTAATTCCTGTTAGGTTCGTTTACAAGAACTGTAGGGTGAATATTAAGGGGAATATCATGATGGTAGACTTAATCCCGGTAAAACTCGGAGTGTTTGACGTGATATTGGGAATGGATTGGCTATTCAATTATGGTGCGATAATTGACTGCCAAAAGAAGTGTGTAAACCTTATGACTCCGTCAAAGGTAGTTTTTCATGGTAGCAAATCACCTAGACAAATGAGATGTCTGACGATGATGCAGGCCAAGAAGTTATTGAGTCAGGGCTGTGTAGGGTATTTAGCTTACATAGTCTATACTCAAAAGGAGAAGGGTGTGAAATTGGAGAAAATACCAGTGGTTAGGGAATTTGGGGATGTGTTTCCAGAAGATTTGCCAGGACTTTCACCTGACAGAGAAATTGAGTTTGTGATTAACTTAGCGCCAGGAACAGCTCAGATATCGAAGGCCCCGTACAGAATGGCTCCGGTGGAAATGAAAGAACTACTGGTGCACCTGCAAGAACTACTGGATAAGAAGTACATTCAACCGAGTGTGTCACCGTGGGGAGCACCGGTGTTATTCGTGAAGAAGAACGATGGATCAATGAGTCTTTGCATTGATTATAGGGAATTGAACAAAGTCACTATTAAAAATAAATATCCACTGCCAATAATAGATGACTTGTTTGATTAATTGAAGGGTGCTAGATATTTCTCGAAAATAGATTTGAGAAGTGGGTATCACCAACTGAAAGTAAGAAAGGAGGATGTACCGAAGATAGCTTTTCGAACTCGTTATGGACATTACGAATTTTTAGTAATGTCTTTTGGTTTGACAAACGCCCCTGCAGCGTTCATGGATTTGATGAACAGGGTGTTTAAACCATTTTTAGACAAGTTTGTAGTGGTATTTATCGATGATATTTTGGTGTACTCTAAAACTCAAGAGGAACACGTGGAACACTTACGTCTGACGCTGGAGATATTAAGGAAAGAAAAGTTATACGTGAAATTCTCTAAATGTGAGTTTTGGCTGGAACGTGTATAATTTCTTGGGCATGTAATTGATAAGGATGGGATTTTCGTAGATCCATCAAAAGTCAAAGCAGTGATAAATTAGGAACAACCAAGAACTCCATCAGAAGTAAGAAGTTTCTTGGGATTGGCAGGATATTACAGATAATTTATTCAAGATTTTTCCAAGATTGCTACTCCATTGACAAATTTGACGAGAAAATCTGTAAAAATTATTTGGACAAAAAAGTGTGAGGAAAGTTTTTAAGAACTGAAAAAGAAGTTAAGTGTGGCACATGTGTTGTCGTTGCCAAATAATACAGGAAACTTTGTGGTGTATAGTGATGCTTCACACAAAGGATTGGGTTGTGTCCTTATGCAGAATGGCAAAGTCATTGCGTATGCATCAAGGCAACTAAAAGACTACGAGAAAGGGTATCCGACTCATGATTTAGAGTTGGCGACGGTTGTGTTTGCATTGAACATATGGAGATATTATCTCTATGGAGAAAAATGTGAGATCTACACAGACCATAAAAGTCTGAAGTATATTTTCACACAGAAAGACCTGAACATGCGGCAAAGGAGATGGATGGAATTGATAAAAGATTACGATTGTGAGATCTTTTATCATCCGGGCAAAGCTAACATAGTTGCAGATGCCTTGAGTAGGAAAGGCAGCGAAAAGTTGATGTTGTTAACTGATAAGGAGGAGCTCATTTCAGCAATGGCAAGGCTAGAGCTAGAAATCAAATTTCCAGAATAATTCGGTGAAAAATTGTTCCAGATAGAAGCTGGTCCAACTGTAGTGGACAAAGTGAAGAACGCACAACTACAAGATGAAGAATGCAAGAAAATAAAGGAAAGCGTGGTCGAGGATAAAGAAGTGAAATACAAGGTCGATACTGAGGGAATGCTAAGATTCGAGGGACAAATTTGGGTTCCACCAGTACAAGATATTAAAGAAGACGTCTTGACGGAAGCTCATAGCTCAAGATACTCGATTCATCCAGGAAGTACGAAAATATATCAAGATTTGTGGCGACATTTTTGGTTGCCGAACATGAAAAGAGATGTTGCAGAATGCGTTGTAAAGTGCTTAACATGTCAGAGAGTGAAGGCAGAGCATCAACGACCAAGCGGATTACTTCAACCGTTGGAAATACCAGAATGAAAATGGGAGCATATCACAATGGATTTCGTTGTAGGTCTTCCAATGACCTAGAAAGGATACGTTGTGATATGGGTGATAGTAGACAGATTAACGAAATCTGCACACTTTTTGCCAATAAAGATTAGATTTAATCTTGATCAGCTGACGAAGCTATACGTTAAGGAGATCGTCTCAAGACATGGAGTTCCAGTGTCAATTGTATCAGACAGAGATTCACGGTTCACTTCAAATTTCTGGAAGAGACTATAAGAATGCATGGGAACACAACTGAAGATGAGTACATCATATCATCCACAAACTGATCGGTAAAGTGAACGAACAATCCAGATGTTAGAAGATATGCTTAGAGCGTGCATCATAGATTTCAAAGGAAACCGGGATGATCATCTACCGTTGGTGGAGTTTGCATACACCAACAGTTACCATGCAAGCATTGGTATGCCACCGTACGAGGCGTTATACGGCAGAAAGTGCAGAACTCCACTATGTTGGGATGAAGTTGGTGAGCATCAACTGTTAGGCCCCCAGAATTGGTATAGCAGACAGCTAAAGTTATCAAACTCATCAGAGCAAGATTGGTAGCTGCTCAAGATCGACAGAAAAAATATGTTGATCAACACAGGCAGAATCGTGAATTTGAAGCAGGAAGTTTCGTGTTCCTGAAAGTTTCTCCTTGGAAGGGAAAAATTCGTTTCGGCAAGAAAGGAAAGCTCAGCCCCAGGTTTATTGGACCTTTCAAATTTTTGCGACGAGTGGGAGAAGTAGCTTATGAGGTAGCTTTACCTCCAGAATTAGAGCATGTGCACAACATTTTCCATGTGTCAGTGTTGCGACCATATAAACCCGATTACAAGCATGTGATCGAGTATGAACCGTTACAGTTTAGTAAAGATTTGTCTTACGAAGAGATTCCTATCCAGATAGTCGACAGGAAAGAACAAGTGCTCAGGAATAAAGTGATACCTTCTGTGAAGGTGAAATGGAGGAACCACACTGTCGAAGAGGCTACATGGGAACTCGAAGCCGATATGATGAAAAATTATCCTAAGTTATTTATTTAGTCTATGTCTTCGATTTTGGGGACAGAATCCTTGTAAGGAGGGAAGGATGTAACGATCCGAAATTTTAAATTGTAATATTAAATATTTATCGAATAATATAAATATTTATTTGATGTGTCTATCGTTGAATTGATGAAATAAATATTTTATTGATCTGATGGTTGTTAGTAAATATTTATGAATCAAAATTTATTAGGGAATTTTTCTAAATTAAATTAATTTATAATTTAGAGAGCTGTAGAAATAACATGAGATGTTATACTGTTGTTTTGATTTAATAATTTAGATGGTATATTAAATTATTAAATAAAGTTATAATGAAAATTATAATTTTGTGATATTTGCTAAAATGCTATATTTAATTAAAATATAGTATGTGATTATAATTATAAACTAAAGTGTTTATAAATATATATATATATGGGTTTTACGATAAAATTGCATGTTCTGTTAATTTCATGTTTTGAATTGTTGTTATATAAATGAATTGTGGTGATTATTCATGTTGGTGAAGTTTTAGTTTGTATATAAGCATGAAATTTCAGGCTAATTTCGTTCTAATAATATAAATAATGACAGTGTTTATGTTCTTCATATAGCTTGGGTAGGTATCAATTTTAGTGGCCAACTAGTATGTAAAATTATAAATTGAAGCTTGTATATGTTAGTTCATTGAGATACGAGCATAACGTAATTTGAATGGAGTGATTTGAACAAATAATGAATTTATAGTGATGGTTTTTGGGATGAATATCAGAAATGGAGTTTTATATGAAATACATGAAAATTGAGAAATTAAAATAGTTTTAGTTGTTGTTAAATTGTGCTAAGTGGCTGAATATGTTAGCAATCATGTTTATGATAGTTGTATATTTATTTTACGTGTTGTTACACTACAAAAAAATGGGACTTCAGCAACAACCGATTTTCGTTGCTAAAGGTTCCAAATTTCGTTGCTAAAGGGTTTTGGCAACGACTTTGCTGTCGTTGCGTCTTTCGTTGCGCAATGAGCGTTGATAATTGTTCCGCAACGAACGTATTTTTTTCGTTGCCAAAAGTAATACATTTTGCAACGAAATTTGGCTTTCGTACAGAGACATCGATCCTTTAGCAACAAAATGTATTGTTGCAGAATAATTAAAATGTCGTTGCTAAAAACCCCATTTCGTTGCAAAAGCCTGCTAATTGGCAACGAAATGAACTCCTTTTTTTTTTGCAACGACCATGTATTTTCGTTGCAATTGACACCATTTTGCAACGACATTTTTCGTTGCAGTAAATTATAAAAATTGTTGCCTAAGCTTGCTTTCGTTACGGAATGTAAACTTTTTAGCAACGATTTTCGTTGCTGATTATATTATTTGGCAACGACATTATGCTAAATCAGCAACGAAAATGTTTGTTGCTGGTTATTTATCAATAGCAATGAAAGTCGTCGATTAGCAACGACATTATTTGTTGCCGTTTCTTTATATGTGCAACGAAAGTTGATATGATTTGCAACGATAAAAAATGTTGCCTTTTATTTTAGTATTAGCAACAATATCCTCTCCGTTGTTATTAGGTTAATTTTTCATTGCCAAATATTATATTTTTAATGCCATTAGCAACAAAATTTTGTTGCTAAATGTATAAAAATTTGTTGCTATATTAAAACTTGTTCAATGCTTTGGTAAATAATTATAGTGTTGCCAAATCAAAATTTGACATTCTTTTTGTGTACCTGGCTAGCTCAATGTCCCCATAACAAATAATGGCAAAAATACAAAAAACTAAAATATTATTAACTTAGTAAAATCATCCACTACATAATCATTCATTATCTTTACAATTAACCATCTAAAACTACCATAGTTATTCAATAAAAGTATATATCTACATATATAGAGAGAGTACACTTCATAATTTCGTCTCTGAACTACAGGGAGAGAATGCTTGCACTTCTCCAACATGCTCACTATCAAATCTTCCTGCAATTACACATGAATTCGTATTGATTGCTATTATATTATTTAAAATCCATGAACAGACCTATTAACTTAATTAGAAATTAATAAATAATAGACTTTCAGGACAAGATCTAGAAACAAACCAATACCAGCTTTATTGTTCACCTGAACTGTTTAAACTTTTACCCTATCTTGTGACAATGTTTTAAATCCATATATTAAAGTCTGAATAATATTGGAAATTACATCAGTTTATATAGAATGGAGAAAATCTTAATTCTATTTAAACAACTTTGAAAACTAACCTAAAACAACATGCTACTATAATTGAAAGATATCAATTAACTACAATAGGTTTAACTATAAATAAAATTATTATTATTATTATGTAATCAACAGAACAAAATAAAATTAGATTGGTCACAAAAAATATTATGACAATGAAAAACAGCATAGCAGGAAACAATTAAAACAAAAAAGTAAAATATCCATGATAATATTCAAAACACAACCTTTAAGGGGCTTCTTATCATTGAGAAGCTGTCACAATGTAGATAACTGCTGCAGCAATAGATATAGGGCTCCTCCTACAATAACAAATGAATAAAATTTTACTGAGTCAAAAAAGCTAGTGGTAAATTTTACTAAATTTTCCTTGCACATAATCTATGGCTGCTAGTGGTACATGGCC
This sequence comes from Panax notoginseng, assembly GCA_016801055.1. NCBI lineage: Eukaryota > Viridiplantae > Streptophyta > Magnoliopsida > Apiales > Araliaceae > Panax > Panax notoginseng. Next base: position 119,903,774 of record CM029014.1, on the reverse strand, counting down.
TGCTATTTGCATGTCTCTCCATGTTTTCAGGCTTAATCTAAGCATCGGTGATCAGCCCTTCTACAAATAAGGGAGATCTTTTAAACAATAGATGAGAGGCTCAGAACTCATAAGTAGTTGGCATTGAGTGCTAATATTTAAGATGGTTGCTAATCTTCCTCCCCTTTAGTTGCATACCACCTCAGTCTGTATCAGTAACAAAAAGAGAAACTAAGAAATTAGAAGAAATCTAAAAATGTGGTGTGTGTGAGAGAGAGAGAGATTCACAATCATGATTGTGATCTAATTTTTGAATGCATATCGAAATCGAAACAAAATGGTGTGACAAAATCACAATTGTTATGTAACTATAACAACATCTAAATTTTCAAGACTTGAGAACACTAAAAGTGAGGGAAAACAGCCTGGTGAACATATAAGTTTTAAATATTTCTTTTCCTTAGCTTTAGTCTTTAGACATAATATTGCAAGAATTAAGTAAGATGATGCCATATGACAGTGATAATGCTTACCTTTATTTGTTTCTATGAAAGAGGATCACAGTGCCTCAGCTTCTTCTTTTCCATAGTCATACAAAATCTCAATCTGCATCAGCAATCAGGAAGTTTCACTTGAGCAAGAATTAAGAAGCACAGAAGCCGATCATAGAGCAAAACTTGAAAGATTGACCACAGCATTACTACTTCAAAAACTGAATGCATGTTTATATATGTAAATCCATATTACAGATCTATATTTCAGAACAAAAGAAAGGAGCTTCACATAAATGAGGATCATAACAAAATCACAGTAAACACTTGTAGCTTGCAACAATTTTATTAAGGAAGGCATATGGTAAACTATCAAAAATGACAAACAACATAAACTATTTCCAAAATTGAATGCATGCTCATGTATGTACATGCATATTACATATCTATATTTCAGAACGAATGCCAGGAAAGAGGCTCTTACTTTCAGTCTTCTCTGATAGTATTGTTACTGTTTAACTACTTTAGTTATATTACTCTCCTTACATCTTCTTGCCAACCAAAAGGAGAACACATACCCTTTTAAACCATTATTATACAAGAACAAAGCTAAAAGGATTGTTTTCCAGGTTAACAATATATATGAATTCAAATAATCATAGATTTATGTCATTTTTTATGTTATCAACTGTACCCTCCAATAGCTGAACTGGAACAGCACTGTTCGTGTGTGTTTAAAATGGTAGCTTGCGTCAATAAACACATTTGGGAGGCTACGACCCATAAATTAGATGGAAATCTTAAATTCCAAGGGCAGACAATAAGTCCACTGAATTCATTAATTATCTCAAACTAAAGATAATACATACTTTTTCCCAGATGGCCTACGAAGTGGAGCTCTCTCATCATCAAAGTTCCGCATGTCCTCAAACCTTGTGCTCGTATTAAATATTGGTCGACTCTGCATCAAACAAATTCAAAACTGCAAGACCACTATTCTTCAGTTGCTCTCTTCTGTCATACTGCTCTAAATCAATTGGAAACTGCAAGGTAAAGAAAACTTTGTGAGTCAACACTTTTGCTAGTTAGAGGCAACAATCATGTCCAGAGTTCTACATTCTGAGCATCATCCTGACCTCAAATATGTATCAATTTTCAAATTACATCCTAGTTGTTAACATAAGGTACATTCTATGATTTTTATCCAACCAATATGTGTTCAATTAAGAACTAAATTTCAGCTCATATTCATATTTCCAACGCCTAACCAGTAACACTAACCCCTGCATTTACATACAAAAAACACTAATATTAGCAATTAGCAGATCGAATCATTGAAATTAATAACAAGCCTGCACCCAAATCTATAAAAATCCAAAATTTTAGGTAGTGACGTGATAGAAGCAAGTTTTAGATCAAAAGGCCGCTGGAGCCGATGAGGCGATGCGTCGATGGCAGTCGGCCGATGAGAGTCGAGAGATTGAGACGAGTTCGAGATCTGGGTTTGGCCGATGGCCGTCGGCCGATGAGAGTCGAAAGATTGAGAGGAGTTCGAGATCTGGGTTTGGCCGTTTGGGACGAGAGATTGAGACTCGAGAGAGTTCGACTGTTCGAGATCTAGGTTTGGGATTTGGGAATTGATATTTGAGGGTTACGGACTTCAGTTCAAAGTCTGGGCTAGTAGCTGGCTGAGTATTACATATTTACATCATATTTACATCATAACATATTATATCAATTATATTAAATGATATAAATATATAAATATGATAATACGTTATATTATGATGTAAATGATATAAATATGTTATGATTTTAGTATTTTAATGATGTAATTTGAATTTTTGTTATTTTGATTAATTAACAAAATAATTTGAATTATATTATTTTATTATTTTTTGAATTTTAGTATTTTTTTAATTTGATTTTTTTTAGTATTTTAGTATTTTTTTAGTATTTTAAGTATTTGATGTAAATATGTAATTAATATTTTAGTGTTGGGTAAGTGACTTTTAGTATTTTGATGTGTTATACAACTATGATAAAATTTTAGTATTTTAGTACTTTGATAAAATAATTTATATATGTTATGATATAAATATGATGTAAATGATGTAAATATGATAATATGTTATGTTATGATGTAAATGATGTAAATATGTTATGATTTTAGTATTTTAATGATGTAATTTGAATTTTTGTTCTTTTGATGAATTAACAAAATAATTTTTATTTTAGTATTTTAGTATTTTTTTTAATTTGATTTTTTGTAATAATTTAGTATTTTTTTTAATTAGTATTTTTAGTATTTGATGTAAATATGTAATTAGTATTTTTAGTATTTCAGTGCCGGGTAACTGACTTTATAATAAAAAATCTTTATAGCTTAGTTGGTTTGAGCATTTTGTTTAAGGAGAGTGTTAGGTCTAGAGTTCAATTTTTAAGGAGAGCATTATTTTATTTTATTTTTTAAAAAGCCCGCGAGTCGGGCTAGGCTTTTTTATTATTAGTACTATTATAATTATTGTAATTATTATTATTATTATAATAATAATAATAATTAATAATAATAATAGTAATAGTAATTATAATAATGATTAATAATAACAACAACAATAATAATAGTAGTTATAATAATAGTAATAGTAATAGTAATAGTAATAATAATTATAATTAATAATAACAATTATAATTATTATTATAATTATAATAATAATTATAATAATTATTATTATTATAGTAATAATAATAACAACAATAATAACAATAATAATAGTAACAATAATAATTATTATAATAATAGTAACAATAATAATAAAAATCATAATAACAACAACAACAACAACAACAACAATAATAATAATAATAATAATAATAATAGAAATTATAATAATAGTAATAATTATAATTATTATAATAATAAAAATAATAATTATAAGATAAGTAATAATTATTCTAATAATAATAGTATTAATAATAATAGTAGTAAATATAATAATAATAATTATAATCATAGTAATAGTAATAGTAATACTAATAAAAAAATATAGCACATGAAGCACGAATTTTTTTTTAATAATGACTTATAAGTAAAAAAAAAGTTAAAATTTAAGTTATTGTCAAATACTAAATAATAACAAATGACTTATAACTTAGTTTTACCAACTTATAAGTCATTGTCAAACACCCTATAATTCAAGATATAAAGAGAAATTAATATTTGATTATAAAAAAAATTACAAGTTAAAAAAAATGAGAATTTGAAAAATGGGAGTTAAAAAAAATTTGCACACCATTGGTGCAACTTTATTGTTATTGTTATTGTTATTATTATTATTATTATTATTATTATTATTATTATTATTATTATTATTATTATTATTATTATTATTATTATAATTATTATTATTATTATTGTAATATATAACTTCTTGAGATTATATTAATGGTATGTAGTGAAGGAGAAGAAATGAATATATGGGGGAAATCTCATGTTTTGTTATAAATATTAATCCTTGTAAGATATTAACAGATAACTTGTGTTGCTCCAGCGGTCAAATGACTAAAGTTCCAAATGATAGGTCACAGGTTCGAATATGTTTTGCATTTGGACATAATTTTTAAATACTAAATACGAATATTTTTTTACAATTCTCCGAATACCGAATATGATCTTACAAAAACATGCTTATTGGGATTATCTTAATTTAAGGCAACATTGTAATAGTCGTTGCAAAAAGCTGTATAAGATATGCAACGAAAATAAAAATTATTGCCAATGAATGTGGTACATATTAGGCAACGAAATATAGCAACAAAAAAACTTTCGTTGCCCACGATGAGGAGAAATCAAGTGTTTAGAAATTTTGCAACGAATTTCTAACGAATTTTGTTTCCAAAATTTTGCAACGACTTATGAATTTCGTTGCAAAAAGTGAAAGCCTGACACAATCTGCAACGAATGACAAGTTTCGTTGCTAAATATACACTTTGTTGCTTGAAAAATCGTTGCTAAAGCCCCATTTTTAGCAATAAAAGAACTTTCGTTGCCCACGATGACAGAAAACCAAGTGACCGAAAATTTTGCAACGAATTTCTAACGCAATTTTTTCCCGCCAATGAATTAGCAACGAAATTTTGCAACGACTTATGAATTTCGTTACAAAAAGTGAAAGCCTGACACAATCTGCAACGAAGGATAAATTTCGTTGCTAAACATATACTTTTAGCAACGACTTATAAATTTTTTGCCCGAAAAATTGTTTCTAAAAGCCCATTTTTTTGTAGTGTTATCACTGTTTGGTCGGTGAAAATTGTGTTTGTTAGGCTAAAGTCGGCTACTGTTCAGTAGCCTTCTCTGCGTCTGTCTAAGCACCGGCACAGTTGCACCGGTGCCAAGGCAAAAAACGGCGCAGCTGCGCCGGTCCCAGACCTTTGTATAGCGCAGCTGAGCCATACCTTGGTTTGAGATTCTGGTTCTGTTGTTGCTGCAGATTTGTGATAGCAATATGGCATGGTCTGAAAGTATGTTAGCATGATAAATGGGTAATGTTAAGGTTAACATAATATAGTGAACGGTGGTTAGTAAGTTCAAAGTTGCAAAAATGATTAGTAAATCGAGAACGCGTTATGTGATAATTTAGTATACATAATGAAAGTTAGACAAGTGTTGTGAAATAAAACACTTAGAGTTTCTAAAATGTAAATGGTAATGAACATGTTTTGGTATGTTAACATATCTAATGGGTATTGTGGTTCTAAAATTATGTGTAGGTGATCATGAGTTTAATTTTATAGCTTACACTCAAGGCAAGTTTTCTAACTCTACACTTTCGTTGAGTTAGTTATATTATTACATTGTGTAACTTTGTTCTTTTGATTGAGCAAGCTTTTTATCTTAACTGTTATTGAATAAGTCAATTGTTCCTAAAATTCATTCGAGTAATCTTTAACTCTAATGTTATTTGAAATTCTCATTTTATTGATTCTTTTTTACTTGTTTATAGTTAAGCAAGTTTCTTAAGTTCTATTATTGTATAATGAACGTAGTTTTTAAACTCTCGTCTCTATTACTGAACTGTTTTAAGTCTTTGTATGAGTTAATACCATGTTGGGCAAGTTTTTAGTTTCTAGCTTGCTATCAGTTAATGTACGTTCAGTAATTTCATTTTTAATGTTATAAGACTCTAACCTTAGCTTATTTATTGTTCAAGCAAAGGTTTACCATTTTATTCATTTTGTTAAATACTTATGCTCTATAGTTATTTCAAACATGAGTTTAATATGTATAATCAGTTCATTTATGATTCTTAATTGTTCTATGTTATGTTGTTATTAAACATCTGTTGTGATTATCAAACACTATTGATTCAACTAGTCCTCTAGTTGATGTTCGTTAAACTTCAATTTCTCTTGAAAGCTTATCCAAACCAAACTTTATTTGGTGCGGACTAGTACTCTAAATATTAGGGTGAACAACCCTATTATTATTAGGGGATAATTTACGCGTAGCGTTAAAAGGTTTGTACACAATACATTGTACGAAGGGCTGATCCCCCTAAGTACGAGGAGTCCTTATAGTCTTATGATTGTTAAAGTTGGAGTTGAAAGATTACTCATAATCGTGGACCTAGTTCATGGTCTTTTGACCCTCAGTTATATGTATTCCACATTTTGGATTCCAACTTTTGATTATCATTGTTGGAGTATTATTCAGACTTGATGAGCCTATTCGTTGGCAATTATTATTATTAATTTCCTGTTGATTTATTGTTGTATCCGGTGAGCAACTGTTCTGCTCACTCTTGCATATTTATACACTCATTGCAGCTAAAGTTGAGAAGGTAGATGAGCCTTCAACTAGCAAAGGAAAGGGAAAGATGTACAAGTGATGCTGATTTGTACTTTTGTTTACTGTAATGATCATAGACTTTTCAATAATGATGTAATGTAATAATTAAATTCTGCAATTGAATGATGTTTAAAGGTTAGATAACTTGGGATGTTTTTGAATTAATGGTGTAACCCTATTTAAAGGGATGATTATGGTTTAAATATTATTTTATCTGGGTAGATAGTATGAATGTTTGGATAGTGAACACCAAATCTTGTGAGAATGAAGTACCTAAATTTGGGGGTATCACAGGGACTATATGTGACGACCCAAGAATTTAGAAAATTATTTAAATATCAAATTATTGAATAATGGTTAAATAATAAATCTAGACATAAAATAAGTAAATGGATTTGGCATTTCTGGAAAGAAATTTTATTGATTATAAAAATATTTTGTGGTGAATTATTCACGATTAAGGGTATAAGTGTATATGCATCTGTGTATGTGGATTTATGTGTATAGTTTGTGGTATAAGGGTCAAGGGTTGACCAGATAAACTATATCAGTGGCAAACCCTAATATAATATTAAGAATGTCAACGTTCAGTTAGAAAATCCTAATGATTCATTAGAAACCCTATTACCGGTTCTGAAAACCCTAATTTCAGTTTTCGGAAATCTTAAACCCTAATTCAGAATATGAAACCCTAATTTGTGAATTTAAAAACTAAATTTAATGATTTAAGTATTTGTGATTATAAATATAATTAGGGATAACCCTAATTAACTATTTAGAAAAAAAACCCTAATTCTTGGGTTATAAACCCTAATGCATGATCATGAAACCTAAATGTTAAATTAGTAATTTTAATTAGGAAATATTAATCGTAATTAGCAAGCTTGAATAATGATTAGTAAATTTTAATATAATTAGAAAATCCTAATTATAATTTAGAAATAATAATTTTTTATTTTGAAAATCGAAATTTGGAAATCTTAGAAATTAAATTTGAAATATTTTAGGGTTAAATCCTAAACCCTAAGGGTCAAACCATAAACCCTAGGGGTTAAACCCTAAACCCTAAGAGTTTGGACAAATTACTAATATGTCGTTAAATTAAAAGGAAAAAGACAAAAATGCCCTTTTCTTAACCCTTAAGCAAAAGATTGTGTAATCTTGTGAGTCATCAAGCCAAACCTTATCCCATGTGCTTATTATCCTCTAAGATCAGATTTGGTGCCACCTTGCAATGATAAGATACATTGAATCTAAAAATCAAAAAGTTAAGTAAGTAAAACTCTTACTTTATCTCTCATTCATGTCCAACCCATTCTCTCTCTAACTTTTTGGAATTTAGAGAGAGAGATAGAGAGAAATTAAGCCAGAATCAGATCACAGCAAGTCATGATCAGATCATGAGGATTAGAATCTAGATCAAGCTTTAAAAGTGGTAAAAACCATAAAATTTGGAAATCCTTAAAGATTGTTGTTAATGTTATGATTTGTTGTTTAGAAATGTGCTATAAGGTGTCATTTAGAGATCTGGGTTGTTAGATCCCAGATCCATAACATCTAGATGCTCGAATCTAAAGATTTCAAAAATTTGGAAATATTGAAAATGATGACCTGACAGCTATATGTCAGGGCTTGTAGATCCGTGTGTATTAGGTGTTATGTGTGTTTGATGTTTTGGATATGTTCTATGCCATGAGTACTTTGATCTAGAAATTGAATCAAGTCCAGATCATGTGTAGATTACAAGTTATGAGTGGTCAAAGTCAGTTTACCGGCAACGAAAACTAAAATCTGGGCAGCCCAGAATTTCCAGATTACGTCTGACAAGTTTTTTAGGCCATGAATCTTGCTGAGGTTTTCTAGTTTGGCCAAGTTGTTATTTTTATGTTGTAGACTTGTATGTGAACTACACATACAAGTCATTATAATACCCAGATCATGCATAGGATCCAAGATATTGTGGGTCAAACCTACGTTGACCACCAGCTTTTGTAAAAATCTGGGAAACCCAGATTTCTTAAGAACATGATTTCTGTCAGAACTTTGACCATGCTTAATCTCTTTGTGTGATCTTATTAGACTTCTTTGGTGAATTATACTTGTACCTTGACATGTGGAATACAGGATAGTACCTTTACATCACACAAACCAGACCTAGATTCCAAGTTATGAAGCTCTAAAGTACCCTACTCGAGTTGTTCTTCATTTCTGGGAAACCCAGAAATGAAGAACAGTCACTGACAAGAATTGGGAGGCTTAGATCTTGCAGATTTGATTTGTTTTGGCTATGAAACTTGTTTTAGATTATAGTAATACATCAATACTACAAACGTAATACACTATACTGCTAAGAAACCTTATGATCAAAAAATTATATGTGGTCAAACCACCTACCTTATTGACTGACAAAGTTTCTAGAAAAGGCTCAAGAACAGGCCAAGAACACCTATAGCGACGGGTCTGTCGCTATAGGGCCTTTTAGCGACACTTAATTTCGAAAAAATACTTATTTTAATTATATAAATCGAATTAAATAGTTTTTATTTATTAAAAATACAAAATAAATTTCGAAAAATTATTTCAAAGTCTGAAAAATAGTTTTTAATTATTTTGAGTATATTTCATAAATATTTAATATTTTTAGAATATAAATGGTATTTAATTTATTTAATTATAATATTAAATAAATCATTTAAAAATGATTTTAATACATGAAAAATCATAAAAAATTATATTATGGTATAAAAAAATATTTTAAGTTATTTTTAATGACTTTTAATATTTTGTTATGAATTTCATAAATTAATCAATATTAATGGTAATTAATTTATTTAATAAATGAATTAAATAAATTATGAAAAAATAGAATTAATAATTTATAAATCATATAACAATGATTTAAGTATTATAAAAATATTTTAGGTTATAAAATATAACTTTTGATATTTTGTCATGAAAATATTAATATTTTAATATTAATAGCAATTAGCGGATAATTTATTTAACGGTTTAAATATCATATAAATGTGATTTTAAGGTATGAAAAATACGTTGATATATTATAAATATATTATAATATTATGACATGTATTTCATTAATATTTAGTATTAAATAAATATTAATGATAATGGAATTATGAGGTATTTAAATCATTTAAATACGAGTTTAATGATTGAAAAGTATTGATAAATGATAATAATTATCTAAAAATTATTATGAGACTTGGAAAAAAAATTTGACTGATAATAAATTATCTTAGATAATGGTTAAGTGTTTAGGCAGAGTTTAATTGAACTTAAACTCGATATTTTTTTGACTAGGCCGTCGGGATGTCAGAATTATACCGAACTCGACTCAAACTGTAAAAGTTTGAATTGAGGTTAGTCCTATGTGTGTTATAAACTAATAGGGTTATGTGATAATGTGTTTAAGTTATTTTAAATATTGTGATGATATTATTCTAATTTGTATATCGATATTATGTATATATTAGGTTCAGACAAAGCTTATTAAAATGCATAACGATAATCAACGGAACATGCAAGTTTTTCTTAACTCGACCTCGAGTTGTTTCATTCAGATATACTTGTGTTTAATCATTACAGATTGTCATGTCCATGAATTATTTATTCGCACTCGGTGCATAATGCATGTATTCATCAGGTATGAAAGGCTGATCACCTTCATTACAATTCAGTATATATATATATATATATATATATATATATATATATATATATATATATATATATATATATATATATATATATATATGTGTGTGTGTGTGTGTGTGTGTGTGTGTGTGTGTGTGTGTGTGTTCATGTTCAATATTTGTTCAGCTATGTAAAATTTGTTCATGCTAGTTCGCAATTATATTGTAGAACTATAGCCAGCTTTTATTTAATTCTTTCTATCATGATATATCTTTAATTTATTGAACTTAAACTTGTTGGGCAAACTTATTGCTCACCCTTGCTATATCATGATTTGACATTGCAGATTAAGATGAAAACGTCGGATATAGGAAAGGATAAAACCAAGTTCAACTTGGGATTTGATGTGTAGCTTAATTGTAATAGAATAGTATAATAATAATGTTATTGTAAGTCAAATAAGTTATGAATTGTGTATTAAGTGAAGGTTCTCGACCTTGGGTAAAATAATGTGTATGTTTATTGTATAAACAATTTATGTTTATATCTTCTACAAATAGTACTAGTTATAGAATGATTGTAATAGTGATAGATTGATTGTACCGGATCCGTGGTGATTTGGGACCCGGATTTAGGGCTTTCACAGTTGGTATCAAAGCTGTTGGTTATAAACCTAGGGTAGTGATACCTTTGTTTAATAACCGCAATGATTAGGATAAGTACTAACTCAAATAGAGTTAGTGTGTCGGTAAGATTCAAAGACGAATTTCGACGAGTTATAAGATACAGAGTTTCCTAACTCTGATAATAAAAGTGAACAGCAGTGATGAATAGATAGAGTCTAAAAGACAAAAAGTATTGGGATAGGAGATTGTAAAACAAAATAATCAAGACATAAAAAAATAAATCGTAATATATACAATGAGATCACCCCGTGATCTGATAAGGTGAAAGCAGGGAGAAGAATCAAGTGAATGATTGAAAAGTTTACAGCCAAGATTGTTGTGCGTCTATGAATTGGTACAAATTCAGGAAAGGATTATGAATACAAATTAAATGACATTCGAATTAAGAATGTAGTTAGTATTAAGTGGGGATTTCAATTGAGGACTCATGTCAGCAGCTAAGTTGTATGATTCTTCGTATGGGAGTTGAATTGTACTTGGTGTAATAACCGCTTAGTTTTTGGAAAAGATAATCATTAAAATGTTGTGTCGCGCTATTTGCTAGATGCATGTTGAGAAGGTAATTCTTTTCTCTTATGTATAACAGATAAATAGGTTATAGGTAGAGAATATAAGGTTAAGTACGAGTTCTTAAAACTCATACTTATGGTACGTTCGTGACTCATAATTATATGAAATGGTAATGAACCCCTCAGCGAATGGATGTCGAATGTCTGTCTAGGACAAGTTCTTAAATTCATATGATTGTGGCAAGTTCCTGAACTCATAAGTGTGTTAAGTTTGACGAACTGGGCATTGTTTTGTGTGAAAAGAGTATTGAGGATAATAGGAATAGATAGATTACTAAGCAATTGATCATTAGTAGAGACATTAGGTTTTCCAAATCTGCTAGCTATGCTAGACTTCGAACTTTTTGGACATCAAGCTAAATACGCACTAAGTGCTTTTTGAAATGAATTTTTATTCTCAACTCCGGGTGACCATTGTGTACGAGTGGGCTTCGGGCCACCGACACGTCGTTACCTGTTGAATAATAAAATAGATTTGCAAAGATTTTTTGAACGGTTTAAAGTACAGTCTATGCTAATTGCTTCGGCTAGACAATAATGATTTGAAATATCAAAATACATTTTTATTTATCACTTATGTACAATGTAACCTGGTGCAGAGATGATAAAAAGTTGATGGAGTTATAAATGCAGGAATACTAAGTGTTGAATTGATCTAAAATCGATGTTCCACTATTGTATGATGTGTTATGACAAAGTCATACAATGACGACATCTTCAAACGGGCTGCTAATATAGTACGACATAATGACGTCATTTTCAAACTAATTTTAAAAATTTTAATTTGCCAACGGGGGTTGGCTACACCTAAATATTTTGATTGAATTGAATTATTGATATGAGTCTATGCTATTCGATTCCGCTAGACTAATGTTTTTGAAAACTCTAAGTGTTCATTGAAAGAAATTTTCCCGAACCAAATTATTTTGGTGCAGAATCTAATAAGACTGAGGTAAAATTTTGTGTTTATGGCAGAGACGAGAAACAGATTCGACCAGCAGTACTTGATAAGTACAGGGCATACCGGCCTAATTACCCACTATGTTCGTAAGTTATGACGGTTTGCGGATGAATTTCCATATAACTTGTAACGTCCCCAAAATCTATACAATTTAAATCCCGACTTCGGTCGTTAACCACACATTCAACCTCTAAATAATACATCATCATTCGATGTTAAACTTAATTAAATTGCGGAATATTTAAAACTTTTATACATTTCCTTCTTTCTTGTCCTGAATCGCAACAATTACATTACATCTCTTTGATTCAATCTTATATCATGAATCGTTACAACAAAATGACTATACAAAGTCTTACATCATAACTAAATATCCATAAACATTGGATAGCTCAACTTACATTTCAACAACATGTTACGTTCAAAATATGAAATACATTTCTCATAAAACATAAGTAATCTTCGTGAATATAGATCTCTATAACTCATTTAGCACATATCCTTACCTTAATTCCTTGACCTGCAAAAGTGGTTATTTGCAAGAGTGAGCTCGACAGCCCAGCAAAATCTAACAGTTTTCATGCATCACATAGCACATAATAACATGCTCGATATACATCTCATTAAAGTAACATGGCATAAATGCTTTTAATTCACATAGCAAATATCAAGATTGAGTTCATTACTCAATCATCATTCTTTAGCCAAAGTAATGCAGTCATTTATTGACCTTAACATTTCATAATTTCAACATATATAACATATCATGCAATTTAAAATAGTTCATCAAGTCCACGTAGAAAATAGGAACCGAAAGACTTGCCTTGATCGTTGTTTACCAATAATAGTTTAACAGCTTACAGTTATCTAAACTTCACATGCCCTACACAATTATATAATCATACACATCAACTATTAGTCACATAACAACACATAGTAATTGTAATGTAAACTCTACTCCACATCTCATAATCTTTTCTATTAATTAGCACACAATGTTCAATTAGATTGTGTAGACTTTAGACTTATAACTCACTATATTTCTTCTTAGTCAAACTCGAAGTTCATTCAAGTGCTTAATTCTTGCTAAGACTACTTATTGGTTTTATATTAAACTCATTTCATATCTTATAATATTCATTTCAATTGAATTGAAACACTTTTTAAGTTCGTTAACACTTGGCACGACGTTTCGACGTTCAATCGTCACACACCCGATTTGCTTCTCTTGTGTATGCTTACTATGCTTCAATAACTTATCTAATACATTATTTATTAATGTTAATTATCATTATATTTACTAGCATTCAAGTTTTATAACTTAGAATATCATCTTTTATGGTCAGGCGCACTACACATGCATATGTGCATGCCCGACGCCCTCCGATTGCCCTCAAAAACATAATAGTCCTAAAGATGACCATTTTGACTACTGTTACATACCTCAAATTAAAAAACTTAAAGCATCAAAGTTGTAGGTCTACTCGTCCTCGTTCAGGATCATCTTGAATTACCTCAATCGAAGTTCGTATGAGAAAGTTATGTCCATTTTACTACAGGAGTTCAAAACTGTCCGAGTCAGACTACAAATCCGGCACTGGGGCGCGAGGACTAAGCCAACTAGTGGCGTTGGGGCGCGAAATTGGTGCTGGGGAGCGAATTTCAGTGTCGTGGCACGAATTTCTGGCGCTGGGGCTCCATTTTTGGCGCTAGGGCACCATTTTTGGCACTGGGCTCTATTTTTGGCGCTAGGGCGCCATTTTTGGCGTTGGGGCGCTATTTTTGGTGCTGGGGCGCCGAAACTTGCAGAATCGCACCCCACGAAGAACATAACAACTAAATTTCTGTCTATAACTTAATTTCTAACACTAATTAACATGCATAACTTCATTGTAAACTACATATAAACGTTAATAATCATCCATATAACAATTACCAACAATTAAACAACTACTTTAGGAAACATAATCCTTTGAAAACACTGTTTTAAGAAAACTCCATTGTTAATGTTTGTTTAACACTATAATATCAATAATAACCCAAACTTGATTACTTTAAAGTACGATTCTCTGAAATTCATACCCAATTAACATACATGACGTTCAATTTCATAAATAGCATACAATCACCTACTAATTTTTGTTATCATGCAAAACATACGTTTATACATATATATTCACTGTAAAAACTATTTCCTTCTTGCAAACGTAATTTATCATACAATTCTTCATCTAACACTAGTTATAATCCTCATAATCCCATACCATCACTATAATTCAATTGTATAATAGCAATTACAGAAATTATACCACCAACACAGTGAATTTTTAGAACACCGAGACTAAGGAATTATAGTATAATACATATATGTTAAGATTATAAAACATACCTTCTGTTGCTTTGAAACTATTTGTTAATCACTGATAATAGCTAGAAGAAGTCAGAACTTGCTTCGAAAATCACAGCCTTTTCTCTCTCAAATTTCTTTTCTTTCTTAGGTTCAGTCTTAGACTAGGCTAGCGTAAACCAATAACTGACAAAAGTATACGACAAAATAAAAACTGATATGGCAATAATAAGCCTACTTATTATATCAGTTACAGAAGATAACGTATAGATTAAATATATTTTATTTATTTATTTTATTTTGTAAATAATTTAAATTTCAAAAATCCAAAAGCCATAGGGCTTTGTTTGGCAAACCAGTTAAAATTAAGGAATTTATACCCTTAAGCATTGTTTGGGTAAAACCAAATCAAAAGTACTTTAATTTATTTTAATAACTAGTTATAATATAGTTATTTATCACACTTCTTTTAATTAAGTTTTCATACTTAATTAATTAATTCTAATAACAATTCATTGCAAAATATAATAATTTATTTGATCATTATAAACTCTCTAACTTAATTATTAAATTAAATTAGATTACTATTTCAAAATAATTACTTTTCTTAACTCATTAATTATTTATTAAACAAATAAATAATCAAATCACATCAAATCAATTAAACAAATACTTATTCAACGATAAACACATCCATTAAATATTTATATAATTCAATAAATATTTAATTAAAAAAATCTGGATTGTTACATCATTCCCTCCTTACAAGGATTCTATCCTCAGAATCACAACTCAAACCACTCATTCGTTACAATCTTCCCTATTTACAAATATTATGTCCCCAGAATCGAAGACACAAATTAAACAAATAACTCAGAGTAATCTTTCATCATTTTATCTAAATATAGATTTTATATTTCCTACTACATTCATTATCTAACAAATTATAGGTTTCATTTCATAACTTTTACTTGCACTCAATTATACTTGAGTATTATATATCTTTTAACCCATTCATTTCCTTTTCTAAGGATTACTGTCATAAATACTAGGGATATTACATTCACCCTTTCTTCTAAAAATTTCGTCCTCGAAATTTTATCAATTAATATTTATTCATTCAATCTATCAAAGTAGATTTTACGTTAATACTATATTCATTCCTTAGGTTCTATAACCACTTCTTCCACAAAGATCATTCTACAATTCATACAATTATTAACTTTTCTATTAAAAGTTTCACATTATTCTTTGATAATTCATATCCTTCTCACTTCAAAATCTCTTTTCTCACTTATTCAACATACTCATCATTCAGTGTCGCATTCTACAACTTACTTCTTTCTAAGGAATACTTTCCTTTCCATATTCACTTCAGAATAACATGAATCCTCCACAATTGCTAAATAATTGGGAAGCAGTATGAATAACTCAAGATTTTAAAAGATTATCCAATCATGCTGAGGGGTCACAAGACCTTGAACTACGTCCCCAGGTTATCAAGTATATCTCGACTTGAAACTTTAACAGTCATAAGACTATATGGACCTCCGTACTTAGGGTGTTAAGCCATTCGTACAATGTATTGTGCACAAACATTTCAGCGCAAAGTGTAAACTAAGCGTAACCTCTAATAAAAGAGTTGTTCATCTCAGAATTTAGAGTGCAAGCATTCAACTGAGGGCCTAATGACCACGAACCATGTCCACAGTTATAAGTAATATTTCAACTTTAACTTTAACAGTCATAAGACTATAAGGACTCCACGTACTTAGGGGGATCAATCCTTCGTACAATGTATTGTGCACAAACATTTCAACGCAAAGTATAAACTAAGCGTAACCCCTAATAATAGGGTTGTTCATCTCAGCTTTTCAACATCTGAATCCGCACCAAAACAATTTGGTTTGGCATAACTTCTCAAGAAACTCTTGAATTTCATGAACATCTTTCAATATTTGTCTAGCTGAATTAAATAGCATAGACCTCTACAATAACTCAAACATTAACCGAAAAATACATATACATACATACATATGTATTCTCATATCTTAAAGAAATCTCAAAAATCTTTTTATGACGTCATGATACCGCACTGTATTTACAGTCCGTTGAGGATTCCGTTATTTGGTGACTTTATCATACTACATCATACCATAGTGGGCTGACGATCCTTAGATCACTTCCAACACTAGGTAATACTGCATTGATGACTCCATCATTTTTACCATCTTTGCACCAGGTTGCATGATGCATTAATGATATAAAATATATTTTGATATATTGCAAATCATTTTTGTCTAGCCGAAGTAATTAGCGTAGACATACGAATAACAGTATTGTTGTTAAAACTCATTGGTTCCATTATTTGATCCAATGTTTTTCAAGAAAATAAAAGTGTAAACATCAGCACGAAGTCAATAAATTTCGAAAGTATAGCATAGCTAGTAGATTTAGAATACCTATGCTTCCACCATTAACTCCACTTTCTATAATGATCCGTTGCTTAATAGGTCTATCTATTCCTATCATCCTCAATACTCCATTCACACTTAATTATACCCTAGTTCATCAAACTTACCACATGTTATGAGTTCAAGAACTTGCCACAATCATATGAGTTTAAGAATTTATCCTAGTCAGACCATAGGCGTCCATTCGCTGAGGGGTTCAAAAACATACCAAATAATTATGAGTCACGAACCTACAATAAGTATGAGTTTTAAGAACTCGCACTTAATCTTATAATATTCTCTAACTATACTCTACCTATCTGTTATACACATGAGAAAAGAATCACCTTCTAAACAGGCATATAGCAAATAGCGCGACATAAACATTCCAATGATTATCAATGTGATAAACTGAGTGCAAACACAAAACCCTCACCCATACAAAGGTTTGGGACCCGAATTTGGGGCTTTCACAGTTGGTATCAAAGCTGTTGGTTATAAACCTAGGGTAGTGATACCTTTGTTTAATAACCACAGTGATTAGGATAAGTACTAACTCAAATAGAGTTAGTGTGTCGGTAAGATTCAAAGACGAATTTCGACGAGTTATAAGATACAGAGTTTCCTAACTCTGATAATAAAAGTGAATAGCAGTGATGAATAGATAGAGTCTAAAAGACAAAAAGTATTGGGATAGGAGATTGTAAAACAAAACAATCAAGACATAAAAAAATAAATCGTAATATATGCAATGAGATCACCCCGTGATCTGATAAGGTGAAAGCAGGGAGAAGAATCAAGTGAATGATTGAAAAGTTTACAGCCAAGATTGTTGTGCGTCTATGAATTGGTACAAATTCAGGAAAGGATTATGAATACAAATTAAATGAAATTCGTATTGAGAATGTAGTTAGTATTAAGTGGGGATTTCAATTGAGGACTCATGTCAGCAGCTAAGTTGTATGATTCTTCGTATGGGAGTTGAATTGTACTTGGTGTAACAACCACTTAGTTTCTGGCACTGATAATCATTGAAATGTTGTGTCGCGCTATTTGCTAGATGCATGTTGAGAAGGTAATTCTTTTCTCTTATGTATAACAGATAGATAGGTTATAGGTAGAGAATATAAGGTTAAGTACGAGTTCTTAAAACTCATACTTATGGTACGTTCGTGACTCATAATTATATGAAATGTTAATGAACCCCTCAGCGAATGAATGCCGAAGGTCTGTCTAGGACAAGTTCTTAAACTCATATGATTGTGGCAAGTTCCTGAACTCATAAGTGTGGTAAGTTTGACGAACTGGGCATTATTTTGTGTGAAAAGAGTATTGAGGATAATAGGAATAGATAGATTACTAAGCAATTGATAATTAGTGGAGACATTAGGTTTTCCAAATCTGCTAGCTATGCTAGACTTCGAACTTTTTGGACATCAAGCTAAATACGCACTAAGTGCTTTTTGAAATGAATTTTTATTCTCAACTCCGGGTGACCATTGTGTACGAGTGGGCTTCGGGCCACCGACACGTCGTTACCTGTTGAATAATAAAACAGATTTGCAAAGATTTTTTGAACGGTTTAAAGTACAGTCTATGATAATTACTTCGGCTAGACAATAATGATTTGAAATATCAAAATATATTTTTATTTATCACTTATGTACCATGTAACCTGGTGCAGAGATGATAAAAAGTTGATAGAGTTGTAAATGCAGGAATACTAAGTGTTGAATTGATCTAAAATTGTTGTTCCACTATTGTATGATGTGTTATGACAAAGTCATACAATGGCGACATCTTCAAACGGGCTGTTAATACAGTACGGCATAATGACGTCATTTTCAAACTAATTTTAAAAATTTTAATTTGCCAACGGGGGTTGGCTACACCTAAATATTTCAATTGAATTGAATTATTGATATGAGTCTATGCTATTCGATTCAGCTAGACTAATGTTTATGAAAATTCTAAGTGTTCATTGAAAGAAATTTTCCCGAACCAAATTGTTTTGGTGCAGAATCTAATAAGACTGAGGTAAAATTTTGTGCTTATGGCAGAGACGAGAAACAGATTTGACCAGCAGTACTTAATAAGTACAGGGCATACCGGGCTAATTACCCACTATGTCCGTAAGTTATGACGGTTTGCGGATGAATTTCCATATAACTTGTAACGACCCCAAAATCTATACAATTTAAATCCCGACTTCGGTCGTTAACCATACATTCAACCTCTAAATAATACATCATTATTCGATGTTAAACTTAATAAAATTGCAGAATATTTAAAACTTTTATACATTTCCTTCTTTCTTGCCCTGAATCGCAACCATTACATTACATCTCTTTGATTCAATCTTATATCATGAATCGTTACAACAAAATGACTATACAAAGTCTTACATCATAACTAAATATCCATATACATTGGATAGCTCAACTTACATTTCAACAACATGTTATGTTCAAAATATGAAATACATTTCTCATAAAACATAAGTAATCTTCGTGAATATAGATCTCTATAACTCATTTAGCACATATCCTTACCTTAATTCCTTGACCTACAAAAGTGGTTATTTGCAAGAGTGAGCTCGACAACCCAGCAAAATCTAACAGTTTTTATGCATCATATAGCACATAATAACATGCTCGATATACATCTCATTAAAGTAACATGGCATACATGCTTTTAATTCACATAGCAAATATCAAGATTGAGTTCCTTACTCAATCATCATTCTTTAGCCAAAGTAATGCAGTCATATATTGACTTTAACATTTCATGATTTCAACATATATAACATATCATGCAATTTAAAATAGTTCATCAAGTCCACGTAGAAAATAGGAACCGAAAGACTTGCCTTGATCGTTGTTTACCAATAACAGTTTAACAGCTTATAGTTATCTGCACTTCACGTGCCCTACACAATTATATAATCATACACATCAACTATTAGTCACATAACAACACATAGTAATTATAATGTAAACTCTACTCCACATCTCATAATCTTTTCTATTAATTAGCACACAATGTTCAATTAGATTATGTAGACTTTAGACTTATAACTCACTATATTTCTTCTTAGTCAAACTCGAAGTTCATTCAAGTGCTTAATTCTTGCTAAGACTACTTATTGGTTTTATATTAAACCCATTTCATATCCTATAATATTCATTTCAATTGAATTGAAACACTTTTTAAGTTTGTTAACACTTGGCACGACGTTTCGACGTTCAATCGTCACACGCCCAATTTGCTTCTCCTGTGTATGCTTACTATGCTTCAATAACTTATCTAATACATCATTTGTTAATGTTAAGCATCATTATATTTATTAACATTCAAGTTTTATAACTTAGAACATCATCTTTTATGGTCAGGAGCACTACACATGCATATGTGCATGCCCGACGCTTCTGATTACCTCCAAAAACACAATAGTCCTAAAAATGACCATTTTTACTACTGTTACTGACCTCAAATTAAAAAACTTAAAGCATGAAAGTTGTAGGTCTACTCGTCCTCGTTCCGGATCATCTTGAATTACCTCAATCGGAGTTCGTATGAGAAAATTATGGCCATTATACTACAGGGGATCAAAACTGTCCGAGTCAAACTACAAATCCAGCACTGGGGCGCGAGGACTAAGCCAACTAGTGGCGCTGGGGTGCGAATTTCAGCGCCGCGGCACGAATTTCTGGCACTGGGGCTCCATTTTTGGCGCTGGGGCACCATTTTTGGCGTTGGGGCGCCAAAACTTGCAGAATCGCACCCCACGAAGAACAGAACAACTAAATTTCTGTCTATAACTTAATTTCTAACACTAATTAACATGCATAACTTCATTGTAAACTACATATAAACGTTAATAATCATCCATATAACAATTACCAACAATTAAACAACTACTTTAGAAAACAAAATTCTTTGAAAACACTGTTTTAAGAAAACTCCATTGTTAACGTTTGTTTAACACTGTAATATCAACAATAACCCAAACTTGATTACTTTAAAGTACGATTCTCTGAAATTCATACCCAATTAACATACATGATGTTCAATTTCATAAATAGCATACAATCACCTACTAATTTTTGTTATCATGCAAAACATACATTTATACATATATATTCACTATAAAAACTATTTCCTTCTTGCAAACATAATTTATCATACAATTCTTCATATAACACTAGTTATAATCCTCATAATCCCATACCATCACTATAATTCAATTGTATAATAGCAATTACAGAAATTATACCACCAACGCAGTGAATTTTAAGAACACCGAGACTAAGAAATTATAGTATAACACATATATGTTAAGATTATAAAACATACCTTCTGTTGCTTTGAAACTATTTGTTAATCACTGATAATAGCTAGAAGAAGTCAGAACTTGCTTTGAAAATCACAGCCTTTTCTCTCTCAAATTTTTTTTCTTTCTTAGGTTCAGTCTTAGACTAGGCTAGCGTAAACCAATAACTGACAATAGTATACGCCAAAATAAAAACTGATATGGCAATAATAAGCCTACTTATTATATCAGTTACAGAAGATAACGTATAGATTAAATATGTTTTATTTATTTATTTTATTTTGTAAATAATTTAAATTTAAAAAATCCAAAAGCCATCGGGCACTGTTTGGCAAACCAGTTAAAATTAAGGAATTTATATCCTTAAGCATTGTTTGGGTAAAACCAAATCAAAATTACTTTAATTTATTTTAATAACTAATTATAATATAGTTATTTGTCACACTTCTTTTAATTAAGTTTTCATACTTAATTAATTAATTCTAATAACAATTCATTGCAAAATATAATAATTTATTTAATCATTATAAACTCTCTAACTTAATTATTAAATTAAATTAGATTACTATTTTAAAATAATTACTTTCCTTAACTCATTAATTATTTATTAAACAAATAAATAATCAAATCACATCAAATCAATTAAACAAATACTTATTCAACGATAAACACATCCATTAAATATTTATATAATTCAATAAATATTTAATTAAAAAAAATCTGGATTGTTACATCATTCCCTCCTTACAAGGATTCTGTCCTCAGAATCACAACTCAAACCACTCATTCGTTACAATCTTCCCTACTTACAAAGATTTTGTCCCCAGAATCGAAGACACAAGTTAAACAAATAACTCAGAGTAATCTTTCATCATTTTATCTAAATATAGATTTTATATTTCCTACTACATTCATTGTCTAACAAATTATAGGTTTCATTTCATAACTTTCACTTGAACTCAATTATACTTGAGTATTATATATCTTTTAACCCATTCATTTCCTTTTCTAAGGATTGCTGTAATAAATACTCGGGATATTACATAACCATTGCGAAAATGATAGACAATAGTCTATATAACCCCTCAGCACAATTTCAAAATTTTTATTCTTGTAAGGAATGTATTGGGTAGCATGCGATGCTGTGTATGAATGGTGTATGGTGTAAGGTAAATTTCGGGGACAAACTTTTTAGAAGAAGGGGTGAATGTGACGACCCAAGAATTTAAAAAATTATTTAAATCTTAAATTATTGAATAAAGGTTAAATAAATAACCTAAACAAAAAATAAGTGAATGGATTTGGCATTTTTGGAAAGAAATTTTATTGATTTAAAAAAATTTTGTGGTGAATTATTCACGATTAAGGGTATAAGTGTACATGCATCTGTATATGTGGATTTATGTGTATAGTTTATGGTATAATGGTCAAGGGTTGACCAGATAAACTATATAAGTGGCAAACCCTAATATTATATTAATAACGTCAACGTTCAGTTAGAAAACCCTAATGATTCATTAGAAACCCTATTACCAGTTATAAAAACCCTAATTTCAATTTTTGAGAATCTGAAACCCTAATTCAGAATATAAAACCCTAATTTGTGAATTTAAAAACTAAATTTAATGATTTAAGTATTTGTGATTATAAATATAATTAGGGATAACCCTAATTAGCTATTTAGAAGGAAAAAAACCCTAATTCTTGGGTTATAAATCCTAATGCATGATCATGAAACCTAATTGTTAAATTAGTAATTTTAATTAGAAAATATTAATCCTAATTAGCAAGCTTGGATAATGATTCGTAAATTTTAATATAATTAGAAAATCCTAATTATAATTTAGAAATATTAATTTTCTATTTTGAAAATCGAAATTTAGAAATCCTAGAAATTAAATTTGAAATATTTTAGGGTTAAACCCTAAGGGCAAACCCTAAACCCTAGGGGTTAAATCCTAAATCCTAAGGGTTTTGACAAATTACTAGTATGCCATTAAATTAAAAGGAAAAATACTAAAATGCCCTTTTCTTAACCCTTAAGCAAAAGATTGTGTAATCTTGTGAGTCATCAAGCCAAACCTTATCCCATGTGCTTATTATCCTCCAATATCAGATTTGGTGCCACCTTGCAATGATAAGATACATTGAATCTAAAAATCAAAAAGTTAAGTAAGTAAAACTCTTACTTTATCTCTCATTCATGTCCAACCCATTCTCTCTCTAACTTTTTGAAATTTAGAGAGAAAGAGAGAGAGAGAGAGAGAGAGAGAGAGAAATTAAGCCAGAATCAAATCACAGCAAGTCATGCCCAGATCATGAGGATCAGAATCTAGATCAAGCTTTAAAAGTGGTAAAAACCATAAATTTTGGAAATCCTTGAAGATTGTTGTTAATGTTATGATTTGTTGTTTAGAAATGTGTTATAAGGTGTCATTTAGAGATCTGGGTTGTTAGATCCCAGATCCATAACATCTAGATGCTCGAATCTAAAAATTTCAAAAATTTGGAAATGTTGAAAATGATGGCCTGATAGCTATATGTCAGGGCTTGTAGATCCGTGTGTATTAGGTGTTATGTGTGTTTGATGTTTTGGATATGTTCTATGCCATGAGTACTTTGATCTGGAACTTGAATCAAGTCCAGATCATGTGTAGATTACAAGTTATAAGTGGTCAAAGTCAATTGACCGACCACGAAAACTGAAATCTGGGCAGCCCAAAATTTCCAGATTCCGTCTGACAAGTTTTTTAGGCCATGAATCTTGCTGAGGTTTGCTAATTTGGCCAAGTTCTTATTTTTATGTTATAGACTGGTATGTGAACTACACATACAAGTCATTATAATACCCAGATCATGCATAGGATCCAAGATATTGTGGGTCAAACCTACGTTGACCACCTGCTTTTGTAGAAATCTAGGAAACCCAGATTTCTTAAGAACATGATTTCTGTCAGAACTTTGACCATGCTTAATCTCTTTGTGTGATGTTATTAGACTTCTTTGGTGAATTATACTTGTACCTTGACATGTGGAATACAAGATAGGACCTTTACATCACACAAACCAGACCCAGATTCCAAGTAATGAAGCTCTAAAGTACCCTACTCGAGCTGTTCTTTATTTCTGGGAAACCCATAAATGAAGAACAGTCACTGACAAGAATTGGGAGGCTTAGATTGATTTGTTTTTGCTATTAAACTTGCTTTAGATTATAGTATCACATCAATACTACAAACATGTTACACTAGACTGCCCAGAAACCATATGATCAAGAAACTATATGTGGTCAAACCACCTACCTTAATGACTGACAAAGTTTCTGAAAAAGGCTCAAGAACAGGCCAAGAACACCTATAGTGACGGGTCTGTCGCTATAGGGCCCTTTAGTGACACTTAATTTCGAAAAATACTTATTTTAATTAAATAAATCGAATTAAATAGTTTTTAATTATTAAAAATACAAGATAAATTCTGAAAAATTATTTTAAAGTCTGAAAAATAGTTTTTAATTATTTTAAGTATATTTCATAAATATTTAATATTTTTGGAATATAAATGGTATTTAATTTATTTAATTATAATATTAAATAAATTATTTGAAAATAATTTTAATACATAAAAAATCATGAAAAATTATATTATAGTATAAGAAAATATTTTAAGTTATTTTTAATGACTTTTAATATTTTGTGATGAATTCAATTAATTAATCAATATTAATGGTAATTAATTTATTTAATAAATGTATTAAATAAATTATGAAAAAATAGAATTAATGATTTATAAATCATATAACAATGATTTAAGTATTATAAAAATATTTTTAAGTTATAAAATATAACTTTTGATATTTTGTCATGAAAATATTAATATTTTAATATTAATAGCAATTAGCGGATAATGGATTTAACGGTTTAAAAATCATATAAATGTGATTTTAAGGTATTAAAAATACTTTGATAAATTATAAATATATTATAATATTATGACATGTATTTCATTAATATTTAGTATTAAATAAATATTAATGATAATGGAATTATGAGGTATTTAAATCATTTAAATACGAGTTTAATGATTGAAAAGTATTGATAAATGATAATAATTATCTGAAAATTATTATGAGACTTGGAAAAAAAATTTGACTGATAATAAATTATCTTAGATAATGGTTAAGTGTTTAGGCAGAGTTTAATTGAACTTAAACTCGATATTTCTCCGACTAGGCCGTCAGAATGTCATAATTATATCGAACTCGACTCATACTGTAAAAGTTTGACTTGAGGTTAGTCTTATGTGTGTTATAAACTGATAGGATTATATGATAATGTGTTTAAGGTATTTTAAATATTGTGATGATATTATTCTAATTTGTATATCGATATTATGTATATATTAGGTTCAGACAAAACTTATTAAAATGCGTAACGATAATCAACAAAACAGGCAAGTTTTTCTTAACTCGATCTCGAGTTATTTTATTCAGATATACTTGTGGTTAATCATTACCGTTTGCCATGTCCATGAATTATTTATTCGCACTCAGTGCTTAATGCATGTATTCATCAGGTATGAAAGGCTGATCACCTTCATTATCATTTGGTCCAGATATATATATATATATATATATATATATATATATATATATATATATATATATATATATATGTTCATGTTCATGTTCAATGTTCAATGTTCGTTCAGCTATGTAAATTTTGTTCATGCTAGTTCGTAATTATATTGTAGAACTGTAGCCAATTTTTATTTTATTTTTTCTATCAGGATATATCTTTAATTTATTGAACTTAAACTTGCTGGGTAAACTTATTGCTCACTCTTGCTATATCATGATTTAACATTATAGATTAAGACGAAAATGTCGGATATAGGAAAGGATAAAGCTAAGTTCAGCTTGGGATTTGATGTGCAGTTTAATTGTAATAGAATAGTATGATAATAATGTTATTGTAAGTCAAATAAGTTATGAATTGTGTATTAAGTGAAGGTTATCGACCTTGGGGAAAATAATGTGTATGTTTATTGTATAAACAATTTATGTTTATATCTTCCGAAAATAGTAATAGTTATAGAATGATTGTAATAGTGATAGATTGATTGTACCGGATCCGTGGTGATTTGGGACCCGGATTCGGGGCTTTCACACTATATGGAGCCGGGACTTCGCCGATATGACCTTGAGGATATTGTCAAGAGGCTCTGCAAACCCAGTACTACATGGAAAACCAATGACATGACAGGTTAGAAGACCAGTTTCTCGCATTCTGCACTCAGTCGCTATGGTAAGGCATGGTTCAATTTTGTATATGCCAATATGATCCCGACTCATCACCTAAGCTACGTGAATAAGGATAGAGCAATCCTATTATTTGCAATTGTCACGAGTCTTTACGGGGATATCAGAGTTCTAATTCATGAGTCCATCCTAAGGGCGATCAAGAGTACCACCTATGCGGGACTTCCACATCCACCCTTGATCACCCGACTGTGTAAAAGGGAACGCATCCATTGGGGCTAAAAGATATAGCTTTGCCACCCATGTCAGTCATCAACCACCAGATCATCTCACGTTTCAATGTATGGGACAGGGCGGCTTCACATTTCAGAGGCAAAGGGTACGGGCCACCTACTGAGCCACCTCCTACATCAGAGGCTGAGCATTCGCAGCTACTAGACACAGGCCCAACTTCACAAGGACTATTGGCAGAGATTATGGCATCCCTCACCCTGGTACATCAAAACCAAGATGCCAATGCTCAGAGGCAACATAGGCACATAGCAGCAGTTGCCCAGAGGCAAGACATTATGATGCAGTATCAGGCTGAGCTGGTCTACACGATGCAGAGCATCTACACTATGTATAGTGGCGAGGATGTTGAGTTCATGCCATTCCAGTTCCCAGAGCCTCTTATTTTCTGACCATACCCTCCACCATCACCGCCCGCAGAAGCTGATGAGGATGATACTGATGCCGAATGACCAGACTACAGGGAATCCCTCTTATATTGATTGATATATGCTTATCAATGAGGGCATTACTCATCTTAAGTTTGGGGGTATTATGGTTTATTATATATTTTATTTTGTCTATTGCCATGATAGGTTTCCATCTTAGTATTTTTCTTATGTTTTCAGTATTGTAGTGCAGTCATGTCTGAACTACGTTTTTGATCATTTTGGGGTTTTATTAGCCTTTGGTTTATTATGTTTTCGTATTATTATGGATGGATTCCATGAACAATTTTTTTAATATTATGCATGGATGCTTTGATTATTATCAGCATGTTTGTTTGGTTTATATCAATCTTTTTTGGGCTTATATAGATTTTTATGCTTGTGCCATGTTAATGGCGTTATTACCCTATTTTGAGCTGTTATTATGTAAGGGTTTTATATAAATCATTAATTTTTGATTATGGCTAATGACAAATGCCAAGTGATTATGTCCATCTCTTAGAGTTGTGTCAATCATGTGTGAGCTAGGGGTTTGTTTAGTTGATAAGTTGAGGCTGCTATTGATCAATCTTCCTTAGCAAGCACCGACCAACTGTTTTTAACTAGTTATATTTCGAATGTAGTTTGCGTGTTTATTTCTTTGAGAATATGATCACTCTTATAAACTTTCATTTTTACAAGTTAATAAAAGACGTTGATGTGACGCCCCCAAATTCAGGTACTTGAAACCCGAACTCGGTGCTTCACAATACCATTTTTATGAGCAAAATAATACTAATAATAATAACAATAATATAAAGATCAACTTAATTTAAATATTTATCAGAGTCTGAATCCCAAGTACGTAACCTTTAAACATTCGTTACAACCTATGATAGATAATATATATATCATTGTCATAATAATAATATCAAACTATTACATAACTACCACAAATCTTATTTGGTTAGCTTTTCTTTTCCTTTATTTTTGCATGAGCTTTCTGGTTCTTCACTTGGCTGAAAACATTTAAATTAAGCAAGAGTGAGCATTTGAGTGCCCAACAAGTAATAACAATTATATATATATATAAGCTTAAAGAATTTAAATGTTTTCTTTATACTATCCTTCTAAAACAATGTAATGGTTGTGAAGTAATCTGAATCGATAATAATAACATAACAACCCTCTTTCAAATTTTTTAAAACTACGTAATGACTATAAATAGGGTTAGGGTAATATACTATGAACATTATTTTCATTTTCAAAAAGGATAAACAGAACTTCATCTGTAAACCGTTATAACTTACGGGCACGGGGGTGATTAGCCTGTTGTACCCTGTATTGATCAACACTACATGCAAGAACGAGGGTATCGTTCACTCTGTCCGCCTTGGACGCATAAAAGTTTTCCTGTGTAAGGGATGTTCATACTTGTCTGGGTTCCAAATCAAAGATTTTATCTTGTTCAACAATAATCTATAATTTAACATATATATCTACGGGTAATTAACAAAGGTGTATCAACATGTGATTAAATACAATGATTATCCAAGTGGGGACACTTCTATAACCATTTATAGAAATTAACGAACAGATTATATATATCTGAATTACCATATAATAACATGTTGATAATCAATGAGCGTATATAATATAAGGTTAATAATATGTACAGTAATAATGTAATTCATAAATATTCTTACTCATGTCCATTGCATAAGGAAAATGCAAAGGTAAGATACTTGCTTGATACGCTGCTTACAGTTCGTAACTTAGTTTTATCTTTTATATAACCACCTATCACTAATAAGATCATTTTACTGATTAGAATAACGTATTATAACATATAGCATTGCTTATTACAGTCAGCACATAACCTAATCACTTTGTCACATATGTTTAACAACCATTGAATCACACATAAACATATATCTAATCAAATTGTCTAAGTCCAGATCAATTTCTGAAACATGTCGGTGTACCGACAACTTTATCGGGTAATTATCAAGTCTAAGACTCTATACTGTAGCTCATCATCTGTAATTATCAGTCATATTATTTTTAAATGACTTAATATAATTTTAAAACATTTACTATAATTTATCATGAATTTTCAAACATCAGAATTATTATTAAATGATTTAAATATCAAACGATTGTATTATTATTAATATTTAATTAATATTAATCTATTAATGAAACCATTGCCAAAATATTAAAGTTATTTATAATAACTTAGAATATTTTTAAAGTATTTATATTACCCTTAAATGATTTTTAAAACCATTAAAATCATTTTTAAATAATTACCATTAATATTTAAATATTAATGTACTATTTATCAAAATATTAAAAGTCATTAATTATAACTTAAAATATTTTTAATTCATTTATATCTTTTTTTAAATGATTTTTAAATTAATAAAATCATTATAAAACTATTTATTTAATATAATTATTAAATCAATTTAATATCATTAATAATAAATTAATAATCATTAACATTAAATTATTAATGAAATTATCCTTTAAATATTCAAAGTTATGTTTTATAACTTAAAATTTCATTAAACACTTTATTTACATTTAAAATGATTTTTATAATATTAAAATCATTTTTAAACTAATTTATTTAATATAATTATTAAATAACCTTAATATCATTAATAAAAATTAATTAATGAATATTAACTTTAAATATTAAAAGTTATATTTTATAACTTAAAATATTTTTAAACTATTTATTTTCATTTAAAATAATTTTTATAATATTAAAATCAGTTTCAATTAATTTATTTAATTTAATTGTTAGATAAATCTAATATTATTAATATTAAATAATTAATGTAATTTACTTTAAAATATTAAAATTTATATTTTATAACTTAAAATATTTTTAAATAACTTATTATCATTTAAAATGATTTTTAATATAGTAAAATTATTTTTAATTTATTTATTTAATGCATTTAATAAATTAATTAATTATCAATAATATTTAAATAAATACTAATATTTATGAAAAATATTTCATATTATTAATATTTAATTTTTATAACTTAAAAATTATTTTTGTAATTTTTAGAAATTAATTATTATTTTTAAATAATTTTCAAAATTTAAATAATTAATTTTAATAAAAGTGTCGCTAAAGACAACCTATAGCGATAGAACCGTCGTTATAGGTGTTCTTCGCGTTCTTGGCCAAAACCAAAAATTCAAGTCAGTTTGCCAGGTACCACGTTTGACCAACAATTAATCTTCACACAAAGTGTTTTTGGACATGTTGATGGTCAGATCATGTAGTACAAGTACAAGACTACACGATCCAACAATAAACATCATCATAACATGCATAACCAAAGAGATCTAAGCCTCTAAAGTGGCTGTCAGACCTATTCTTCATTTTTTGGGTTACTCAGAAATGAAAAACAATTCGCGAGGCCTACTTTGGGCTTCTACAACATGTTGATCATGTGATGTTTCTGTGATATAATGCATCCAGTACATACCCAACATGACAAAGGAAGAGCTCTATCACATTATATCACTGAAACAACAACAGATCAAACATAACAAGGCCGGTCAAACCATGTCGGACGACATGGTCAAGCGTTTTCTAGGTTACCCAGAAAACAGCTTCCATGTTCGTCTGTCCTAGTTTAACCATCCATTGCAATCATCCACCTTGATATTTTGGAGATGTTAAGGCTAAAACATATAGTATAAACTACATACTACAACATGGATTCAACAAACAACATAAATAAACAATACATTGACAGATCTAGCCGATCAAAAGTGTTGTCAGGCCGTTTCTGGGCTGTTTCTGGGTTGTTTCTGGGTTACCCAGAAACACCCGGTCATGGCCGGTCAATGACTTTTGACCTTGCTTATCTTGCAATCTGGACTCGTTATAAGCCTTATTCTTGATCCAGATCCAAGAACACATAACAGACTACAACTACAAACTTTAAAAACACAAAAATCATTAAAGATTACATAGATACAAGGCCTGACATTCGTTGTCAGACACCAAAACAAATTTTTTCCAGATTTTGTAGAATCTCAAATCCGAGCCTCTAGATGTTATGGATCTAACATCTAGCAACCCAGATCATCATTATACACCTTATATAACATATTTAACAAAAAAAATCTAACATATAACAACAGATTTTTGGTCAGATTGTATGGCTAGGGTTTATACCTTCTATGATCACTTTCTTGATTCTATGCTTCTGATATGTTATGGTTGATCGTGGGGCTGTTCTTAGGGACTGATTTAGCAAAAAATTTCAGAGGTGTGGAGCTTGGGAGAGTTAAGGTGAGTATTTGTGCAAAAATTAGCTAACAAATGATATTTTCTCTCTCTCTAATCTATTTATAATACATGTATGCAATGAACTTGGCTGAGCTAGAGCTGATTGCTGGCATTTTAAGTCACATGGGGTTAGTAAGATTAGGTCACCCACTTCTCCTATTGTCAAAACCTACAAAC
This sequence comes from Panax notoginseng, assembly GCA_016801055.1. Lineage (NCBI taxonomy): Eukaryota > Viridiplantae > Streptophyta > Magnoliopsida > Apiales > Araliaceae > Panax > Panax notoginseng. The sequence continues at coordinate 119,871,991 of CM029014.1, read as the reverse complement.
TAGATTCAATAATTCATAAAAAGGGCAAAACGGTCAATTGGATTGCAATTTTAATGGCTTAAATGTAAACTTGTCAAACCCTTAGGGTTTAACCCTAGGGTTTAGCACAAATTGTAGGATTTTCCCACTAGGGTTTGCACAAAAAAATAAAATAATAACAAATTTTAGTTTCTAAAATTTGTAATTAGGGTTTTCTAAATTAGATTAGTTTTCTAATTACTTTATACAAAAGCATTAGGGTTTAATATCACTAATTATAATTAACATTGCTAAATTAGCAATTAGGGTTTATACTTTTGGTAATTAGGGTTACCACATTACAATTAGGATTTCCAATTACTAAAATAGGGTTCTAGTTTAGTAATTAGGGTTTTTATAATTAACAATTGAAATTATAATGCTTGTTAATTAGTCACATTAACACAATTACCAATCAATCCTGAACTCTAATTTAAATTTCAAATTAGGGTTTATCATTTAAAATTACGGTTTTTAATAACTTAGGGTTTTCTAAAAATTATTTAGGGTTTCTAAATGTTTCAATCTAAATGTTAATTAGGGTTGACTTAATTAATCAAATCATTATATAATACACATCATAAATCATATAACACAGTTATATAACAGTCTTGAATTTTCTATTTAAATTTAAAAATAAATTAAACAAATTAATGCTAGGGTTTGGTCATAATACACCATAATTGACCAACCATCCTCAATATGTACCTACAGTACCTATTTATAGCACTGAAAAATCAAAATATAATTAATATTATATTATTATTTTCATTCCTTGATAAAAATTTAAAATTAGGGTTTGAATTCCATATCTGATTTATTCTTCCATATTTAACCTTAATAATCATTACTAAAATTCATATAATAAAATAATTATTATAATTATTCTAAAAATCACTCCATATATTATTTAAATAATATATGATTATATTTTCATAGAAAATAATTAATAAAAACCTTTCTACTATATTAATAATAATCAATAATTCTAAAATAAAATTATTTGTAAATATTCATTTAATAAATATATTTTTACTTATCACATAATTACTTATACACATTATCTTGTACAAATCCTCATCTTTTAAAATAATAAAAAAAAATTATACGCAAAATTTCCGATTTAATTATATAGAAAATATCGGGTTGTTACATTCACCCTCCCTTATAAAGATTCCATCCTCGGAATCACCATTTTAAAACCTATACATACAAGGGTACATAACATACACAATCATTGCAAGTAGATCTCGATCAACTTTGATCGAATTGATCTTTAACTATTCACGTAAAGCTTGTCTTTCTGATTAAACAGAAATTTGATTTCTAAAAGAACTCAAATTCCTCCCTCAAAATTTCTTTAGAATTAATAAACTATATATAGGAAAATTATGTATATAAGAAAATAAAAGTTATACGAATAATACCTGAAATCCCATTCCCAGCTTCCATCGCGTCCTGGACAGTCATGTTGTAGACCCTTGCTGTTGATTTTGTTGGCTTGCTCGATGACGTAGATCCCGTGATTGCTAAAGTCCCGCTGCCAGTGCCAGTATTCACACTTCCTGCCTCCGCCCTCCTCTTCAGACAATCCTTCACCCTGTGTTCAGTCGATCCGCACAGAAAACACCCAATGTTCATTCTTGGATTGGGACAGTTGGGAGAGATATGGCCCTCCTGCCGCACTTATAGCATACGAACTTTCCTTTCAGACATTTACCTGTATGGTTCTTTCCATAATTCTTACATAGCACAGTCTGTTTCTTCCCACCTTCTTGCTTCACCTACACATTCCCAAAGTTGTTCACCTTCCTCTTGCCATCTCCACTCATGCCCCCGCTATTAATTTCCACCTTCCTAGCTCCTTCAATCTTACCCTTATTCTTCCTCTCTTTGTTGTAGAGACTCATGGCCTCACTTCCCTCCTCAGCAATAATCGCCTTCTCCATGAGTGCTACAAATGTAGGGATCTGCTATACTGCCACCTTGTTGTAGAGCCAGGGTTTCAATCCCAGCTCAAACCTTCTCGCTTTCTTAGCCTCCGTATCAACTTGATGCGGAGCGAACCTAGCCAACTCATTAAACTTTGCGACGTATTCTGACACCGTCATATTCTTCTGCTTTAATTCTAAAAATTTCACTTCCATCCTAGCCTGCATACTAGATGAAAAATAAATTTCAAAAAACAGTGTTTTGAACCTATCCCATGTAACTACACCTTCTCCAGCTCTCGCCTGATTCGTTTCCCACCAAAAATTTGCCTCACCCTTCATCATGTAGGTGGCAAAAGCGGTCTTTTACCCCTCAGCTACCCTAGCTATCATGAACACTTTTTCAATCTCTTTAACCTAAGTCTGGGCTTCATCAGGGTCAGTGGTACCTTTAAATTCCGACGGTCCCACGGCCTTGAAATCTTTGAAGTTAGCTAAGCGGTTGTCCGGCTGGTTCCCTGCGGCTGGTATTCCCTGAGCTATCATGTTCGCGAAGTTCTGCATCGGGTCTGCTTATTGTTGTCCCTCAACGTTATTGATAGATTCTTTTGCCCTTTGATTTCGAGTTCGACGTCTTGGCGGAATTATCTGATTAGATAAAATCATAAATTTAACTTACATTCTAAATCTTATCGCATAAATTTAGTATTTTAAACTTGTTTCATTACTCAAACATAGAATCATATTCATTCAACGAATATTTTACATAGCATAGCACATACTGCTTTAATCATCAGCTATCCCTTTATGACTACAAAAGTCGGGATTTACGAACTTGATCATTACAAAAGTTTTAGAATATTACATTACACAGACAACTAAGCACACTTATTACATTAAACACGCCTACACTACATAACCTATACTACCTATTTGCTACACCTTTTTCCTTGGACAACATTTCGCCTGATGACCTTCTATCCCACAGATAAAACATGCTCCTGGTTTATAGTCAGGACAATACATAGTGGTATGTCCCTCATAGCCGCAAAGATAACATATTCTTTTCCCTTTCTTCTTATCGAGTTTTCCTAAGTCATGGTCTTCTATCTTTCTTTTTCTCATTCTTGCTCAGAGCTGCACACGATGTGCTGTTTGTGGCTCCCATTTGATCAATTTGGATTTTAAGCTTATCTTGTTCTTCCATTGTTTCTATTAACGCCTGACGCAATTGATTATTTAGCAGCTTCTCTATCTCCCACAACCTTTTCAGAGAAGAAATCTTGTTCCTCAGATCCTGCACCTCCGTTGATGCTTGATCAGCTTCAACTTTAGTGTCCAAATCACTATCTGTCTGCTCCATAATCTCCGGATCTGGTATTACGTTTTCTACAATAACCACATCGTCCGAGTTATTTTCATTGTGAGCCTCTATTTCAGCTATTGGCTTCGATATGAGCTCGGGTGTATGGATTTGATCCTTCTTCATGCTATAAGCATATAACAAGCCTTTTCCACCAGACATCTACACACATAAATTATCCTGATTAGCATATAGTATATACACACAGCAATTAAGAGTTTTATATAAGTTATCTTTCATTTTGTTTGACGATGAATTTATTCAATTCATCTCTTTTTAAACTCTATATGAGTTATTTATATTTTCAATGTTTCCCTCTGTTCTAAGGTTATTGCCTAAGGTCTAGCTCACCTAAGGTTTTTAACCCTAAGCTTTGATACCAACCTGTGATGCCCCCAAATCTGGGTACTTGATGTGACAACCCGAGAATTTAGAAAATTTATATAATTTTAATTAATTGATTTAAGATTCAAAATTAGAACCTAGACAGAAAATTAGTGTATGCGTTTGATATTTTTGAGAAGGAATTTTGAGGATTTCAAAATTCTGTGAAGGATTTAGGTGAATTATTCAGTATTAAGGAAATACGTGAATATGTTCTATGTATATGTGTATAGTATGTGGTTAAGGGTCAAGGGTTGACCAGATAAACGATATCTGTAACAAACCCTAAGAATATATTAAGAAAGTTAACGTTCGGTTAAAAAATCCTAACGATTAACAAGAAACCCTAGAAACCGATTCTGGAAACCCTAATTTTAGTTCTGAAAATCCGAAACCTTAATTAGGTGTATGAAATCGTAAATTGTGAACTTAATGGTGTAAGTGTAAATAATTATAAGATTACTTAGGATTAATCTTAACAAATTGGTTAGAAAACCCTAATTTCAAAGTCTGAAACCCTAATTTCGGGATAAGAAACCCTAATTTATAATTCGGAAAAAACCTAAGTGTTAATTTAATACTTTTAATGTTAATTAGGAAATATTAATCTTAATTTTCAAGATATGAGTAATTAGAAAACCCTAATCTAATTACAAAATTTAATTTCTAATTTAGAAAAATTATTTTTCTAATTAAAACCTTAATTCGTGGCTTATAAACCCTAATAACCATTTTGACCTTAATTGCTAAATTAGCAATTTTAATTAAGAAATATTAATCCTAATTAGCAAGATTTAAATTATGATTAAGAAATTTTAATAGAATTAGAAAATTCTAATTATAATATAGAAATATTAAATTTCTATTTTTAAAGCCTAAAATGGAAATTTTAGAAAATCAAATTTGTTAAATCCTAAGGATTTCAAACCCTAAACCCTAAATGTTTCAAACCCTAACCTAAACCCTAAACCTTAAGAGTTTGGCCAATTGACAAAAATGTCATTAAATATAAAATACAAATGACAATGGTGCCCTTATTGCATTCTTTAATTGGTTGCTTGTAGATCTAGCCCTAAATTGAGTTGGTGAACCACTCCTAGCCCTAGCCTTGTGCTACAAAGCATAGCAATCAGCCACTTGCCAGCCCATTTCATTGCATATGTAGCAAATAAATAGATTAAGAGAGAGAATGGACCACTTTATTTCTCATTTCTCCCAAGACCCTCTCTCTCTCTAAAATTCGGGAATGGGGAGTGATAGATAGTGAGATACAAAGCCTATATCAGTTCATTGCTAGCCTAGATCAGATCATGAAGTCAGAAAACCAAGATCAAAGCTAAAAGGTATGAGAACCCTAATTTTTAAAATCTCATGATTTGATGTTATATGTTAAAATTGATTGGTTAAAGATGTGTTATAAGGTGTCTATAAGTGATCTGGGTTGATAGATTATAGATCTATAACACTTAGATGCATGAATCAAGCATTTTTAGTAATCTGGAAAAATGTGAAGAAGTGGCCTGACAGTCATATGTCAGAGGCCCTAGATCTTTCTCTATTTTTGATATATGTTGTTTTAAGTTATACATGTGTTCTATGTCATGAGTACTTTCATATGAAGCTAGAAACAAGGCCAGATCATTAGAAGATTTCAAGATACGATCGGTCAAAGTATGTTGACCGAGCACGACTTCTGGAATCTGGGCCCAGAAACCCAGATCTCGTCTAATAGTGATTTTCAAGTCCATTGATCTTGCTTCTGGTAATGTATTTGGTCCGATTGTTGTTTTATGGTTGAAGTATGACATGAAGACTACATGCTTAAGCCTTTATTTCACTCAAGTCCCTAACAGAATCGTTTTTAATCTTGGTCAAACTAGCTTGACCGATCTGCCTTGATAATGATTCTGGAAAACACAGAATCTTCAAGAACAAGTCCCTGACATGTAGTTTGACTAGATCAAATCTTCATTCCGTGTTGTTGTTAGTCAAATCTGATGACATGTTATTGTACGTACCCTGCCATGTGGTCTTCAAGATCAAACCTTTAGATTACACTGAATAAGCATGTAATCCAACTTGTGAAGCTTCAAAGAAGGCAGTACGAACTGTTCTTCATTTCTGGAAAACCCAGAAATGAAGAACAATTCTGACATGATTTTGTAAGGCCTTTATCTCATAGATCTGCTGTTGTTTGGGCATGGAATTGAATCTAGATTGTAGTGTTGCATGAATACTACAATTCTACCAAAATTACAAACTCAGAAGCTTGATAACCTAGAATCTAGAATCGGTCAAACTACCCACTTTGTGCACTGACATGTTTTCTGGGCAAAGCTCAAGAACACCTCAAGAACACCATTAGTGACAGTTTTGTCGGCTATGGTACCTTTAGCGACACTTAATTACTAAAAATAATATTTTTAATTAAATAAATCGAATAAAATGGTTTTTAATTATTAAAAATACATAATAAATTCTGAAAAATTATTTTAAAGTTTGAAGTATAGTTTTTAATTATTTTGAGTATATTTCAAAAATATTTAATATTTTTAGAATATAAAAGGTATTTATTTATTTAATTATAATATTAAATAAATGATTTAAATACATAAAAAATCATGAAAAATAATATTATGATATAAGAAAATATTTAAAGATATTTTCATTGACTTTTAATATTTTGTGATGAATTTCATTAATTAATCAATATTAATGATAATTAGTTTATTTAATAACTATATTAAATAAATTATGGAAAAATAGAATTAATGATTTATAAATCATATAAAAATGATTTAAGGATTCTAAAAATATTTTATGTTATAAAATATAACTTTTGAGATTTTGTCATGAAAATATTAATATTTTAATATTAAAAGCAATTATTGGATAATAGATTTAATGGTTTAAAAATCATACAAAGGTGACTTTAAAGTATTAAAAAATACTTTATGATATTATAAATATATTATAATATTATAACATGTATTTCATTAATATTTGATAATAAATAAATATTAATGATAAAAGAATTATGGGGTATTTAAATCATTTAAATACAATTTTAATGATTGAAAAATCAAGATAAATGGTAATAATTATTTAAAAATTATTACGAGCTTATGAAAAATATTTTGACTTATATTAAAGTTACCTGAGATAATTGTTAAGTGTTAAGGAAGAATTTAATTGAACTTAAACTCGTGAATTGTCTGACTAAACCGTCGGGATGTCGGATTTGTGTCAGGTTCAACTCAGACTGTAATAGTTTGACTTGATACCGAGTCTTATATGTGTTATAGACTGATAGGGTTATGTGTTTAGGTTATTCTATGTATATCTATATATATAATAGTATTATATTGTGATGATATTATTCTAATATTGGAGATCTATATTACTAATATTAGGTCTTCGGATAAAGCGTTATAAATTACGTAGCGGTAATCAACGGTTCAGGTAAGTTTGTTTTTACTTAACTCTACTAAGAGTTGGTTCATTCGGATAAGCTTGTGGTTAATCATTGCTGGTTGCCATGAATTGTACTCTGTGCATATTGTATGTATAAGTCAGGTATGAAAAACTGATCACCTTCATTACCAGTTGGTTCAGATATATTTGTTCATGTTATATACTTGTTCAGTCAAAAGTTTGTTCCTGCTAGTTCACAATTATATTGTTGAATTATAGCCAGCTTATTACTCATACTCTTTCAATCATGATATATCGTTATATTATTGAACTTAAACTTGCTGGGCAATTTTATGCTCACCCTTGCTATATCATGATAAAACATTGCAGATTAAAGCGAATGCGTCGGATACAAGGAAAGGTCAAAGATTAGTTACAGCGTAAAGTTAATATGTACGATTAGATTTGCATTAGTTGTATAAAATAATGTTATGTGTTAAATAAGTTGTGATTTGTGTATTAAGTTAAGGTTACTCGACCTTGGGAATAGTGTGTAAAGTTATTGTATAAATAATTTATGTTTATATCTTCCGTAAATATAGTAATAGTGATAGAATGATCGAACCGGATCCGCGGTGATTCGAGACCTCAGATTCGGGGCCCTCACACTTGAAACCTGAACTCAGTGCTTCACGATACCATTTCTATGAGCAGAATAATACTAATAATAATAACAATAATATAAAGATCAACTTAATTTACATATTTATCAGAGTCTCAATTCCAAGTACGTAACCTTTAAACATTCATTATAACCTATGATAGATATTATATATATCATTGTCTTAATAATAATATCAAACTATTACATAACTACCACAAATCTTATTTGGTTAGCTTTCATTTTCCTTTGTTTCTGCATGAGCTTTCTGGTTCTTCACGCTTGGCTAAAAACATTTAAATTAAGCAAGAGTGAGCATTTGAGTGCCCAGCAAGTAATAGCAATTATATATATAAGCTTAAAGAATTTAAATATTTTCTTTATATTATCCTTCTACAACAATGCAATAGTTGTGAAGTAATCTGAATCGATAATAATAACATAACAACCCTCTTTTAAATTTTTTGAAATTACGTAATGACTATAAATAGGGTTAAGGTGACATACTATGAACATTATTTTTATTTTTGAAAAGGTTAAACAGAACTTCATCTGTAAACCGTCATAACTTACGGGCACGGGGGTGATCAGCCCGTTGTACCCTGTATTGATCAACACTATATGCAAGAACGAGGGTATCGTTCACTCTGTCCGCCTTGGGCACATAAAAGTTTTCCCGTGTAAAGGATGTTCATACTTGTCTGGGTTCCAAATCAAGGATTTTATCTTGCTCAACAATAATCTATAATTCAACATATATATATACGGTTAATTGACAAAGGTGTATCAACATGTGATTAAATACAATGATTATCCAAGTGGGGACACTTGCATAACCATTTATAGAAATTAACGAACAGAATATATATATATATATATATATATATATCTGAATTACCATATACAAACATGTTGATAATCAATGAGCGTATATAATATAAGGTTAATAATCTGTATAGTAATAATATAATTCATAAATATTCTTACTCATGTCCATTGCATAAGGAAAATGCAAAGGTAAGACACTTGCCTGATACGCTGCTTACAGTTCGTAACTTAGTTTTATCTTTTATATAATCACCTATCAGTAATAAGATCATTTTACTGATTAGAATAACGTATTATAACACATAGCATTGCTTATTGCAGTCATCACATAACCTAATCACTTTGTCACATATGTTTAACAGCCATTGAATCACAAATAAACATATATCTAATCAAATTGTCTAAGTCCAGATCAATTTCTGAAATATGTCGGTGTACCGATAACTTTATTGGGTAATTATCGAGTCTACGACTCTATACTGTAGCTCATCATCTGTAATTATCAGTCATATTATTTTTAAATGAGTTAATATAATTTAAAAACATTTATTATAATTTATCATGAATTTTCAAACATCAGAATCATTATTAAATGATTTAAATATCAAATGATTCTATTATGTAAGACCCCGAATTTTATGAAATAAAAGTATTCAATTTTTCTTATAATTATTATTCAGTAAATGGTTAAATTGATAAAAGTTTAAAGTTATGGGTGAAATATGAATTTTTTTCAAAATAAGCAAGTGGTTATAAAATAATCATTGTTGTCGGGGAATATTCGTTTGGTCGTGGAATATTCTTTCTGTCGGAGAATATTCGTACGACGGCGCAGCTATTTGTGGGCCCCATAACGAATAACTGTCGGGTGAAGGAAAACGACAAATTTGAGTTTTTACAAATAACGGCGTAATTATTACCGTTAACACTGTTGGAATACCCGGTGGTTAAAATACAGTAATACGCGTTATTGCACAGTATTTTTGAAATTATTGATTCTTACGTAAGAAGGCACTACGCAATAATTGTTACAGTAATTACTGTTCAATATTTTATTTTATTGATTCAATAATTGCTACGTTGAAATTTTATATTATTGTTGTTCAATAATTGTCACTGCACAGTATTTCCCATTATCAGATCAATAATTCATATTATTTGAATAATATTATTAGATAACATTATTGGCAATGACTAGAAAGTTCTGTCTAAGGAGAGGTTTGGTCACCTAATTGCGCGCCAGTAAGGAGAAATTCTTATTGGAAAGCCCCCTCTTTCCTGGGAACGGCCTGGTTGTCATAAATGTGATTCTATAATATTATTTGTGAATAATTAATTATTGATTCATATGATAAGGAAATATTTATATTATGTGGATATAAATGAGGGATATATTTTTGTGGTTAAAAATGAAGGAGTTAATGTTGAGGTTTTTATCAGTATTTTTGTCGGAATGGAGGTATTAAAAATCAGGGTTTTTGAGATATTTTGCGGGGGTTATAATTTTTAATCCGACCGTTGGATCGTGGTAATTTTTGGATATGTTATACATATATAAGTTGAGTATATGTCCACAAATTTTGAACCGTTAAAAATGAACGTATGATTTGTTATGAATTTTACGAGATGACTGGTTCAGAAATTGTTGAATTTTCGGAGTTTATCATTTTGGTGGAAAATTCTAGAATTGGTGGGCCCCACTTGTGGTTGGTGAAGAAATGTGCTGAATTATATTTCAAATGTGGTGGGTGGGAATAGTAGCAGGTAAAGCCATCAGGTTGCAGGTCAAACCTACCAAAATTTTCCTATAAATAGAGGGCTAAGTTAGAATTGAAAATCACACCAGAAACATAAGCCTTCTCTCTTTTTCTCTCTATATTATGAAGCTTATTTTGTGAGTTTTTAGATACTTGGTGAGTTTCTATTCATCAGTGCAAGTTTCCTTCAACCTTATACCGATCAGAAGTACTGCTCTTTTGAGGTAAGGGATAGTAAGGGATAGTAAGGGATTTTAAGGGTTGTGATGATTTTCAGTTTTGTAATTTTTCTGAACTTCAAAAATTCTGGAAAAATTTGAAATGATATTTTGATGAGTTTTCTTGATTGTGTCCAAAAATGGTGATTTTTGGATGTATAGATTGAGAGTTATGAATTTTATGAGAAAAGACTATTTTAGAAGTAACAGCTTATAATTCCTTGTGGTTAACTCTAAAATTGATGAAATTTTTATTGGGAGTACATGTATATGATAGAAGTATACTCTGTAAATTTCAGAATTTTTAGACAAAAGTACAATTTTTGATAAATGTCTAAATATTCGGCTATTTTGGCCATATGAAAAATAGTAAATGACTTTTAAAAATTCTGAGAAAAATATATGTTCACTATGGGACTATATTATGCTAAATCTCAGAAAAGAAATATTTTTGGAACTGATTTGGTATTTTTCATGAAAATGGTCTAGCTATGAGTAAATGAATTAAATATGTTTTGTGAAGAAAGAAAATTAGAAAATAGGATTTTATGGCTTGAGAATCCTATATGAGGTATATGCAGATTTTTGATGAGGGTTTTGGTTATTGATGATGAAATTGTAAGAGTTGGCATTTTATGATGATTAAATGCATTAATTAGTAAAGTGTAAACAATTAAAATAAATTGTTTATAAATTTAAGTAATGTTATTCTTTCAATATCATTATACCGAAATATTGGTATGAATTTTACTGTAGAATTTCTATCTTTTGTGTCGGGGTTACTATTCATGTGTTACGAATATTACTCTTGAGATTAAAACTATATGTTGATCATATTATTTTTTTTATCATCATATATAACATTTTTATAACCCTGATGTTGAAATTCTCTTTCACTGGAGTGTAAAGATGGGTAGATTATTGGTATGATCATGACTAGGGTTCTCTTTGGCCTGTAGTGCAAAGTTGAATTGTGACTGGTATGATCATGACCATTGAATTTATAATTGAATATCTTAAGCTTAAGTGCAAAGGTGAATTGATCAACATGGTTATAATTATTGTTTATATAAATTCTGAAATGATTATATATTTCTTTGAGATATGAATATATTTGGCCTGTAGTGCAAATATGAATTGTTGATGAATATCTTTGGCATGTAGTGCAAAGATGGCCTGTTGATGAATATCTTTGGCCTGTAGTGCAAAGATGAACTGTTGTTGAATATCTTTGGCCAGTAGTGCAAAGATGGTTTGTTGATGAATATCTTTGGCCCGTAGTGCAAAGATGGTTTGTTGATGAATATCTTTGGCCCGTAGTGCAAAGATGGATTTGTTAGTATGATTATAAACAGGAACTGTGATTTGGTATAACCATGATCTTTGATGTTTCAGGTAAAGACAGGTGATGAAAATATTCTTCGTCCTGGGTGCGAAGAAAAATTTATAGTCACAATTATGATTATGAGTTATTCATATGATTGTGGAAAGGAACTGTTGAGTGATGTTACATGGATAAAATATTGTTGGTAGATTTTTAACATGGAGAAGATAATAGAGTTTATAGTCTATTTGACTCTTCTAATGGATTGCTCGTTCAGCTGCAACTATGGTTGAAATTTTTATCATTTACCATATGTTCTAAATCTCTGATTTATTGTTGATGAAGGCTATTGATAATTGAATTATCTTTAGTCATGATATTCTTTACTGAGCTAGTTGTGCTCACCCTTTTGCTTCACAATTCCTTTCAGGTAATAAGAGTGTAGCTGGGTCGAGCGGGGGTAACAAGGAAATAGAACGGTGGTCATCATTTAGTAGTTATATTTGGTGAAGAAAATAGGGTGAGGCAAACCCAACGTTGGAAGGGTGTTTTGTCACTATCATACAAGATGTCTAATGACATACAACCTCGTGTCATCATAAAACAGGGTTGTGCTCATCCACTTGCTGAGTATATCTATGGGCACTACCTATATAATCTTGGTGTTTGTTTGAAGTATAATTCTCAATTAGAGACAGTGGAGATAATGATAAGTCAAGAGAAGACCCACCATTGGGAAGAATATGATAGTAATCTTCTCATTTTTCTTTGGGGTCTATTGGGTCAACCAAGGATATTTCTGTGGCCATATGATATCTATCATAACCTAGACGTGTGGCCTCCCATGTACGAAGGTTTCCTTGAGCACTTCCCAAATATTCTAATTTTTAAAACAGTTTTTGACTATACCTTTATGTAAGGTGTAATTGTGAGGTGATGTCCACGGTTGGAACATGAGTCACATTTGGTATATATTTGTATCCAAACTCACAGCATATGTGTTGTTGTATTTTGCACGACAATTGTTGTAATAAAGTTGTAGTTGTTTTCTGTACCATATATTTGACGACTCAGAATGGGTTGGATGGAATGGACCTATTTTGGGGTTGTCACATATTATCATTAATATTTAATTAATATTAATCTATTAATGAAATCATTGCCAAAATATTAAAGTTATTTATAATAACTTAGAATATTTTTAAAGTATTTATATTACCCTTAAATGATTTTTAAAACCATGAAAATCATTTTTAAATAATTAACATTAATATTTAAATATTAATGTACTATTTATCAAAATATTAAAAGTCATTAATTATAACTTAAAATATTTTTAATTCATTTATATCTTTTTTTAAATGATTTTTAAATTAATAAAATCATTTTAAAACTATTTATTTAGTATAATTATTATATAAATTTAATATCATTAATAATAGATTAATAATCATTAACATTAAATTATTAATGAAATTATCCTTTAATTATTAAAAGTTATATTTTATAACTTAAAATATCTTTAACCACTTTATTTACATTTAAAATAATTTTTATAATATTAAAATTATTTTTAAACTAATTTATTTAATATAATTATTAAATAACCTTAATATCATTAATAATAATTAATTAATGAAATTTAACTTTAAATATTAAAAGTTATATTTTATAACTTAAAATATTTTAAAACTATTTATTTTCATTTAAAATAATTTTTGTAATATTAAAATCATTTTTAATTAATTTATTTTATTTAATTGTTAAATAAATCTAATATCATTAATATTAAATAATTAATGAAATTTACTTTAAAATATTAAAAGTTATATTTTATAACTTAAAATATTTTTAAATAACTTATTATCATTTAAAATGATTTTTAATATTGTAAAATCATTTTTAATTTATTTATTTAATGCATTTAATAAATAAATTCATTATCAATAATATTTAAATAAATACTAATATTTCTGAAAAATATTTTAAATTATTAATATTTAATTTTTTTAACTTAAAAATAATTTTTAATTTTTTTTTTGTAAATTTTGAAAATTAATTACTATTTTTAAATAATTTTCGAAATTTAAATAATTAATTTTAATAAAAGTGTCGCTAAAGACTGCCTAGAGTGACAGAACTGTCGCTATAGTTGTTCTTCGCGTTCTTGGCCAAACCCAGAAATTCAAGTCAGTTTGCCAGGTACCACGTTTAACCAACAATTAATCTTCACACAAAGTGTTTATGGATATGTTGATGGTCAGATCATGTAGTACAAGTACAATACTACACGATCCAACAATAAACATCATCATAACATGCATAACCAAAGAGATCTGAGCCTCTAAAGTGGCTGTCAGACCCGTTCTTCATTTTTTGGGTTACCCAGAAATGAAGAACAGTTCGTGAGGCCTACTTTGGGCTTCCACAACTTGTTTGATCATGTGATGTTTCTGTGATATAATGCATCCAGTACATAACCAACATGACAAGGAAGAGCTCTATCACATTATATCACTGAAACAACAATAGATCAAACATAACAAGGTCGGTCAAACTATGTCAGATGACATGGTCAAGCGTTTTCTAGGTTACCTAGAAAACAGCTTCCATATTCGTCTGTCCTAGTTTGACCATCCATTGCAATCATCCAGTTTGATATTTTGGAGATGTTAAGGCTAAAACATATAGTATAAACTACATACTACAACTTGGATTCAACAAACAACATAAATAAACAATACACTGACAGATCTAGCCGATCAAAAGTGTTGTCAGGCCGTTTCTTGGCTGTTTTTGGGTTACCCAGAAACACCCGGTCATGGCCGGTTAACGACTTTTGACCTTGCTTATCTTGCAATCTAGAGTTGATATATGCCTTATTCTTGATCCAGATCCAAGAGCACATAACATACTACAACTACAAACTTTAAAAACACAAAAATCATTAAAGATCACATAGATACAAGGCCTAACATTCGTTGTCAGACACCAAAACAAAATTTTTCCAGATTTTGTAGAATCTCAAATCCGAGCCTCTAGATGTTATGGATCTAACATCTAGCAACCCATATCATCATTAGACACCTTATATAACATGTTTAACAAAAAAATCTAACATATAACAACAGATTTTTGGTCAGATTGTATGGCTAGGGTTTATACCTTCTATGATCACTTTCTTGATTCTATGCTTCTGATATGTTCTGGTTGATCATGGGGCTATTCTTAGGGACTGATTTAGCAAAAAATTTCAGAGGTGTGGAGCTTGGGAGAGTTAGGTTGAGTATTTGTGCAAAAATTAGCTAACAAATGTTATTTTCTCTCTCTCCAATTACTAAAATAGGGTTCTAGTTTAGTAATTAGGGTTTTCATAATTAACAATTGAAATTCTAATACTTGTTAATTAATCACATTAACACAATTACCAATCAATCCTGAACTCCAATTTAAATTTCAAATTAGGGTTTAGCATTTAAAATTACAGTTTTTAATAACTTAGGGTTTTCTAAAAATTATTTAGGGTTTCTAAATTTTTCAATCTAAATGTTAATTAGGGTTGACATAATTAATCAAATCATTATATAATACACATCATAAATCATATAACACAGTTATATAACAATCTTGAATTTTCCATTTAAATTTAAAAATAAGATTAAACAAATTAATGCTAGGGTTTGGTCATAATACACCATAATTGACCAACCATCCTCAATACGTACCTACAGTACCTATTTATAGCACTGACAAATCAAAATATAATTAATATTATATTATTATTTTTATTCTTTGATAAAAATCCAAAATTAGGGTTTGGATTCCATATCTGATTTATTCTTCCATATTTAACCTTAATAATCTGTACTAAAATTCATATAATAAAATAATTATTATAATTATTCTAAAAATCACTCCATATATTATTTAAATAATATATGATTATATTTTCATGGAAAATAATTAATAAAAATCTTTCTACCATATTAATAATAATCAATAATTCTAAAATAAAATTATTTGTAAATATGCATGTAATAAATATATTTTTACTTATCACATAATTACTTATACACATTATCTTGTACAAATCCTCATCTTTTAAAATAAAAAAAAATTATACGCAAAATTTCTAATTTAATTATATAGAAAATATCGGGTTGTTACAGTTGACACTAATACAGTTTTGGATCTTAGATTCTTGCATGTTGACATATATATACACAAATAATAATAATAAAAAGAAAATAAGAATAAATATTGAAAGTCTTGTGGTGGGTCGAGAGGGAGCGTGAAATGCACTCGGCCATAAACGCAGGACCGATGTTGAGATGGGGCATAAAATGCACTCGCCTAATAATCATCGAATTTCATAAAATCTAATTTGGCTTAGGTTGATTACATGGCCTTTGCTGCTCAAGTTATTAGATTCATAGGGGTGTTCTACAACTAATGCCCTTAAAGTCATCTGACTTTGGAGTCATTGATCAAAAGCTCATTAATGGGTAGCTCTGAATAGCCTAAGGTAATTAAGGACTGTCCGAGTCAGATTTTACTGTCTTCATGCTAGAGCCTTCTGATCCTTTCATGTATTTGCGTCTTATTCTTAATGCTTGTTGAATGTTTAAGTTATTGAGTGAGCATATTGGTATCTACAATCAAGTATATAAGCTTCTTTTGAGCTATACTCAGTTAGGATGGTTGGTCTCCACACACATACATAGAATGGATAGAATACAGTCTTATGCTTGAAATTGATTTAACCCTTATTTATATATGTGTTTGCCCTGTTCTTTGGGAGTAGCTATGATTGAGCTTAAAAGCCATGATGCTAGTATATAGTTTTATATTTCTTTCGCGTGTTGTTTTACTATTGTTATTTTTGTGTTAGATAGTTTTCTTGAGGACAAGTAAAGACTTAAGTTTGGGGGTATTTGATGAAGGAGATTTATACCCGCGAATCAGATCCTTTATTACTTATTGTTTGATCTTCGTTGATTTTATATAGCTTTTATATGATTATAGTATTATTTTGCTTAAACCGTGACGCCCCCAAATCTAGGTATCTTCCAACCCGACAGATGGTGTTACACAGTACTATAATTTATATAGTCATTCCATTGAAACAACAACAAAATTATTGTATTTACTATATTCTTATTACAATAGCAATAAATCATTTCCCAAGTTCAGAAACCGAATACATTCTTAGTTATTCATAAGTATATTACATGCAAATATACTAGTCTATTATAGGATAATTAACTATCCATCTTAGCTTTGCCTTTATCTTTCTTAGAACCCTCAGTTCGTTCGGCCTTAGCTGCAATCATATAATTCAAGCAAGAAGTGAGCATAACTAGCTCAACAAGTTTAACAAAGGATAATATAAATACCACATCGAGAATTATATGATTATCTTTCATAACTGAACAAATAGCTATGAAGTACTATGAAACATTGACTAGCACTTATCATTTCATAACAACGATTCCAAAGTATATATAATAGCTTAGGAATTCTGAACCGGTCGAAAGACCATGAACATACTCGTTTCGTTTTCATACATAAAAAGGACATCCCGACACTAAGGCCGTACATCCGATATTTCTTACAAGCACTTTTAGGTGATCAGCCTATAGTACTCTACGTTGATCAACACTCATCCGTTAAACGTATTTACGTTTATGTTTTGGCAACCTTGCGTGCCCATGGAATAATCGATGAAAATACATTTGTTTATTTATATACAACCTTATCTTGAATCCATACCAAATACTTAGCATAGGATAGCGTTAATTGTAACGCCCCGAAATCCGGTCTATCTTCACACATGGATTCCGTACGTCACTAGTAAATCATTCATCCAACATACATCATTATATACTAAAATATTATACTATACATTCTCAAATCCCAGGTTCTAAAAACTGTATAACCTCTTTCATTACAAATAATGATAATTATATTATTCATTTTAAATTACAAGAGTGACTTTTATCCGCCACTAAGGATACATAACAGTTCATTAAACTAGTCTATAGTTCAATTTCATCTTTCTACATTACAAGTCTTCACTTGATCTTCTTGCTCATTCACATTCTGAATGACACTTCATCCGGATACCGTCAACTTTATCTTTACGGGATCCTTAAGTTCTTCTAACATCGTTTGCTGAAAATGTTTTTCATTTAAAGCAAGTGTGATCATTCAATTGCCCAGCAAGTCATAATAGTTGAACAAACAACTTCAAGAATTCAAACATTCCTTTAGAACTTCGATAACCGAACAAAGGTTATGAAGTAGCTTGAATAATAGAAATAATCTCGATTCCTACATTTTAAAACAATATTCACTTTCACTTTGAAATACTTTCATTCTTCTATCTTTTTCATACACATTTTATCTGGCTAGAATCATTAGAACAGACTTAACAATAATAGATCATGTATAAACAGAGCATTCTCTTATTGAACAGTTTAATCACAGAACAGTTCATCTCATAGAAACACCGAAGTGTTTACATTGTGGCTCAAGTCCTTATACGTTCTACCACCTTGTACAATTATCACACATTCGCACATAGACAGAATATGAATAAAGTTAGAAAACTTGCCTTACACACAGCTACAACTTACGCCGAACTGCTCATTCCAATTCCTATGTAACACATCAGGAAAACAACACATACACTAATTAGTCATGTATATTTGACTTACGCATTGGATTACTTAATTTTATTTCTTAGGTTTCGCGTTCTTGGAATATAAATTTACGCGACTAACTTTAATTATCGGTTTACGGCTTCATGACATACGGAGATGTCTTACTCAATACATTCATCATCTTTGCTGATTTACAATCTTATCGTCTTCTTATAACTCTTCTAGGACTCAACACACATTGCTTGTCTGCTAGTAGTCTATATGGTACTCTAAGTGGTTTCCCATAAACACCCAACAAACAAGTTCCCGTCTCATCTACACTGCCATCACAGTAAGTTAGATCAGTTGCCAGTTTCGTATATACCTTCTCTCTTTGAAAGAATTGTTTAGCCCAGCTCCCATATGTCAACCATCAAAGATTATGATTGTACTGTTAGGTTTGTAATATTCATAAACGCAATCAAATAGCACAAAATATGCAAAAACGTGGAAAAAATAAAGTTTTAAATTTTTTTACAAACCATATACCCGGATCATCATTTATGCACAATTATTAATTAAACAAAAAGATAAAGGACAAAAATCATACCCTAGAAGATTCAAGCTTCCTCAGGTACAAGTTCACCTCCAAATCCTTTCGCATTCAACTTGAATCCACCGGGTTTGGTTCCTTCCTTTGATCAACGTTAGCCACCCAAGTGTTTGGCCTCTAGAGATGATCCACTAAGGAAGGAGAAAGATCCAAGAAGATGGGTGTTTGTCAAAATCCTAGTTTTTTTTCTCATAGAAAAAGGCGTACTCTCCAACAATTAGAATCACGTATGTTGTGAAAAAGTCAACAACAACTCCGCACTAATAATAAGACTCCTCTTATTTATAGATGTGGGCAACCCTCCTTAACAATTAAGGAATTGAGTTTTATTTTAATTAATTAGGCTCCCAATCTTATTAGGAATAATTAGTTAAACTCTTTTAATTAATTAGCCTCCTAATCTTAATAGGATATTTGAGAGTACTTTTATTAATTAATTCCTAAACTCCTTTAGAAATTAAAAAATAATAATAGTAATAATAATAATAAGACTCCTCTTATTAATTTATATTTAATATTTTCATAATATTAAATAATAAATATTAAGCTATTTAATTTATTCTATCACCATAGATTAAATTAAATATACTTAACTTATAATTACAATTATCTCATTAACTTCTTAAATAATTATTCTTCCTTTTATGGTGTGACCCTTATGTTCTCCATATTAAACCGGTTGTGAATAAATCAATTAGAACAATTCTAATCTTATTTAAATAAATAAATTAAACTATTAATTTATTTAAATAAATAATATTTATTTTACAATAGGGATAAGCCTCCCTAGCGATTAACGACTTTTCAGATAATATAGATTTCAACATTAATCATAAAAGAACCTTTGAGTAAATAGTTACCGTACAATTCAATCCTTTCACCATACAATGTCCCAATTAAATATAAGACATGAAATTACTGTCAAGTCTTATTTTATTTAATTATATATATTTTGATCCTTAAATGCACAACACCAAATAATGCAACTTAGAAACTCCTTTCTAATTTCATTTTGCCTTGGCCAATGACTATTGTGTTGTCATTTATCGAATCACATAGAACATTTCTCTTCTTTTATTAGAAGTGGTGGATTCTTTATTGATAATACATTATCTTCATGTACAACTTATTATACCCAAGCATACCCTTTGATATACCCTAAGGGTCTTGTAATATCCGAGATTTCTATGTAATTTAACAATTTAAATAAACAAACTTATGTGAAATTCTTATGTGACAAATTAATCATAAATGAATTATTTAATTTCATTATATGTTATGTGATAAGATGTATTGGAATGGTTGTTACAGTTGAGTCAACTATTCAATTTGGCTAAGTATGAAATTAATTCTAAATAATTTCGTGTGATGACTTTAAAACATGACTTTGAGTTCAAAGCGAAATTTAGTGATGCGGACAGCGTATTTGAGTCCGGAATGTTGAAATTAGTCAGGATAGACTGTAACCACTAAAATGCGTCACGGTTGACTTTTTGGTCATAGTCAACCGATTGACTTTTTCGGGAGAAAAGTCAACTACGAATTTTGAAGTTGAGTTTGACGAAACGGAGAGTTCCATGACGTCCGGGACGTCGACTTTAGTAGGAATCGATATAAGTATCGACACGTTTGACTACGGAGGGCAAAATGGTCAAAATGACTTGTTAATTGATTAAATGATTATTATATTAATTTTATACAATTCAGCAGCTGGTGGGTCACACGTGACAAGTATATTGGGACAAGGAGGGAGCGTATATACGTATAATATAGAGTGTGAAGAAGGAGGAGGTTATAATTGTTTGACAAAGGCTTTTCATGTTCTTAACTCCCTCCCTTATGACCACTAACTAGTGTATAATGATCCATGAATACATAACTAATGGTTGGAGAGGTGAAGGGGCGGAGCATATCAGTCCTAATAATATATACATATACACCCAACTCAAGCATTCATTCACTTTGCAACATTACAACTAAGAGAGCAAAAATAGAGAAGAAAAGATTAGAGTTTGAGAGTGGGTCAAGGTTGTCTACGAATTTGAGGAGAATAATCAAGCAAGTAAGAAGGGAGAGATCAATAGCTATCTCCATCTATAAGAAGAAATTCACAGCAAGAGGTAAGCCATGACCCATGTATATGTTTTTAGAAACTAGTAAGAAAATGCTTGAGGGGCCATTGGAACTACTTTGTGTTGATGCTATGATGCCATGCTACTGCTTGTGGATGATATGTGGGTATGAAGAACAAAAGTTCTGGTTTGATCAAGTAGCAATTGCTTAGAGAATTAAAGAGTTCATGTATGTATGCTAAGTGTTTGATAAAATGCCTCTAACATGCTAATTTGATCAAAACATGAAAAGTTAGAGAAATGAATTGTTGTAACATGTATATATATATATATATATATATATATATATATATATATATATATATATATATGTTATTAGAAGTGGTCTGGATAATAGGAATCAATCCCATGCGTGCTAGAATCAAAATCATAATTTTCTCAAAAGTTGGGTTAAACTAGTTTGCATGATTTTTTCAGGATTTTTGGTCACTCGAAATCATGTCTTAGATAATCCATTTGTTGCATATAATAATTTTGTAAAATAGTATGTAGCATGAGGTATAACATGTCCAAATTTCATTCGGATCGAAGCTATATTGAGTGAGATATAAAAATCGTAAGCAAGCATGTTCACAACAAAAATTTGCAGAAATCTGGAATTTCCAGAATTTTTCTAAGTATGAAATCTGTTCGGGCACGCTTTTCAAGGCAGCCTGTTCGTGGTCTTAACTTGCTGTTTTCTGGGATGTGATATTTTTGTAAAATACTACGCTATATGGAGTATATTGGGTCAAAATTTCAGAGTCATATCATGTATAGATTGATCGACATAAACATGTTAGAAACCGAAAAAAATTGTGGACTTTTGAGTTATTGTAGTACACTGAATAAGCTTTCCATAGACTCTGGAACGGACTAATACCGACTTCGGAGCAAGGAGTTATGACTTTTCAAAATAGTTGTGTCAAATCTGTCTACCAAATTTGGAGCAGTCCTCTTGCACGGATTTTCTGGAATTTTTTGCTTTGAATTTGAAGATGGTCCATGAAAGAAAGTTGTAGCCCCAGAAGTTAGCTTCGCGTGGGCGCAAGAATCGCTCAAAAATGTTTTAAAACGAATGAGTTATGACTGTTTTAGCGAGGTATAGTAAAGCTGAGAAAAAAAAAATTTAAAAACTGTTATGTTTGTGCATTTTTTTTAAGTTCTGTTTTGGGCTACCTATGATGTCTAAAATGGGTGCCATATATTTTCTAAATATATTCTCTTATGATGTTTATAGCATATCTAATAGGAGACTCTTATACTTCAAACTCGATTGTGTATGAATGGTGATTAACGCGACACATGTGATTATGTTATGTGAAAGTTAATTTCTAACGTTAATTATAGCAGGCTTATCAGGCAAGTTTCCTAACCCCAATTTCTTTTGGGTATTTATCAAATCCTTACTAATATTATCGCAGTAAGGGTAAGTATTGGACTTGTGTTAGTTATTTATTCGTGCAAGTTTCTTCGTTGAAAAGTTATACAAACTTCAATTATCTTGAAAGCTTATCGATGATTATTCAGTTATTATTTTAACTGCCATATGTTTAGATTTCATTTCATTATCAAACTGTTCTAAGTATGTTCCTGGCCTTTATTTCCGGCTAGTTATTATTGATGAAAAAAAGTGATTTAACACAAATCTTTCGAAGCTATTAAATGTTTACCAATCCAAATTGTTTTGGTGCGGTCTCACATGATTACTAAGATGAACAACCCGAATAAACGGGCAAACAGATATCGGGCAAATAGTCTCATTTTACTTATGCAGCTTAAAACTTAATACTTGTGCACAATGTAGGGTACAATAGGCTGATCACCTAGCGTACTTGCAGAGACCGTTTACAGTCTATTTGATTGTTAAACCGTCTGATGATTTTTGATGAAAGAAAATATGTTCAGGGTATTTTACACCCCTTAGTATGATATTGAAAATTCTTAAATTCTTATCCTTGATGTTCTTCTTTAACACTTGATAATCTTTCAACTGTTGAGATCTAGTAATTCAAATGCCTTTATCCTGGCGGATATTTCCCATTTATTCCGTATACTTGCGGGGCAATTTGTGCTCATTCTTGCTTAAACCTTTCAGTTAAGGATGAGAAGGTTGAGGGTTCGGGCAAGGACAAGGGAAAGTCCAAGATGAAGTGATGCTAATGATTATGTAATAAAATAATTATTTCCGCATATGTGTAATGTAGCGATAAACGCTAAGGCTAAGTTTCAGTTTGTGTTAAGGTTGTAAAGACTTGGGATTTTATTTTGAATAATTATGTAATAGTTAATATTATTATTCCTTATTGTTAAGGTTTACTTAGTTAGATGATGGTGTATGTTGTATCGTGAGCACCAAGTTTTGTAATCGATGATTACATGGATTTGGGGCGTCACAGGTCTTAAATAATAAGCCAAAATATAACTCATCATACACAAGATACTATGATGATCTCAAGTCCAAGGATCACTTATACTACTATCACTATATGAATTTCTTTTGGCAGGCAAGTAAAACTCCATTAGGTATTCCTTAGCGAGCCACGTTCAGTGAACTTATTCTCTAATAAGCACTTACATACTTGCTTTAGTGTCTCCACACAAATGATCATGAGATCAATCATCCTTATGCAATGAGCAAACAACGTATGTACCTAAATATCCGGATTCACTAATCCCCAATTCAGTAATCCAATGATTGGGAACTGTTTTAGTTTTAAGCTTTCTAAGAATTTAGATCTCATTAGAATGATCATCATCATTATTCTAAAAGTATTGCTTAAAACTATGGGTTTATCACATATTATAAAACAACATCATGTAGATAATTAAAAGCCTTTAATAAATTAATACTTTTTATTAATAAATGAATAAGATTGTTACAAAGTATATGCTTTATCATCAAACATGATTGGCTTGTGTGCATACTACATTCAATCTCCCACTTGCACTAAAGCCAATCGTCATGGTATCTCATACCCTTCTTCTCTAAGTGACGATTATCCTGTTGTTGGATAAGCTTTAGTTAATGGATATGTAATGTTGTTCTTGAGAGTCCACTATCTCTATAGTGATTTTCCATCTTTCAATGATTTATATAATCAAATAAAAGTGCCACAACACATGTTTAGATCCAAGATGAGACTTAGGAACTATTCCTAGTTCTGTAATGAACTTTTCATCCAAACAATCAACTTGCAGCTTAATTTATGGCTATGTACTTTGTCTTTATCAATAAACTACCAACTCTTTGCTGTTTGAAACCTTTCCAATTCACCGCACCACTGTTCAAAGTAACCCTTTACCTTAAAGTGGATTTTCTGTCATCTTGGTCTGTCTAAAAAAACTTGAGTCTGTTAAGCCCTCTAGTTTTAATTTAGACCCACCATAAATTTTAATCACATCCTTAGTGCCGGTTAAGTACTTTAAGATGTTTTTCACTGTCTTATAGTGATCTTCTCCAGAATATAACCGATCAACATCAGGTCTCATACATTTCATTGCATACATGATAGTTACTCATGAAATCTCTCTTTTATGAGTCTATGAGGACTATTAAGAGAGATACACTCCAGGGCTCATCAACATGAGACATCCCATGGAGTTTGCCATGCTAAACGACTTTAGCATCAAATGAATATACGTTCTTTGGATTAAGTCAAGCATCCTCTTGAATCTATCTATATAGATTTTATCCCCAATTAAGATACTCTTCCCAAATCGTTCATGGAGGAATGTTTAGACAACTTTATCTTTACTGATTGTAGCATTGGTATGTCATTCCTTATCCGTAGTATATTAACATATAATACTAGGAATGTCACGACACTCCCACTGACCCTTTTGTACACACTAGGTTCATTCTTATTTTATTTTTATTTTATTTTTTGATAAAATCAAACTCTTTTGATTATTTCATCAAAACTAATGTTCCATTTTTGAGAATCTTGCTTCAATTCATTTCTCTGAGTGTCTACAACTCTTACCTCATCCTATATAACTGGATCATCATCTTCTATGATATGTACATCATCATCATCCATGATGAATCCATACCTCATAGGTATCTTTGGTACTATTCTAGATTTACGATTCGGTTGTGGTATAATAGTTCTATCCACAGGTTCCTCTTAATTGACTTATAGTGTTTTGTGGTTCTTGAACTCTTCAAGATCTATTATCCTCCACTAGCCCCTTCAATGATAAACACATTTATCTTAGAAGGCAGCGTGTTTTGCAACAAACACCTTTTGCTAAGTGGGATTATAGAACATATACCCTAAACTTACTTTAGGATGTCCCACAAATCGACACTTGTCAAATCTTATCCCAAGCTTATCCTTTGAAACTTTTTTCACATAAACTGGACAACCCCTTATCTTAACATACTTAAGATTAGGAATCCTCCCTGTCCATAACTCTTATAGAGTCTTGGGGTAGGATTTTGAGGTTACCTTTTTCGTAGATATGCAGCCATTTCGAGGACATGACCCAGAGGGATACTGGAATATCGATAAAATCATTATGGACTGCACCATGTCCAACAAGGTACGATTTTTCCTTTCAGATATATCAATCAATTATTACGTATCTGGAGGCGTCCATTATGAGAAAACCATTTGAGATGATTTAGAAACTCATTGCACAAGTATTTATTCCTTGATCAGATCAAAGAATCCTAATAATTTGCCAATTTATTTCACTTCTGAATTCTTTGAACATTTCAAATAATTCACACTTGTATTTCAGCCAATACACACATTCAACTCTTTGAATGATCATCTCATTTTCTTTTACTAGTTTGTTCACTTTGCAAAATAATTTTTTACGTAAGTCAAGTACACAAAATCCATTAAGAAATATTTCAGTTCTATACAAAACATTATTATTATAAATAGAACAACAATCGTTCTTAATTATAATACCAGAGATTTCATTGTCCAACAATAAAATAGAAATAATATTTCTAACAAGAACTAGAATACAATAACAACTTATTGACTTAATAGATTTGCCGGTAGGCATTGCTAAACTATAAGTTTCTATGGCTAATGTGGCAACCTTTGCTTCATTTCTCACACATAGGATTACTTATATTTGTTTAGCTTTCTACTTCTGATTGGTCCCTTCATAAATCTATATTTATGATAACCAAAGTCGGTATCCAATACCCAAGTAGAAGCTTGACTTAAAGAAAAATATATTTTAAATCATGAACAAAATTGTATTTGTAACCGAAACATCACTAAGCTTCTTCTAGTTAGCTCTGCAAGATGCTTCTCGCAGTTTCTTTCCAGTGTTCAGGCTTATTGCAGTGGAAGCAAACTCCTTTGCAATCCGTATCAGTTTTATTCTTATTATCCTTTATTTTTGCCTTTCTATTTACCTTCTTAGAATCGATCTTCTTTTCAGAAGATCATTTGGCCCCTACCAGTAAGACTTGGTCTTTCTTGGTTTGAAAGTGACTCTCAATATTTTTTAACATATTAAGCAAATCAGCGAAACTGATATCTAGCTTATTCATATGAAAAATTCACAACAATTGTGAGAAGGAGTTTGGGAGTAACTGCAAGATCAAATATTAACTCAACTCTCCATCCATGACAAAACCTGTTGTCCTAATTGTTCAATCAAATTGATAATAGTAAGGAATTTTATCTGTACTGTAGTGTCATCGGTCATTCTAGATCGGAAGAGCTCCTTAGATATTTGATATCTATTTGTTCTAGTTTCCTCACCATCAACTACTTGTTGTGCAAGAATATAGTAGGAGCATTCATAGTTTCATGTTGACGCTGAAGCTCGTTACTCATGGATGTGAACATGATGCATTTATCCAACTGTGCATCATCTTGCCTGTGACACCCCCAAATCCAGGTACTTCGATTCCACGGAATTTGGTGTTCACTATACAAATATCATCTATCTATCTACCCATAATAATTGCAACCATTTAATAAATAGAATTAAAATCCTCCCTTTATAGGGTTACAACATCTGAATAATAATACAATCCCAGGTTAAACTAACCTTAAACATCTGTGCGGAATTATAAATAAATAAGTCTTAAACAAATACATCATATAAAATAACAAGTCATATCAAATAACAAGTCTCCATCATTTGCTAACTTTGCCCTTGTCCTTACTAGTGGAAGGTTCGTCAGCTCTTTCATTCTTAACTACAATGTTATTATTAAGCAAGAGTGAGCACAAATGCCCACAAGTATAAAAATGAAATAACAGCATACTAACATGCGAATAAATCAAAGACATCTGAATAAAAGCTCAACTTTTGAATCAAGAGTGAATAACAAGAATCAAAAGAATTCTGAGGGTCATAAGACCTTGAACTATGTCCTAGATTAACAAGGGTTATACTTGAAACCTTTAACAGTCATAAGACTATGGACCTTCTTCTCGTACTTAGGGGGATCAACCCTTAGTACCATACTGTGAATAATATCTTAATGCTAAAGCGTAAATAATTCCCTATACAGGGTTGTTCATCTCACTTTGACATTCGAGTCCGCACCAAAGGAAGTTTGGTTTGGATAATTCATCAAGGGTTCTGAAATTTAGAACGCTCATCAACTATGGACTAGTTGAATTATTAAGGTTTCACTAGTCTAATAAGGTTCAACAATAATGATATTCAATTTGAATAATAATCTCAAGAAGTATACAATAGAACAATTATTGTATAACTAAATCATACTTTGAAAAGATAATCAATCTTTAATATAACATTTGAACTTGAATAATAATAACGATAATTTATGCAAGATAAATAATAAACTTGAACAATAATGACAAGTAGGGTTAGGGAACTTGCCTCGTGCGTAGATTATATTTTAACTAATCAAGTTCTTTGAATTAAATCCTACATACCATTCGCATTCACAATACCAGTTAATTATAACTTAACTAATCATCATAAACTCATTCTCTCTATCTACTTTGATTATTGACTATACTTAATCAATTTTCCACTTTGTCACATAATTTGCACTTCATGAATTATCAAGCTAATTATGTATTCAATAATTCAATTCACATGTAATTATGTTATTTACATGTTAAACAACTATTTTATCATTTCATTATATTTCTAACATGTTTACATGTTCATTACATTAAGTTATTAACACATTGCTAGACTTAACATTTAAAAAAAATTATATTTCTGGACATTCTGGAGAGTGCGCCACTGTTATACTTGATCTTCGCGCTACGGCGCCGTGGCGCTGCAGCCGGACACATGGCACTGCGGTGCTGTGGCGCTGCGGCGCGAATGATTAGGCATGAGACTGGCGCCGCGACGCGGCGAGCCAGAAACTGTTCTGCAATTCGCGAAAATTGCAGAACACAGCCAAAAACTCCAATTTAATTTATTACTACACGAATTTAGACATACCCAAATGTTATAATTCATGTATAATCATAATACAACATCTATAAGGTGATTTTAACCCATTAAAACATATAATCACATAATTAAAACATAAAATTTTCCTCTGTTCTTGATGTTCTTGAAGTTTTTAACATAAATTCCTATAATTCAACGCCACAGATTCGTTATAAAGCCAAATCCGTTCATTTAAAGTTTGGTCTCTTCGTATTAACATACACAATAATATACGAGTGTACAATCTACGAAAACTTTTATGTTTGACATACTAAAATCACGTATAAGGTCATAAGGCCAAAAACCCAAACTCTGTATATTTTTGAAATAGCAAGTCATCAGATTAACGACACTTAGGATATGGAATCATGCAATATATATATAAAACATGTTATGCTACTCTTATTATTACATATATCCATATAATAGCATAATTTCTTAATTACAGAAACATAACAGAGGTTTTGAAAGCCAAAACTATGAAACCCAAAGACGTAAAAAAATAGAATTTGGGAAAGAAGAGATTACCATGTAAAGTATAAAAAGATGATTAATGATGATCCTTTCACAAGTATTTGATTGATTACACACTCACAATCTTTTATCAATCTCACAAATTCTCTCTGACTCTCAAATGCTCTCCTTCTCTATTTTTAGACTTAGACAAATAATGAAGAATAAAGAGAAGACGTATAATAATTAAACCAACTGACGCGTTGGTGGTCAGTTACCCAGTCATGGGTTAACTGGCCCCAACTCCCTTTAGTGCCATGTTTGGCTAGATTAACATAATACAAAACTATTTAATTTAATAAAGCTTTATCATATAGTTTAATAAATGTCACACCCAATTGCATAATAATTCATATATCTTATTTAATATAAATAAAATATAATAATTTCTCATAAATTCACATAGTCATATATTTAATGTTCTCATAAATAAATAATGTCAAATTATTTATTCTCTAATTAATAATTAAATTAATTTAAATAACATTAGGTTTATTAAATATATTTTTTTAATACAATAAGCTCACATAGTGACCTACTTCGAATAATAATTATTCTCTACATTAATTTAATAAATGTAACACATATAATTAAATTAAACTACCACAATTGCATCAAATAATTATTTAATCCAATAATTAAATCATCGAAAAAATATTTATTTAATTCAATAAATATTAGAATTTAATTACAAAATCTCGTTCGTCACATTGTCACTTTTTAAAAGTAACAATCTCTTCCTCAGAGGCATTGTCTGTAACCATTGCAGGGATAGGCGTATTAAGGATATAAGATAGCTTTTCAGCCGTGAGAACTTTTCTCAAATTTCTTAACCAATCCGTTTAATATGATCCGGTTAAATAGCATCTAATATGCTTCGCAGTGATAGTAATTTAGACATTGTAAAATTCTGCTAATGAATTTATAATTAACAATATTTTAGCATACATTCTTTTATTAATTACCAAAATAATTTAGGTCTTGTTTAAATTGGTATCTCCCACTATTTTCTTCAAACTATATTACCCTCAATATATATAGTTCGACAATATCTAATTAAAGATATGCTCGTGAGAATAAGGATCTCATTTCAAAATGTATATAGCCTTGTGTGTGCACAACAAACTATATATAAATAAATAGGTAGACAACTCTAGTCAATTATATCAACTATGCAACTTATTTATTTTGCCTCTTAAATCATAATGGTCAAGTGTGTGCACATCTGAACTAAAATGATTTAAGTTAAGTCAGACCCAGCATGCCCATATAAGTGAAGAGAAAACTACAGCCCTTGTGTGTCCACAACAAAGCAGTAATGTTCAATTCCTTATAAACATCATATGTAATAAAAATAACATCTTAAATATTTAATACTTGCCTTGTGTGTGCACAACAAACTCATATTAAATATTCAATACTCTATTATTTCTATCATGCTAGAAGGCGACGTTCGATATTCCAAATACCTTTGAACGTTACAACTTATTATAAAATATTTTAGGGTTTTGTTATTAATTTGTCTCATCTTGTTTAGCGCGCATGCACATATATATATAAAATACATGTCATATTATTAAACATGCGAATCATGTTTGCATAATATATATATATATATATATATATATATATATATATATATATATATATATATATAATACTAGCATGCATATATAGAATACAATATTCTACCTGTATTAATTATAGAATTTTATTCTAGTTTGGTTCACTAGATCCACCAAGTGAACCAAAAGGTCAAACCCTAAGGGTGCAAGAATTAATATTTAAATATAACTATTACATTTAAATCTCGGACTCAATTATAAACGGGTCTTCAAGCGCTCCTTGCTCTTTGATCTCCAATTATTCAAAATTAATTCTAACTATTTCTATTACAAAACTATTTAAAATAAATAGAAACATTGATCAGCAGTCAAAGAGAAGTACATAGGAGGGAGTTAGAATTTACATTAAGAAAAAATTAGAGAAAACGAGGTACCATTTAATAAAACTCATACATTCATGCATCCAACTAAAATAAAATCCAATCACATTGGTCAATAGTCCATAATCATTCTCATTTATTATCATACACATCACCATATACATCAATAAATAACATTCATCTCATGAATAATAAACATTCAATATATATTGATATCATTTAATGGGCAAATTTAGTTAGTATAAAATCTAATTTTGAATCAAAATAAACTCCTTTATTTTAATCCAAATTTAAATCAAAATAAACCTCTTTATTTTAATTTATCCAATTTTAAATAAAATAAACTATTTTATTTTAATCAAAATCTTTAATCAAAATAAACTCCTTTATTTTAATTAATTATGGAATCCAATTCCAAGTAAAAAAAAACTCATTTATTAAAGGAAACACAGATTATCTTTCCTATTCACAAATAAACTCTTTTATTTTGAATAATATAAAATCTTATTCCATATCTAAATAAACTCCTTTATTTAAGGGGACATGGAATCTAATTTTAACTCTAATTAGTTATCATGAAATCCAATTTCAACTCTAATTACTTAGCATGAAATCTAATTTTAAAATTAAAATAAACCTTTTTATTTTAAGATTAAAATAAACCTTTTATTTTAAGATTAAAATAAACCTTTTATTGTAATAATAAAATAATTATGATTAATATATACATATATATATATATATAATATAAACCGAATAAACAATTACATGATTACTACTATAACCGAAAACATGCTGGCCACGTTTTTGAAAAAAAAAAGTTATTCACCCTTTTCTTGAAATCATGTGAATCATTAACTCCTATATATATATATATATATATATATATATATATATATATATATATATATATGTAAAATATAAAGTAACATGGTTAAATATCTAAAAGGAAAAATACTGAATATACTCCGCTGTTAACACATAAAGCATCATGCCATCAAGCGAAACACGGATAAGGCACAGCGAAATTTAGTTCGCAAATTGACATTTTTTTTTAATTTCATACAACAAAATTATGTCCAATTAAATTATTCTAAACACATATCAGCACATATATCAAATATGAACAATTAATAATTTGAATAAAGGTTTGGCTCTGATACCATTGTTAGGTTTGTAATATTCATGAACGCAATCAAATTGCACAAAATAAGCAAAAACGTGGAAAAATAGAGTTTTAAATTTTTTTACAAACCATATATCCGGATCATCCTTTATGCACAATTATTAATTAAACAAAAAGATAAATGACAAGAATCATACCCTAGAA
The DNA here is from genome assembly GCA_016801055.1 of Panax notoginseng. Lineage (NCBI taxonomy): Eukaryota > Viridiplantae > Streptophyta > Magnoliopsida > Apiales > Araliaceae > Panax > Panax notoginseng. The sequence continues at coordinate 119,839,530 of CM029014.1, read as the reverse complement.
GATTCGAGCTTTCTCAAGTACAAGTTCACCTCCAAATCCTTTTGCGTTCAACTTGAATCCACCGAGTTTGGTTCCTTCCTTTGATCAACGTTAGCCACCCAAGTGTTTGGCCTCTAGAGGTGATCCACCAAGGAAGAAGAAAGATTCAAGAAGATTGGTGTTTGACAAAATTCTAGTTTTTTTTTCTCATAGAAAAAGACGTACTTTCCAACAATTGGAATCACGTATGTTGTGAAAAAGTCAACAACAACTCTGCACCCATAATAAGACTCTTCTTATTTATAGATGCGGGTAACCTTCCTTAACAATTAAGGAATTGGGTTTTATTTTAATTAATAAAATTCTTTTAATTAATTAGGCTCCCAATCTTATTAGGAATAATTAATTAAACTTTTTTAATTAATTAGCCTCATAATATTATTAGGATATTTGAGAGTACTTTTATTAATTAATTCCTAAACTCTTTTATAAATTAAAAAATAATAATAGTAATAATAATAATAAGACTCCTCTTATTAATTTATATTTAATATTTCCAAAATATTAAATAATAAATATTAAACTATTTAATTTATTCTATCACCATAGATTAAATTAAATATACTTAACTTATTATTACGATTATGCCATTAACTTCTTAAATAATTATTCTTCCTTTTATGGTGTGACCCTTTAGGTTCTCCATATTAAATCGGTTAGAAATAAATCAATTAGAACAATTCTAATCTTATTTAAATAAATAAATTAAACTATTAATTTATTTAAATAAATAATATTTATTCTACAATAGGGATAAGCCTTCCTAGCGATTAATGACTTTCCAGATCATATAGATTTTAACATTAATCATAAAAGAACCTTTGAGTAAATAGTTACCGTACAATTCAATCCTTCCACCATACAATGTCCCAATTAAATATAAGACATGGAATTACTGTCAAGTCTTATTTTATTTAATTATATATATTTCGATCCTTAAATGCACAACGCCAAATAATACAATTTAGAAACTCCTTTTTAATTTTATTTTACCTTGGTCAATGACTACTGGGTTGTCATTTATCGAATCACATATGATATTTCTCTTCTTTTACTAAAAGTGGTAGATTCTTTATTGATCATACATTATCTCCATGTACAACTTATTATACCCAAGCATACCCTTTGATATACCCTAAGGGTCTTAAGAAATAAGTCAAAGTATAACTAATCATACACAAGATACTATGATGATCTCAAGTCCAAGGATCACTTGTACTACTATCACTATAGGAATTTCTATTGACAGACAAGTAAAACTCCATTAGGTATTCCTTAGTGAGCCATGTTTAGTGAACTTATTCTCTAATAAGCACTTACATACTTGCTTTAGTGTCTCCACACAAATGATCATGAGATCAATCATCCTCATCCAATGAGCAAGCAACGTATGTACCAATCTATCCGGATTCACTAATCCCCAATTTAGTAATCCAACGATTGGGAACTATTTTAGTTTTAAGCTTTCTAAGAATTTAGATCTCATTAGAATGATCATCATCATTATTCTAAAAGCATTGCTTAAAACTATGGGTTTATCATATATTATTAAACAACATCATGTAGATAATTAAAAGCTTTTAATAAATTAATACTTTTTATTAATAAATAAATAAGATTGTTGCAAATTTTATGCTTTATCATCAAACATGATTAGCTTGTGTGCATACTACTTTCATGTACTACATCCTAAATTCATCTAACTTATCCGAACTATTAAACTATAATGTTCGTTAAGTTAATTTCTTATTCCTTACCACTTTCTGGCAACTAAATGCATTACCTTAGGATTCATTCTTTATCGTCCAAGTCATACAGTCTTTTGTATACTCAGAGTGATCACTCAATTTAATCATTAACTCGGCTTCGTTAATCTTATTACCGTTCGTTACGGCTTTCTTGATACTATTCGTATCTTCCTTAATACTTTCGTTACCCATTACATGAACCTCATGTTCATTACTCGTTCTTAGTGTCGAAGCCATATGGATCGTTCATCGCAACAACTTTGCGTTCACAGCATTTATATGCTTTACACTTATCTCTCATTACCAAAGCATAACATCAAAATGTTATTCATTACCCTCGTCACTCAACGTCTAAGGAATCATAACTATAGAAATTCCCCACGTTCGTTTATCGTGAATACGGTCCCCGAACATCGGTTTCGCAACCCGCGTTTACATTCTTTGTCTTTTGATCTCATTTAATCTTTCCGTTCAACCTTTGTTTAAGGTTTAATTCACTTGTTTAACTGTTAAATTTAATTAACTACACGTTCATTAGCTTTCGTTACACTTCCCCCAAGATTTGATCAGTTAAAGGCTCATCACTGGGCCATGCCCTGCACCGGTGCTGCAGTGCCGATTCCCTTCCTCCATCTCACGCTGTGGTGTAAGCCTACGTCACCTTCTTCCTTAGTCTGGCACTACGACGCCAAACTCTTCCTTTCCTCTCGCGTTGTAACGTGAGTTAGCAGTGCACAAAATCCTAGCTTGGCGCTATGACGCCGCGACGCTGCCTCCCAAGGCATAGCTGGCGCTGAGGCGCCAAGCCTAAATCCTAGAAAAATTTCTAAGTCTTGAATCAAGTTTGAGACGCGTACTTTACAATCCCATAACTTGTTCGTTATAGCTCGGAACGAGGTCGTTCCAAAGTCATTCTCCTCCATATCTTACGTACTTCAATTCCCCTCAGATAGAACTTCATTCTAAATCCATTAACATGCCATTTGATTGGCTTAAACTTCACCCTTCGTTCATTTTATATTTTTATCTCTCTTCGTTCGTTCGTTCGTCCGTAATTCGGTCATCCAAACTCGAAACTTGTTCGTTCTTGAGTCCACGACTCATGTTTTCTATGTTCTCTTACATTCTTATGAAACTCTACCTATTCGGATTCGTTTACTAACTTTTTAATTCTCATTCATCTTTTATAAATTTTTTGCCATAACTTCGCTAGAGCTAAGTTTTAATCCGTTCTTCATGAACGTTTCCACCGTTCGTAACCAAGCAATAAGCATCTAACTTATACGCGATGGTTTTAAACTTATCCATCAACAACAACTATCATACGATGGTTTTAAATTTGTCTATCAACAACGTTCTTCGTGTTCTTCATTCGTTATTCATTTTTAATCGATATTTTGATTACGATTTCACTTTTTTCTTGGGATTTGATGTTATAGAACATCATTCCTTGCTAATTTCACCTACTCATTCATATAATCCACTCAGATCATTCAAATTCATTACGAATCTTATACTTCCTTAAGAAATTTATTTACTAAAACTTCTAATTCTTATTTCTTCTTTTCTCATGATTTCAACCTTATGAAGTCATCTCTAACATCATCTACTTCTTATCTTCATTAAGTTATATTTTTGAACATAGAAACTTAAAGAAAAAAAAACTAACTTAGGAGTTAGGTTTTAATACCTTTCCTCTTTATTTTTCTTCCTTTAAACAAAGCCTGTGATTCTGTAGCTTTACTATTTCACGAACCCTTCGATCCGATCATTCATGCTCAATCTCTTCATTCTTCTTCTTCTCTAAGTTCTTAAACTCTCTCTCTTTCTCTCTCAAAGTGTATGCTTTTTAAAATCCCATTCAAATGAACATAAGGCTTCCTTTTATAGAATTTCCAAGGCTAGGGATGTTTTGGTCATTTGGCCAAACTGCCTTACTATTCACACATCCTTACTATTCATGTAGCTTCCCTTAGAAGCTTCGTGGTTCCGTTTTTCGGGTTTTGTCTGACAGTTTTAAAAACTGCGATTCTCGAGTTTCAAATATTTTTCGATATTTCGTCTTTCCTTTACCGATTAACTTTTACGTATTCTTTGGATCTCCGAAAAATTGAAAAACACTTTTCACCATTAAGCGTTTTCCTTTACGTTTTCCCCTGACATAGTTAAACGAGTGAAAAGTACATATCAATACTTTTTGTCGTTTTAATTTCGTCCGATTTTTGCATGTTTTTCGAAAAAACTTATTATCGGCTTACTTAACTTCTCATGACATATTATCTCCAAATCTTTGGACGGAATGTCATTTCGATATACCGAACTCTCAGAAAGGCTTAGGTTATTCAAACCCTAACCCTTAGGGTTTCGTCAGATGAATAGTGCCTATTTCGTCTTTTTCCCCAGAAATATTTTTGTTCCCGGAAAATTTTTATTTTCGTCTTGAAAATTCTTACTCGTTCAGTGTAGCTGGTAGCCAAAATCCTATCGATTTATAATCATCCTAGGTTCTAGAAATATTAATAAACACATAACACATAATATTATTAATAAAAATTTGTTTTATTAATAACTAATTCTTTAAACTTAAATTCTGGACAATCTAAATTTCCGGGTTGTCACATCCTTTCCCCCTTATAAAAATTCAGTCCTCGGAATTTCTTAAAACCACACCCATACTCGGGTCATCACATTCACCCCTTCTTCAAAGAATTTCATCCTCGAAATTTTAGCCTGCCTTTCTTCTCAACTTCTCTTCAAAGGAGTCCTAATCTTTCAAACATTCTCTTACCTTCATAACGTATCAAGAATTATGAAGTAGAACAAATAACGAGGAATATAAGAATTCCTTTAAAACGTTCATACTTTTGCTGAGGGGTCAAATCGACCATGAACTCTTTTTAGGTTTAACAACATTTCGTCGTAAACCCTACTATCCCGGTCAGTTTACAAACACCAAGAAGGTAAACTACCTCTTCCATACGTAGGTGATCAACCCATCGTATAACCCCATTTCGGGGTATGTTCACCTCAGACTTAATCATTAGATTCCGCACCAAAACAAGTTTGACACAACTCTTCAAAGAAAGCTTGATTTTCTTTTAAACATGACATATCATTTGTCTAGCCAAATCAAGTAGCTTAGACCATACCAATAAATTGGATATCAACTTGAAACGTTTGTCTAGTCAAATCAATTGACGTTGACTACTTCTTGAAATTCTTTTCGCAATACATCGAAACGTTTTATGATGTCATGATACCATACTTTTATAGTACGTTGAGGACTTCGTCATTATACATCATACCATAGCGGGTTGTTAATCCTAAGATCACATCCAACACCAGGTTCAATTTCATTTATAACTCCATCCTTTTACCATACTTGCATCAAATTCACAGATGATATAAAATTTATTTTGATATTTCAAATCAATTTATGTCTAACCGAAACAATTAACATAAATATACCAAGAATAGTTCTTTTAAAATCCATTGGTTCCAAAAGTTGAACCAATTCTTTCCTTTTTAAAATGCGCATACATAAGCACGATTTCAATAAAGTTTGAAATCTAGCGTAGCTAGATGACTTGGAATATCCTATTCTCCATCTTCCTTCATTTTCTTACTTGTGACAATACTTAATCTTATCTAGCACCTTCAATACTAAGCCTACTGAAAATAACTTATTTTCAGTATAAACATTCCTATACCTCAGTATAGTCCATCAACTTACCACGCTTTATGTGTTTAGGAACTTTCCACAATCATATGTGTTTAAGAACTTATCTTCGCAATATGTAATCCAAGAACAAATCAATGACTATCCATATGCTTAGGGATAAGAAACATAGCATATAACTATGAGTCACAAACTTTTCATAAGTATGAGTTTCAAGAACTCGCACCTATCTAATCATTCTCTACCTATCAAGTATATACATGAGAAAAGATTCACCTTCTTGTCATATACATATTGATAGCGCGACATACTATTCTAATTATTATCACTATAATAACTAAGTAATCACAAACCCCCTCCCATTCGAAGGTTCGTACTACTCAGCTATCACATGAGTCATCAATCGAAATCATATAACTTCTAACTTTGTCTTTACTTAATACAAATTTTCTTTAATTCGTATGCTATCCTTCCAACTCAATGTGAGTTCTTCTTCCCATACTACTTCGTAGTACCATTCATTCATAGCATTAGCTATAAATTAATCATCATTTAAACGTTTAGCAGCTCATCTGTTACAACGATTTACTATGATCACGTGGTGATCTTCTTATCCTTTCCTCTACGATTATAGTCTTAGGTACTCATACCTAAGATTTATAACCTATCAGCTCTGATACCAACTTGTAACGCCCCAAAATCTTGTCTGTCTTCATACACGGATTTCGTAGGTCACTAGTACATCAATCATCCAATATACATCACTATATACTAAAATATAACACCATACATTCTTAAATCCCAGGTTCTAAAAACCGTATAACCTCTTTCATTATAAATGATGGTAATTACATTATTCATTTTATCTTATAAGAGTGACTTTTATCCGCCACTAAGGATACATAACAGTTCATTAAACTAGTCTATAGTTCAATTTCATCTTTCTATATTATAAGTCTTCACTTGATCTTCTCGCTCATTCACATTCTGAATGACACTTCATCTGGATACCGTCAACTTGATCTTTACGGGATCCTTAAGTTCTTCTAACATCGTTCGCTGAAAATGTTTTTCATTTAAAGCAAGTGTGATCATTCAATTGCCCAGCAAGTCATAACAGTTGAACAAACAACTTCAAGAATTCAAACATTCCTTTAGAACTTCGATAACCGAACAAAGGTTATGAAGTAGCTTGAATAATAGGAATAATCTCGATTCCTACATTTTAAAACAATATTCACTTTCACTTTGAAATACTTTCATTCTTCTACCTTTTTCATACACATTTTATCTGGCTAGAATCATTAGAACAGACTTAACAATAATAGATCATGTATAAACAGAGCATTCTCTTATTGAACAGTTTAATCACAGAACAGTTCATCTCATAGAAACACCGAAGTGTTTACATTGTGGCTCAAGTCCTTATACGTTCTACCACCTTGTACAATTATCACACATTCGCACATAGACAGAACTTCTCAAGTTCAACATCTAAGAAGTTTAAGAAACTAGCATTCATTTAGAATATGAATAAAGTTAGGAAACTTGACTTACAGCTACAACTTACGCCGAACTGCTCATTCCAATTCCTATGTAACACATCAGGAAAACAACACATACAATAATTAGTCATGTATATTTGACTTACGCATTGGCTTACTTAATTTTAGTTCTTAGGTTTTACGTTCTTGCAATATAAATTTACGCGACTAACTTTCATTATCGGTTTATGGTTTCATGACATACAGAGATGTCTTACTCAATACGTTCATCATCTTTGATGATTTACAATCTTGTCTTCTTCTTATAACTCTTCTAGGATTCAGCACACATCACTTCTCTTCTAGTAATGCATATGGTACTCTGAGTGGTTTCCTACAAACAACTAACAAACAAGTTCCCATCTCATCTACACTGCCATCACACTGAGATAGATCGGTTGCCAGTTTCGTATATACCTTCGCTCTCTGAAGAAATTGTTTAGCCCAGCTCCCATATGTCAACCATCAAAGTTTACGATTTTACTACAACCTAAATTCATCTAACTTATCTAAACTATTAAACTATAATGTTCGTTAAGTTAATTTCTTATTTCTTACGGCTTTCTAGCAACTAAATGACATACCTCATGATTTATTCTTTACCGTCCAAGTCATACAGTCTTTTGTATACCCAGAGCAATCATTCAAGTTAATCATTAACTCGGCTTCGTTAATCTTATTACCGTTCATTACGACTTTCTTGATAACATTCGTATCTTACTTAATACTTCGTTGCCCATTACATGAACCCCATGTTCATTACTCGTTCTTAGTGTCAAAGTCATACCGATCATTGTATGCTAAGACCGATCGTTCGTCGCAACAATGTTGCGTTCACAGCGTCTATTCACTTTACACTTATCTCTCATTACCACAACATAACACCAAAATGTTATTCATTACCCTCGTCACTCAACGTCTAAGGAATCACAACCATAGCAATTCCCCACATTTGTTTATCACGACTACGGTCCCCGGATATCGATTTTATAACCCGTATTTACATTCTTTGTCTTTTGATCTCATTTAATCTTTCCGTTTAACTTTCATTTAAGGTTTAATTCACTTATTTAAGTGTTAAATTTAATTAACTACACATTCATTAGCTTTTGTTACACTTACCTAGGATTTGAGCAGTTAAAAGCTCATCACTGGGCCTTGCCCTGCACCGGTGTTGCGGCACCAATTCCCTTCCTACCTCTCGCGCTGCGGTGCAAGCCTACATCACCCTCTTCCTTGGTCTGGCGTTGCGGCGCCAAACTCTTCCTTTCCTCTCGCGCTGCGGTGCGAGTTAGCAGTGCACAACATCCCGACCTGGCGCTGCGGCGTCGCCTCCCAAGGCATAGCTGGTACTGCGGTGCCGAGCCTAAATCCTAGAAAACTTTCTAAGTCTTGCATCAAGTTCTGAATCCGTTAACATGCCATTCGATTGGCTTAATCTTCACCCTTCGTTCATTTTACGTTTTTAATGCTCTTCGTTCGTTCGTCCGTAATTCAGTCATTCAGACTCGGAACTTGTTCGTTCTTGAGTCCACGACTCACGTTTTCTACGTTCTCATACATTCTTATGAAACCCTATCCATTCGGGTTCATTTACTAACTTTCTAATTCTCATTCATTTTTTACAATATTTTCGCCATAACTTCGTTATAGCTAAGTTTTAATTTGTTCTTCATGAACGTTTCTACCGTTTCTAACCAAGAAATAAGCATGTAACTTATACGCAATGGTTTTAAACTTGTCTATCAACAACAATTATCCTACGATGGTTTTAAATTTGTCCATCAACAACGTTCTTCGTGTTCTTCGCGTGTTCTTCGTTCGTTCTTCATTTTTAATCGATATTTTTATTACGATTTCACTTTTTCTTGGGATTTGATGTTATAGAACACCATTTCTTACTTATTTCATCTACTCATTCATATAATCCACTCGGATCGTTTAAATTCATTACGAATCTTATACTTCCTTAAAAAATTTATTTACTAAAACTTCTAATTCTTATTTCTTCTTTTCTCATGATTTCAACCATATGAAATCATCTCTAACATCATCTACTTCTTATATTCATTAAGTTATGTTTTTGAACATAGAAACTTAAAGAAAAAAAACTAACTTAGGAGTTAGGTTTTAATATCTCTCCTCTTTATTTTTTTTCCTTTAGACAAAGTCGGTGATTCGCTAGCTTTTCTCCTTCACGAACCCTTCTGATAAGTAGGTGTTATACCTACTTATTTGATATCAATTCATGAGAATTATGCTCATCCCAAGTAGATTTTATATATTTTTAGTTGCATTTTATGTTTATTTTGCAAGACTCGTAATTAGAACTCCTATGGTATGGAAATGCAGGAAATGGCATAGTTCGGCATTGGCAAGGTGGTATAAGACTAGCGAAGGCATGGCAAGTGGAACATGTGTAGACAAGGAACTGAGCAGTGATGAGTGTTATGTAAAATGGTAATATGAAGGACAAACAACAAAACAACAAGCAGCAATAGAACATCAGAGTGCAGCAGACAGAAGTAGCGCGGTCGCGCTGCTTGACAAGTCATTTCTCGCGCCCCCGCTCTATCTGCAGGTAGAAGCTAAAAGCCCAAACAGCGCGACCGCACCTAAAATAAGAAGGCACATCGCGCGCCCGCGCTGGAGACTCAGCATAAATTGACATCGCGTGCCCGTACCCGTTTTGTACTACGATCACGCCCGGCCGCGCGAGTTATCTGATGTTGTTTGTTGACTTAATTTTTTAATTTGAAATTTGAACGTGGGGTCTTATCAAAACTATTCTGGTTGGCACCAGACGTGGAGGTTGCTTGTTTTTATCAGTTTTTTTATCTAAGTAATTAGGGTTCCTAGCTTGGAGACTAGTTCTAGAGAAGGTTTGATCAAAGTTTGAGATATTCTATAGCTTCTTTGGAATTTAGTTATTAAATAATCATTTCAATTTACTGGAGATTATTGGTGATTTGGATATCATTTGGGAACAAATTCTACAATTGGCTTTAATCAATTCTCTCTTCTCTCTCAATTGTATTATTTAATTTCCATGTGTTATTACAATCCCATAATGGTGTTCGGTTCAGAAATAAACTAAACTCCATTATAGGATTCTAACGGATTTTTATATGTAGTCTATAATTATTTGCCTGATTGTTTGATTGCATGCTTATCATCGGATTCTCTATTATGATTGAGTGTATTGATTGAATGTGTGATCACCATTCACCTTGTATACTTATATGGAATTGAAAATCCAATGATAAGCATACAATCAAATAATCAGGCAAATAATTATAGACTACATATCAAAATCCGTTAGAATCCCATAATGGAGTTTAGTTCATTTCTGAACGGAACACCATTATGGGATTGTAATAACACATGGAAATTAAATAACACAATTGATAGAGAAGAGAGAATTAATTAAACCCAATTGTAGAATTTGTTCCCAAATGCTATCCAAATCACCAATAATCTCCAGGAAATTGAAATGATTATTTAATAACTAATTTCCGGAGAAGCTGTAGAATATCTCAAACTTTGATCAAACCCTCTCTAGAACTAGTCTCCAAGCTAGGAACCTTAATTACTTAGACAAAAAACTGATAAAAACCGACAACCTCCACGTCTGGTGCCAACCAGAATAGTTTTGATAAGACCCCACTTTCAAATTTCAAATTTAAAAATTAAGTCAACAAACAACATCAGATAACTCGCGCGACCGCGCGTGATCGCAGTACAAAATGGGTGCAGGCACGCGATGTCAATTTATGCCAAGTCTCTAGCACGGGCGCGCGATGTGCCTTCTTGTTTTAGGCGGGGTCGCGCTGTTTGGGCTTTTAGCTTCTACCTGCAGACAGCGTGGGCGCGCGAGAAATGACTTGTCAAGCAGCGCGGCCGTGCTGCTTCTGTCTGTTGCACACTGATGTTTTGTTGTTGCTTGTTGTTCTGTTGTTTGTCCTTCATCTTGCCTTTCTACATAACACTCATCACTGCTCAGTTCCTTGTCTACACACGTTCCACTTAACATGCCTTCGCTAATCTAATACCACCTTGCAAATGTCGAACTATACCATTTCATTCATTTTCATACCATAGGAGTTCTAATTACGAGTCTTGCAAAATAAACATAAAATTCAACTAAAAATATATAAAATCTACTTGGGATGAGCATAATTCTCGTTAATTGATATCAAATAAGTAGGTATAAAACCTACTTATCGAATACCCCCAAACATGAACTATTGCTTGCCCTCAAGCAATGCATACGACATTAAACAATGAAATGCAATTACATGCTATACAACTAGATTACGATGAAATGCGTCCCAAATCTTTCCAGCTAAGTTGAAATTCTAATCCATTGTGCCTCAGTGAATTATCCAGATTCAAGAATAAAAACTCAAAATAAGCTATAGACATAATATTATACAATCAAATAACCCATGCTTACTATAAAGATGTTGTGTGTGTGTGTGTGTTGTGTTCATCAAAAACTTGACTAATGCAAAGAATTTACATGTTAAACTGCTCAAAATAGAAAATTGCAATCTAAATCAAGATCCATGTATACTAATGCAACAAAAACAAATCTAACACATCAAAATAAACTAAGGTTCAACAATGGGTTTAGACTACTTTATTTTTACCAATGAGGGCGATTTTCGCTCTTTTCCGCAGTATCTATTTATTTTTTTTAATCACATGGCTGTGCAATGCCTCATTCCATTAGGCTAAAAGTGTTACCCCTTAGCGAGCTTTCAACCAACGACTCCCAAACCATAAAAGACCTTAGGGCGCTAGGTGTAAAGACAATCCCCTCGGGCGTACTTGCTCAAATAACAAAGGCCTCGAAACAAGACTAACCATGGTAGTTTTATTTTTTATTTTATTTTTTTATTTTTATTTTATACAATAAGCATACCCATGCATTCCCAAAGCTTGATTATCAATGTTTTCATAGCCTAAGTTCATTTTCCACATAATTCTATTTTTAAAAACCAAATTTCCTATTAAGTAACAAAAACACATAACTCTTATACCTACAAGCATTTGTGAACACGTAAGTGCAAACCTAAAGCATCTAAACAACATCCATGGATTACATCATGTAAAACATTATATCTAAGCTCATGTTATCCATTAAGTTTAACAATCCTTCAAAATTCAGTTTCATCATTGGCTAGACTCAAACTTCACAAAGCTAGAAATTCGTGACATGCAACTAAACATATAACTAACAAATATAATAATGACTAAAAACATAAATTTTTTTTGCAATTATTAACTAACACATAAACATGCAAAATTTAACTACATGCAAACATATGCAAATTAACTACATGCAACTACCCTACTACCCAATACCCCCAAACTTAATGTATTAATTGCCCTATTGAATGAAGGTATAGGGTTAGAAGAACTCCCCTAATGATCAGCTGCACCACCCTCTTCAAGTGGTGAATCCGGTGGTAGAAATGGCACGGCTGTCCCAAATTGTGGCCACTCGAGCATAGTACCCTGCTGCGCAAATGCCTTTGCTAGTGATCTTATCAACCCCGTAGCAAATGCTGCAAAATTATCGTACATAGCATCGACCTTCCATTCCAACCTTCGGAGACGACGGTCATCATGGACAGCAGTGGCTTGGTTTAACATTCCTGCTTTAGTTTCCTGTGTGGACTGTGGTGGAGGCACCAAGGACGCGGGTTAAAGGATAAAGCCTTTTCCCCTCGGTTGTGGAGCACCTCCCATCCAATTCTCGAATTTGGTAATAGTCGCATGAGTGATATCTTGGCTAGGGCACTGCATTTGTTCATTACCTCAAATGACTCCTTGATGTGCACACAGACTAGTAACAACAGACGCATGTGGGATACTTCCCGTAGTGCTCCCCCTCATATGACGTAACATATTCTGATGAATGAGGTGGCCCACATCGATGTTCTTGCCTGTGACTATTTCCCACAAAATGATGGCCCTCTCAGTCGTGATTTCGTGATGATGCGACGAAGGTACGAGCTTTGCACATATAAACAAATTCTAAGCTTTAGCATAGCGATTTAGGGATGAGGCTGGGAAGGTTCTAAGTTGATTCATTCCTACCCTACAAGTCCACTGCGTTCCTGGAATGCACAAGTCAGTGTTGACTTCATCCAAATCAGTCTCAAAACGTGCAGCCTCGACCCAATTATCATACCCAGTCGGTGATTTGTCGATTATCCTAAAAATTGCTCTGATTGATTGTGGTCGGTAATCTACTTGAACTCCTCGGACCATAGATAACCCACTTATAGTGTCTTTGGCATTAACAATACCCATGGGAGCAAACATAGGGGTTGCAGTCAGTCATCCCCATCCTCTTTCTCGAATCATATCCCACAACTGGCCATCTTGCTTCTCAGGCTTAAAGCCTCGTTCCTTAACAAATGTCTTTGCCACTATTCTATCGTACTCTATTTGTGCCTCCAAAATGAGAAATTTCATGTGATCCACGACATCCTCACCTTAACTACTGGAGGAAGATGATGATGATGATGATGAAGTGATAGAACAAGCACGCTTAGGACCCATTGCTCTAAATAAAGAAGAAGAAGAAGAAAAATCTAATTGACAGAATCGTGAGTGTAATATCTGATGAATAGAGAACCCCCAAACTTGTATTTGACACACCCACCGAAAAACCCTAGCTTTATCAGCGAAGACTTTGAACGTGTGTAGGAAATGGATGCGATCTATGCGTCGTGGGATGAGACATTACAACTTTTGAATCAGATTAGTTTGGGAAGGAAGAGTCATGCATTTTGTGGAGAGGAATGATATACGCACTCTGCTCTTTCAAAATAAAAATGATACCAGAGATGGGAATAGACACGTCTTTTAAACATTTCAAATTTTCTGGCTCTGGTCTCTCACGCGCGGCCGCGCGTATTTTGAATGGGAACATGGCGCGGCCTCGCAGTTACCCTTACTACATAGACTTGTAGCGCGGGCGCGCAGTTTTATTTAGCTATAAAGGCGCGGCCGCGCGACCCTACATTCTGCATTATCAATTTGCATATCAACTTTACCAAAACAGTAATGAATCCACTCCAATATACCTGCACAAACAACAATTATCATCATGAGATATCACACTTCCAAAATCAACATCTGAACTAATAACTATGTATACAATACTATTCTAAAACAATACTTTCTATGTTACTCCTACGTCTCATCATACGCTCATTCAGCTTCCATAATATTTATTTCACACTAGTTATGCTATAAAGACTAACAGGAACATGAAAACTAAATATACTCAACATAGAAATAAACAAGAGGTAAGGATACAATTAATGGGGTGCCTCTCCTCAAGCGCTAAGTTATAGTCAATTAGCTTGACTCTCTCTGACTCCATCACATTGAAGAAAGAATGGAGGTGACTTTCTACTTGTCCACCTCTCAACCAAACTAATGCTTTAACCGCTGTCCATTCACTTTAAATAGTTTGTCTAGGAATTTATTGAACACTTCTACTGCATCATATGAAAAAACTGTCTTCACGGTGAATGGCCCTGACCACCTTGATTTGAGCTTCCCAGGAAAAAGTTTAAGTCTTGAATTAAACAGCAGAACTCGTTGCCCCGGCTCAAATACTCTCTCTATAATCTTGTGATCATGCCATTTCTTCACCTTTCCTTATACAGCTTGGAGTTTTCATACGCCTGCAGTCTTAATTCATCCTACTCATTGAGTTGAAGTAGGCATTTTACCGGTAGCTTTCAAATCAAAATTTAGCTTTCTAATTGACCAATATGCTTTATGTTCAAGTTCTATGGGAAGGTGACAAGCCTTTCCATAAACTAGCTGAAAAGGTGACATGCCCAGCGGAGTCTTATAAGCAGTCCTATATGCCCAAACAGCGTCATCAAGCTTTAATGACCAATCCTTTCTTGTGGGGTTCACAACTTTCTCCAAAATTCTCTTTACTTCACGATTTGAAACCTTTACTTGGCCATTAGTTTGAGGATGATAAGTTATAGCAATGCAATGATGCACCCCATACTTAGCCAATAAAGCTATGAACTACCTATTACAAAAATGACTGCCTTCGTCACTAATGATAGCCCTTGGAGTCCCAAACCTTGTAAAAATACTTCTTTGTAAAAATCTTAGGACCACTTTGGCATCATTAGTTGGAAGAGCTACCACTTCCACCCACTTCGAAACATAGTCGACTGCTAACAAGATATATAGATTTCCACATGAAGAAACGAAAGGGCCCATGAAATCTATCCCCCAAACATCAAAAATTTCCACCTCGAGGATCGTGTTCAGTGGCATTTCATTCTGTTTCGAAATATTTCCAACTCTGTGACATCTGTCACATCTCTGGACAAAACTGTAAGCATCCTTAAAAATCGTCGGCCAATAGAATCATGCTTGTAACACTCTAACCGCTATTCGCTCTCCACCGTAGTGACCACCGCATAATGAAGCATGACAATCCTACAAAATCCCCTCAGTCTCACTATATGGGATACATCTCCTTATCATTTGATCAACACATTGTTTGAACAAATATGGTTCATCCCATATAAACCACTTCACATCATGCAGAAATTTCTTCTTTTGATACCCAACTAAGTCAGAAGGAATCATCCTACTCACCAAGTAGTTCACATAATCTGCAAACCATGGCACTTTCCCTTTCACCACAAACAACTATTCATCTGGAAAAGATTCATTAATCATAATCTTTTCATCTACCTCCCTTCCCGGATTTTCCAGTTGAGATAAGTGGTCCGCCACTTGGTTTTCAGTTCCCTTTCTGTCCTTAATCTCTAAATCAAATTCTTGCAATATAAGTATCAACCTGATTAAACGAGGTTTTGCATCCTTCTTTGCTACTAAGTGCCGAATGCCGAATGATCCATGTACACTATCACCCTTGTACCAATCAGATATGCTCTAAACTTGTTAAAAGCAGACACAACTGCCAGTACTTCCTTCTCTATGGTGGTGTAGTTCAACTGCGCATCAGTAAGGGTCTTACTTGCATAGTATATCACATGAAAAATCTTTTCCTTTCACTGACCCAAAATAGCCCCCACAGCATAATCACTAGCATCACACATAACCTCGAATGGTAGATCCCAATCCAGTGCTGTAATGACTGGTGCTGAAGTTAACCTTTTCTTCAAATGCTCAAATAAAGACACGCAATCCTCAACAAACTTGAAGTGTGCCTCCTTCTCCAATAAACTACAAAGTGGTTTTGTTATCTTGGAGAAGTCTTTAATGAACCTGCGATAGAAGTCTGCATGTCCTAGAAAACTTCGAACACCTTTTACTAAGTTAGTGGTTGCAAATTCTCAATAGTCTCTAATTTGGCTCTGTCCACCTCAAATCCCTTCTTCAACACCTTATGTCCCATAATTATTCCTTCTTGTACCATAAAATGACACTTTTCCCAATTTAACACCAAGTTCGTCTCAACTCACCTTCTTAAAACCATCACTAAATTTTCCAAGCATAAATCAAAAGAATCCTCGAATACTGAGAAATCATCCATAAACACCTCCACGTTATGCTTCACCATTTCTGAAAATATAGCCATCATACATCTCTGAAAAGTGACTTGGGCATTGCACAAACCAAAAAACATCCTTCTGAAAGCAAAAGTACCATACGGACATGTAAAGGTTGTCTTTTCCTGGTCTTTTGGAGCTATAACAATCTGATTGTAGCCTGAATACCCATCCAGAAGGCAATAGAACTCATGCCCTGCTAGCCTATCCAACATCTTATCAATAAACGACAATGGAAAATGATCTTTCCTTGTAGCTTTGTTAAGTCTGCGGTAATCCATCCAGACTCTCCATCCTGTTACTGTTCTTGTCAGAATCAACTCATTGTTCTCACTGGATACTACGGTCATACCACCTTTCTTCGGTACACGCTGTACTGGGCTCACCCATGAACTATCTGAAATCGGATATATGATACTTGTATCTAGCCATTTTAACACTTCCTTCTTTACCACTTCCTTCTTTACCACTTCCTTCATGATTGGATGAAGTCTTCTTTGATGTTCCACTGAAGGCTTGCTATCATCTTCTAGGAGGATCTTGTGTATACAGAAAGATGGGCTGATCCCCTTTATATCTGCTATAGTCCACCCAATTGCTGACTTGAACTCTCTAAGGACTCTAAGAAAATTTTCTTCCTGAAAAGATGTTAGTGCAGAAGAAATAATCACAGGTAATTTTGAATTTTTATTTAAAAATGCATACATCAAATGATCTGGAAGTGGTTTCAACTCAAGTGCTGAAGGTGTTTCAAGAGATAGCTTCAATTTTACTGATGACTCTCCAGCTTTCTTCAATGGCTCAACAAGAGTTTTGAATTTCCTGAACTGTCGAGTTATGTCAAGAAAATGAACAAGTTCTTCAATCTCCTCATTATCTATTTCTGAATTCCCCACAATTGCATTTCTCAATGGTTCTTGACCAAGCTCTCTACTTCATCATTTGTAATCCTTTCCACCAAATCAACCCTGAAGCACTCCTCATCTTCTATCAAAAATTTCATTGCCTTGAATACGTTAAAAGTGACTTCTTGATTATGAACTCACATTGTTAGTTCCCATTTTTTAACGTCTATCAAGGTTCTTCCTGTAGCTAGGAATGGTCTTCCAAGAATGATCAGTATACTTTTGTCTTCTTCATAGTCTAGTATGATGAAATCAGCCGAAAAGATAAATTTATCCACTTTAACCAATACATCTTCAACAATCCCTCGTGGATAAGTGATAGACCTGTCAGCTAGCTGTGAAAAAATATTTGTCGGCCTTGGAGTCGACAATCCCAATTGATTAAATACTGACAATGGCATTAAATTGATACTTATCCCAAGATCACACAAACATTTGTTGAAATTCATCTTTCCAATTGTGCATAGTATCATGAAACTGCCTTGATCTTTCAGCTTTGGAGGTAATTTGCATTGAAGCACTGCACTACATTCCTCTGTCAAGGCTATTGTTTCAAAGTCTTCTAACCTCTTCTTCCTTAATAAGATAACCTTCATAAACTTTGCATAACTAGGCATCTGTTCCAATGCCTCAACGAAGGGTATGTTAATCTATAACTTTTTAAATATCTCCAAAAACTTACTAAATTACTTGTCTTCCCTCTGCTTATGTAATCTCTGTGGATAAGGAACATGAGAGTTGACTATTGGTATCTAAATCACGGGCTTCTCAGAAGAACCTTCTTTATTCTTCTCTTCTTGTTGTTGTTCAAAATCTTCATTATTCAAATTCTCCTCAGACAAAATGTAAGACCCCGAATTTTATGAAATAAAAGTATTCAATTTTTCTTATAATTACTATTCAGTAAATGGTTAAATTGACAAAAGTTAAAGTTAAGGGTGATATATAAATTTTTTTTCAAAATACACAAGTGGTTATAAAATATTCATTGTTGTCGGAGAATATTCGTTTGGTCGTGGAATATTCTTTTTATCGGGAATATCCGTACGACGGCGCAGTCATTTATGGGCCCCATAACAGAATAACTGTCGGATGAAGATAACGACAAAATTGAGTTTTTATAATTAACGGCGTAGTTGTTACCGTTAACACTGTTAGAATACCTGGTGGTTAAAATACAGTAATACGCGTGGTTGCACAGTAGCACACGGTTTTGCACAGTATTTTGAATTATTAATTCTTACGTAAGAAGACACTACTCAATAATTGTTACAGTAATTTCTGTTCAATATTTTATTTTATTGAATCAATAATTACTGCGTTGATATTTTATATTATTGTTATTTCAATAATTGTCACTGCACAGTATCTCCATTATCAGATCAATAATTCATATTATTTGAATAATATTATTAGATAGTATTATTGGCAATGTCTAGAAAGTTCTGTCTAATGAGAGGTTTGGTCATCTAATTGTGCGCATGTAAGGAGAAATCCTTATTAGAAAGCCCCCTCTTTCCTGAGAACGGCCTGGTTGTCATAATTGTGATTCTGTAATATTATTTGTGAATAATTAATTATTGATTTATATGATAAGGAAATATTTATTCTATGTGGATATAAATGTTGGATATATTTATTGTGCTTAAAAATGAAGGAGTTAATGTTGAGGTGTTTTATCAGTATTTTTATCGGAATGGAGGTATTAAAAATCAAATCAGGATTTTTGAGATATATTGCGGTTATAATTTTTAATCCGACCGTTGGATCGTTGTGATTTTTGGATATGTTATACATATATAAGTTGAATATATGTCCACAAATTTTAAACCGTTAAAAATGAACGTATGATTTGTTATGAATTTTAAGAGATGACTGATTTAGAAATTGTTGAAGTTTCGAAATTTATCATTTTGGTAGAAAATTCTAGAATTAGTGGGCCCCACTCTTGGTTGGTGAAGAAATGTGCTAAGATTTTTATTCAAATGTGGTGGGTGGGAATAGTAGCAGGTAAAGCCATCAGATTGCAGGTTAAGTCTGCTTCGGCGTGCTAACATTTTTCTATAAATAGAGGGCTAAGTTAGAATTGAAAATCACACCAGAATTCATAAGTTTTTTCTCTTTTTCTCTCTAGATTATTGAGTGTATTTTGTGAGTATTTAGATACTTGGTGAGTTGATATTCATCAGTGCAAGTTTCCTTCAGCGTCATATCCGATATCCAGTCAGAAGTGCTGCTCTTTTGAGGTAAGGGATAGTAAAGGATTTTAAGGGTTGTTATGTTTTTCAGTTCGTACTTCTAACGACCTTCAGAAAATTCTGGAAAAATTTAAAATGATATTTTGATGAGTTTTATTGATTGTGTCCAAAAATGGTGATTTTTGGATGTATATATTAAGAGTTATGAATTTTATGGGAAAAGACTATTTTAAAAGTAACCGTTTATAATTCCTTGTGGTTAACTCCAAAATTGATAAAAATTTTATTGCAAGTATATCTATATTATATCAGTATACTCTGTGAATTTTGGAATTTTTGGATAAAAGTACAATTTATGATAAATATCTAAATATTCGGCGGTTTTGGCTATATAAAAAATAGTAAATGAATTTTAAATATTTTGAGAAAAATATATGTTCAATATGTGACTATATTATGCTAAATCCCAGAAAAGAAATATTTTTGGGACTGATTTGGAATTTTTTATGAAAATGGTTTAGTTATGAGTAAATGAATTAAATATGTTATGTGAAGTAAGAAAATTAGAAAATATGATTTTATGGCTTGAGAATCATATATGAGTTTTATGCAGATTTTTGATGAGGCTTTTGGTTATTGGTGATGAAACCTTAAGAGTTAGCATTTTATGATGATTAAATGCATTAATTAGTAAAGTGTAAACAATTTAAATAAATTGTTTATACGGTTAAGAAATATTATTCTTTCAATATCATTATACCGAAATATTGGTATGGATTTTATTGTGGAATTTCTACCTTTTTCATGTCGAAGTTACTATTTATGAGTTACTATTCACGAGTTACTAATCACAGAAAAATTAGTTTCTTTTTCTGACCAAATTATCGTTAATTTATGAATATTGCTCTTAAAA
This sequence comes from Panax notoginseng, assembly GCA_016801055.1. NCBI lineage: Eukaryota > Viridiplantae > Streptophyta > Magnoliopsida > Apiales > Araliaceae > Panax > Panax notoginseng. The sequence goes on along the minus strand of CM029014.1, from coordinate 119,818,926 downwards.
TTAAATTCATGTTTTGATCATATTATTTTTATAATCATATATAACATTTTTATAACCTTGATGTTGAAATTCTCTTTCGCTTGAGTGTAAAGATGGGTAAATTATGGGTATGATCATGACTATGGGTTCTCTTTGGCCAGTAGTGCAAAGTTGAATTGTTGACTAGTATGATCATAACCATTGAATTTATAATTGAATATCTTTAGCTTAAGTGCAAAGGTGAAATGATCAACATGGTTATAATTATTGTTTATATAAATTCTGAAATGATTATATATTTCTTTGAGATATTAATATATTTGGCATGTAGTGCAAATATGAACTGTTGAGGAATATCTTTGGCTTGTAGTGCAAAGATAAATTGTTGATGAATATCTTTGGCCATAGTGCAAAGATGACATGTTGTTGAATATCTTTGGCCAGTATTGCAATGATGAACTGTTGGCGAATATCTTTGGCTGTAGTGCAAAGATGAATTTATTAGTATGATTATGAGCAGGAAATGTGATTTGGTGTAACCATGATCTTTGATGTTTCAGGTAAAGATAGGTGATAAAAATTATCTTCGTCCTGGATGAGAAGAGGAATTTAGAACTACAATTATGATTATGAGTTATTAATATGATTGTGGACCAGAATTGTTGATTGATGTTACAGGGATAAAACAGTGTTGGTAGATTTTTAACATGAAGAAGATAATAGACTTTATAGTCTATTTGACTCTTCTAATGGATTGCTCGTTCCGCTGCAACTATGGTTGAAATTTTTTATCATCTACCATATGTTCTAAATCTTTGATTTAATTCTGTTGAAGGCTATTGATAACTTATTTATCTTTAGTCATGATATTCTTTACTGGGCTAGGTTGTGCTCACCCTTCTGTTTCACAATTCCTTTCAGGTAATAAGGGTGTAGCTGAGTCGAGCGGGGGTAACAGGGGATAGAACGGCGGTCATCATTTAGTAGTTATATTTGGTGAATCCAATAGGGTAAGGCGTACCCAACGTTGGAAGGGTATTTTGCCACTGTCACACAAGATGTCTAATGTTATACAATCTCGTGTCATCATAAGACAAGGTTGTGCTCATCCACTTGCTGAGTATATATACGAGCACTGCCTATATAATCTTGGTGTTTGTTTGAAGTATAATTCTCAATTAGAGATAGTGGAGATAATGATATGTCAAGAAAAGACTCGCCATTGGGAAGAATACGATAGCAATCTTCTCGTTTTTGTTTGGGGTCTATTGGGTCAACCAAGGATAATTCTGTGGCCATATGATATCTATCATAACCTAGAAGCATGGCCTCCCATGTACGAAGGTTTCCTTGAGCATTTCCCAAATATTCTAATTTCTAAAACAGTCTTTGACTATACCTTTATGTAAGGTGCCACTGTGAGGTGTTGTCCACGGTTGGGACATGTGTCACATTTGGTATATATTTGTATCCAAACTCACAGCATATGTGTTGTTATATTTAATACGACAATTGTTATAATAAAGTTGTAGTTGTTTTCTGTACCATGTATTTGGCGACTCAGAATGGGTTGGATGGAATGGACCTATTTTGGGGTCGTTACACAAAATTTCCTGGCCGCACGTCTTCCCTTTGCAAAAGTGGCGCGGGCGCGCCATGCTGGTTTCCTACAACTTGTTTCCCATACCTAAGTGTAATTGCTTGACATTGTTCCTTCCCTTCTCTTCTTGGATTAGCCTCTATGTTACTTAGCAATGAACCCTGTTGTCTGTTGTTATGCATGCTAGCCATCTAACCCATTTAAGTTTCCAAATTTTTGATAGCCACTTCTTGGCTTTTAATCATTACCTCGGTGTTTGCCATGCACTTCATCATCATCTCCTTCATCTCTGACTTCTTTTCTTGTTGAGGTGCCGGTGGTGGATGATGTTGTTGTTGTTGAGAAAATCCAGGTGGATAGGGTGGTCTTGGTGCAAACTGTTGCTAAGCTGATTGTAACTGAAACTGTTGTTATGGTTAAAACTGACTTTGCTGATTATTTTGGTTGTTGGACCAACTAAAATTTAGATTATTGCGGTTGTTGGAGTTGTATGTATTCTGAAATTGACCTTGATCTTTTCAGTAGTTGCTCACATATTGTACAGACTCTTAACTGATAGCACATTGGTGGGTTGAATGTGACCCTGCGCATATCTCACATACGAAAGCAACTATCTTTACCTTACTATCCGCCAAAGAATCAATCTTCTTTTCCATTGCTGCCATCTGAGCTGATAATTGTGTGCTAGCATCTACCTCCAAGACTCCTACAACTTTAGGTTGTGGCATTCTGGCTGTAGGATTTTGGAAATCATTCGCTACCATCGTCTCAATAAGATTGTACGCTTCTTCATAGCTCTTTGCCCATAGAGCTCCTCCTGCAGCTGTATCTACAATAGGCCTTAACTGCCATCCCAATCCATTGTAGAACATGTTAATCACCATCCAATCCGGCATGCCATGGTGTGGACACTTCCTGAGCATCTCCTTGTATCTTTCCCAAGCTTCATATAGAGATTCACCATGTTGGTGCTCAAACTAAGAAATTACTGTCCTCATTTTCGCAGTTTTAGCCATTGGAAAGAATTTAGCTAAGAATTTTTGTGCTAGGTCCTCCCATGTGATGATAGTTCCTGAAGGTAAAGAGTGAAGCCAACTTCTTGCTTTGTCCCGCAATGAAAATGAAAATAGTCTAAGTTTGATTGCATCCTCTGTCACCCCATTGTATCTGAAGGTATCACATATTTCAATGAAACTCAACAGGTGCTCATTTGGATCATCTGTAGTAGCACCCCCAAACTGTACTGAATTCTACACCAATTGAATAGTGCCCGGCTTTATATCGAAAGTGTTGGCTGCTATAGCTGGCCTGACTATACTCGACTGTAATCTATTGATGTTTGGCATCGAATAATCTCTCAATGCCCTGTGCTCCTCCTTTTGCTCTTCTCTCTGTTCTGCTGCTGCCATATTAGATGTTGTGCTCTCTAACTCTGCTTGTATATTTCTACGCGCTCTTGATTTCCAACCCTTGTCATTGATGTTGTCCTATAATGGTGTTAACTCAGAATTGGATGATCGAGTGCGCATATACTATATACAAGTACCTGAAACACAAACAAAAACAAAGATAGAAATAAGATAAGATTAGATTTGTCTAAGTCATACAAATTTAGCTTAAAATAGATGATAATAATATTAAAAATAAACGCCTTTCCCCGGCAACGGCGCCAAAA